>JARHVA010000276.1:0-322500 GCA_037957365.1 Torreya grandis
ATCCTCTTCCAATGATTAATAAGTTTAAACAAATCCAGAAACATGAAATTAAGCCTAAAAAGTGCAATTTTAGACTATTTTCTTGTACTTATCCTCTACATGTGCCAAGAATTTGGATCCAAAATGTTTCCATGATACTTTAAATTATATTATAGGTTAAATTAAAGTTAATTAAAGTTAAATTTAGTCCCTTATAAATTCATTTATAGTCATCAATCTCCTTTTGGGGTTAATTGGTAGTTTTTAGGTCTCCAACATCTTAATGATTTTTTATAAAGTACAGGGCCTTGATTGATAAAAAAATGCCAAGAAATTGTATTGGAAAGAAATAATTAACATAACATAATGTAATTTTTACCCATGCATCTTCTCCTTTGATTTTTCATGTAATGAAGTTGACCTTCTTGACTGTGTAGACCTGTGTGTAAGGTCGAGATGAATGTTTTGAGCATAAAAGACTTCAAGAGATTTATATTGAATTGTAAATTCCCAAATTGGGTATAATAAATTTTAAATAAGGTCACAAATTTATTATATAATCTATTTATCCCTCAAAAGTCTTTAAACATGTTTTAGCCCATGTCAAGGGTTTGTAAGCATTGTGATTATTCTAGCCCTAATAGCCTCATTTTTTGTTTTCTTGTTCTTTAAAAGTCATATAATCATTTTATAACATTATAAAACGTGTCTAAAACCATTAAATATCATTCAAACTGCAATTTAAACTCAATACTTACATGTTCTCTTCATATCTCTATGAAACTATGTTTTGTTGTAAATGCTCCTTATATGTAATTGAATGTACAACTATATGCATTTTTATAGAAAAGATGGTCATAAAGGTTTTATAAAATAATTTGAGAAATTTATTGAGATTTTATGTATTATATACAATAATAATAAACCAATCCCCTATTATTTTATTTAATATTGAGTCTCAAAAATAAAGTTGCTCTCTCTAGGTCTCAATAGGCCTAATATACATCCTTCAAGAGTTTTTGGCTTCATGAGATGGTTTATATTAATGGAAAGGATTATATTCTCTGATTAAATTTTCCCCCATTTACATCACACCTTTTATGATCTTAAAAACCTTATGATTCAACACAAATTGGCATCTCTTTATGTCCTAGTGTGCAGACCTATAGGTGTGTATGCCATGCTCAAAACCATTGCAAACTTGTTATTTGAATTGACTCCTTTGCCTTGATGATATAAAATGATATTATAAACAATTTGGATTTAAATTGGTATATTTTAATACCATTTATACTAATAAACTATAAATAACCTAGTGAAAACTCTCAACCCTACCTGCAGACTTGACACAATTTACTTGTGTATGCATGGACACATTGTTCTCTTTATTCAAACAAACACATCTATTGAGGTTATAATATTATAAAAGTGTATAATATATTATTGGTTCATACACTTTATATATAAACCTTTTGAATTATTATAAATTGTAAAAACCTCTAATTTAGGCTTCATTTTTGGGTTTAACAGGGTTTAGACATAGTCACCTTATCAAGGACTCCTAGGGCTCAATATCAGATTTATCACTAAAAACTTATTGTACATAAATTTCCTTCATGTTAATAATTGTGTATAATAATTCATGCACTTTATAACCATGATTGCATGTAGGGTTTAAGATTTTGAGTTTACCATGACTAAGAACAAGAATAAGATTGTATACTTGCAATCTCTTAACAAAGATGACCACAAAGGACTTGTAATATTGTTAGATTATATTAAAGTTTATTATACACTTTCATTTATGTATATCAATCAGCATATCAATTGGATCATTCTCCCCTAATATCAAACATGTCTACTCATGGACTGCTTGTCTCTTATTTAGAGCTTCTATGTTGGAAACAACACTAGAAGACTCCTTATGGAGATAAATGCAGGCTTGGAAAAAATGGAAAAAAGTGTGGGGGGTTGAATCAAGTATGCATCATGTGTCTTAACCTCTTTTATGAACTCAAAATCTTGAAATTTCTTAGACGAGCCCAAAACTCACACTTTCTCAAAGTTTATAGACATGTACCTTCACGTTCTAATAACTGATGCATTGAATGCTTTATTAAATATGGTGTAAGAGGACTCACTAGACCCTAAAATATCTCACACAAACCTTCTCTTGAAACAATTATATCATAAGTGCCTATAAATTGAGTAAACTAATCTTATAGGGTTTTGAAGGGGTTTATGGGTGTTCAACATCATTTAAGATAATTTTACCTAAGTCATCTTATATTTCATGATTCAACCTAATGAAAATGACTTTTTCTGTTTGTCAATGACCTGATGGATAAGTTGAACAATTGTTTACATTGAAGAGGTCTAAAACTTATTTATAATCATTATTTTGGATTGATGAAGGATATAAGGAGTTTTAGTGGGTCCCTATCAAATTGGACCAATGTGATCACCTATAAAATGATGTTATTGTACATTGGTAGTCTATGTAAGACTCTTGTAACTATGACTTTCATGTTGAAAATGACTCAAAAGACTTGGACAAGTGTGTGTAAACATATTAACCACATTTTTAAACTTGGGTTGACTCTACCACACTTGAATCACATTGAGATAAGTCACAAGAATGAACTCCAATAAGGATTTACATTAGGCATGCCTTAGACAAGTATAAAACACATGAACACACTTTACCTTAACTTTTGAAAATACCCTATTTTTTCTAAAATTTCCTCAAAAAATGCTAAAATATTTTGAAAAATAACTCATTCAAATTTATCTATAATAAAAATTGATGCACTGATCAAGTTTTAGATTATAAGAGTTGAAATTTGTCCTAGGAGGCCAAATTGTTAACAATACCATCTATTCCTACCCAACCACCTAATACTCAGTCTCAATTTATATGATATACCATGGTGTAAATTTAAATGGGGACCAATTTCATTACACTTCCAATCAAAGTTCCATTAGTCCTCCTATCTACTATAGTTACATTCCTAGTGAGAACAATTATGCTATATGTAACTTCAATGGTAATAACCAAGGATTTGAGCATGCAAGCTTTATCTTCAAGAACTACCACATCATCACCATAGGTAATAATTTTATATGATTTCATTTATTATTTGTGACTTAAGTTATTTCCTTATCTTAGCTATCTTTTTATCTAAGAGTTCTAATGAACATGTATTGTATGCATGATTGTATATGCATATATTATAAACATGCATTATATGCATGAATTTTGGCATAATATTGACTGGAAAGATGTAAATGTGGAATTTTATTGGATGATGAGGCATCCCCATCCCAAGAACATTTATACGTATATCCTCCTCATTCCAAAAAGTTGATTTTTTTTACAATGAAGGCAAATAATAACTTCTAAGGATTATTCTTTAAGTTTGTCTTGATGTATGTTTCTTTTCTAAATCTTATGTCTCATCGAGGAGGTTCCATCATAATAGTATTATAGTTTTGTGAGTTGCATATAAGTGATTTTAATACAATTATTCATATTATGTTATAGCTAATTTGAGTGTTATCTATTCATTAATCATAATCTCCCTTTAACAGAAGATGTGTAACAACAATCCTTCATTGGGTTAACTTTGGTTATGAACATTGAAGTTTACTGTATTTGTTCCCTTTGAATCCTAACTATGTTTCCATGTTTTTTGTGCTAATATAAACTTGTATCAAGAATTATATTTCACCACTTGTCTAACCCACAAAATAGGGACCAATTTTTAAGGGTTTCATCTATCTTTGAGTTATAATCCTTTTTTACTCTACCCTTCCCTTCATTTTTATGAATTTTTTGATATAGTCCATTTTAGGTTAGATCAACCTATCCAACTCAATTATACTTTTGGTTTAATTCATATCCCATCAAATTCAAACCATTTGAGTTAAATAACCCATTACTTACCACTATTCCACCATATGGTTATTTACAAAATCAAATAACCTGTAACTTGTGCCTTGGAGTGAAATTCTTCATAGATCCTATAATGTTATAGTATCTTTTTAATAATACATTAGTGTGCATATAAAACACATAAATAATAATTTATCTATATTTATAAGGAGGGACAAATATATTTTATTTATTGATATTCACTCAAGTTGCATACACTTGGTACACTAGTGAGATTAACAAGGTCTAATTTTGATTCTAGTATGTGATTATTAACACCCTCATGATTCATTAAAAGTTAAATATTAGATAGATGTGTCCCTATGATATTTATTTATTATCCAAATTCACCAACCCAAAGGAACCAATTTCCATGTTTCATGATGGTCTAGTTAGTTGGTTCAACCATTGTCATACCTGGTGCAATCCATGATTTACCTAAGAATATTGAGAAGTATCTTCCTATGTTCTCCCCCTCTAGGGGATGAAATATATAGGATAATATTAAATAATTCAATACTTTTTTGGTATTATTGAATGTGAATCATGAAGATGCAACATATAGGATTTTCCATTTACACTACAAGATGTTTCTTATGACTAGTTTCTTAATTTACTAGAGGATTTGATTACCTCATATAATCAATGTCTCATGATATTAATTATGCAATTCAATAAACTTTCCCATCCTAGAATCATATACTATCACTTTTATATTATGATGGAACCTAATGAACTTATTATATCCTTTAACACTATATTGTAAAAAAAATGTATAGCTGAGTAAACATCACATACATACCAAATGATGCATTATCCCTTGAAATGTATAAAAGCATATTGGAATCTATGATTGTAGTATTTATCTACAGAGTACGTAACATAATGTATTTATCACAAGTTTATGTTGAATCCATTAATATAGATAGATAATTAAACCCTCAATTATAAGCTCTGGCTATGCCCAATGTCAATCCAAGATTCCTGACCTTGAACCCAATTTTGAATGCTAATCAAAATTTCATTGTTCACAATTAGAACAAGGTTTACACTCATTTTCCCTTGTCTCAAGTCCCACCTAATTAGAACTTGAAATTTCTAAACAATTATGTGACCAGACTTAATTATCAAATTTATAACCAAACCTTGGTCCTAGTTAAGCTTCTACTAAATAAGGTTTAGCCTTTCATTCCACTAAAGTGGAATTGGATATCATTTGATGCATGGTGCAAAAACTTATCAATGACTTTATAAGCATGTATAAGTGCTTGTATAATACTTAAGGTGATACAAAAAATAAGAATTTTACATTCTAGAGATATAGCTGGCCATTTAATAAACCATATGATAACTCTAAGCCATAGCCCAACAAGCTTCCTAAAATAAAAATTTGTGAGGTCACCCTACCTAATTGGTGTAGAGTCCATAGTATTGTACAATGTGGTGAACTGGACTATATATAATTTTCACATCTTTTTATATTTTATAGAAAGATATGGAGAGATATGAGATTATCCCAAACTAAATTGTGTCATCCATACTTAGTACCTCTAATCCATCTAGCATTACAATTGTGTTTGAAGCATATGATTTCCCATTCCTAGTTGAGGATGATAATGACCCAGAGTAAAATATAGATGAAATTCATGCTTTAAAACATTTACATAGGAATAACTATAATCTATAAAAAAATAATTAGTATCCTCTCACCACCTATATTCCTTCAAATAATAGTTTAGGTACCCATCCAGACCTGAAAGCCAACACAATCCACCACCCCTAAACAAAAAATGATCAAAAATAAGTTATTGATACAAAAAATAAGGGTGGAAGTAATATTATCAAGGACATGAATAAAATTAATATAAATATCACTCTCCACAATCTAGCTTAGATTACTAAACAAAGATGATTATTTCTCAAGGCCCTGACTAGAAAACCAGCTACTAACAAATCCAAGATTGTGCATACCAACATGGTTGTTTATAGAGATAAGCCTAAGGTACCACCTTTTTTGGCGACTATTAGAATTTTTGGAAATAATATTAATAATTTATTAGTGGATTTAGGTGCCTCAGCCAATGTCATGCCTACATCTATTTCTAAGTGTTTGTGATTGACTTTAGAAAAGTACAAAATAATGGTCTTATAGCTAGACAAGATTGTAATCCTAGTTGTTGGGGAATTATCAAATGTTTACATGTAGCTTGCCTCTAAGATGAATGTCTAAAAATAAATATACATTTTGGTATTTGACATTACATAGGCTTGTGATTTACTTTTGAGCTATGATTGGTCCAAAACATTGAATGGTTATATGGCTATAATTTTTTCACATAGGTGTTTGCCTTGGAGAGGAGAGTAAAATTAGATCTAAGTGGACATAGAGCCAAAAATTAAGTACCTTATCATAGAATACAATGAAAATAATTAAAAAATTAACCTTGCATCATCTCATGCATGTGTCTACACTTTTAATACAAAACATGAACCTCATGAATGAGAATTTGAAGGTCTTTCATAGTAGTGGACTTTATGTTTTGATGGTGTTAGATCCAAGTAGGGATTGGATGTATGCATCACTTTAAGTGAAGTAGATGGGAAGTAATATCTTTTTACATGTAGGTTATAGTTCCCATGTACTAACAATCATTTTGAATATAAATCTCTAATTTTAGGCATGTAATTCATATTAAAACATAACATGAGGCAACTGCTAATACTTGGAGACTTAGAGATGGTGGTTAATTAGATCATAAGTAAGTATTAGTGTAAATTATAATATTTAAATATATATAAACATAAGGATTGGGATCTAATTGAATCATTTAAATAATTCAATATCAAATCCATTCTAAGAGAATAAAATTAAATTACATATTCATTAGCCACTTTAGTTACTAGTTTAGCACCACTCTAAGAATCTAAAATGCATAAGTTTTCTATGGAGTTGGTTCCTTATCCCTTAGTCCTAGATGATGTTTAAAACTTTTAGGTATTTGATGATGACCAATATATTGTTTAATTTATGATTAGTTTTGGAGACTTTTAATCTTAAATAATAGATGATAAGGATTTGGAGTCTATTAACATTAACAACTTAGGATATGATGGCATATTGTACCTAAAAGAGAACCAAATACCTATAGGAATGGTATCATTAGATAGATATTTTGACATGGATCCATAGGATAAAAATTATAAGTAGACAATGACAAGTGAATTTTAATTCATTAAGGAAAATTTGGGAACTTATGAACATACTCAACATGTTAACATTGGGGTGAGTTATTCTGAGAATGAAAAGTGGAGATTAGAGAACTTGTTGATAGAATATAAATGTGTAATTTATTATACCTATGAAGACTTGAAAAATCTTTGATCTTGAAGTTATTACACATACTATCCCTTTGAAGTAAGAAAATAATCCCTTCAGGCAATGCCAAAGGATATTAAATCCAATTTTAGAGCCCATTATTTATAAGAAAGTTAAAAAGCTACTAGATGATAAAATTGTGTTCTCAATTAGACATTATAAATGGTTCACAAATTTAGTGGTAGTAAAGAAAAAATAATGGTAAAATTAGGTTTTTTATCAACTTCAAAAACTTAAATAAAGCTTAAAAAAAGGATAATTATTCTCTACCATCATTAGATGAACTGATTCACATAGTCAGTGAATCAAAGATGATGTCATTTCTAGGCAGTTTCTCAAGCTACAATCAAGTATTAATAGACATAAAATATCATATCAAAATTATTTTTACCACCAAATGGGAAACTTTTGCATCTAAAAGGATGCCTTTTAGACTAATTAATCTAGGATAAACTTTACAACGTACCATGGATTTTAACTTTCAATGACTTATTGGAAAATATATCATCATTTATATGGATGATCTCACCATGTTTTCAAAGAATAGAGAACACCATATGATCCATTAAAATACTATTTCGAATAATTTGGACTTATACCCATTAAAGTGGAGTGGAAAATTTTTTCTCCATAATTAATTTTATTATGTTCCAAATAAAATGGACTATTTCAAACAATTTGGGCATAGATCATTTTGAATTAATTGGACTATTTTGAATAATTTAGACTTATAGCCAGTAAAGTGGAGTGGAGAAAATTTTCTCCAAAAAATAAATTTCCTATATTCCAAATAAATTGGATTGTTTCAAACCATTTGGACATAGATCATTTTGAATGAATTGGACTATTTTGAATAATTTGGACTTATAGCCACTAAAGTGGAGTGGAGAAAATTTTCTCCAAAAAATAAATTTCCTATATTTCAAATAAATTGGATTATTTCAAACCATTTGGACACAGATCATTTCAAATAAATTAGGATATTTTAAATAATATGGACTTATACCCACTAAAGTGGAGTGAATAGATCTATTTCCAAAAATAAATTTGTTATATTCAAAATAAATTGGATTGTTTCAAAGCATTTGGGCATAGATCATTTTGAAAAAATAGGGAAATTTTGAATCATTTAGACTTATACCTATAAAATGGAGTGAAGAATATTTTCTCCAAAAATAAATTTGTTTATTATAAATAAACTTGTTTATTATAAATAAATTAGATTGTTTCAAACCATTTGAGCATAGATCATTTCGATTAAATTAGGTTATTTTAAATAATTTGAAATTATAAGCACTAAAGTGGAGTGGAAAATATTTTCTCCACATATATTTTTTCTCTATTCCAAATAAATTGAATTATTTAAAACCATTTGGAGAAAATCATTTTGAATAGATTGGAATGTTTCAAACTCATGGTACCCTTATAAGCCATGCATCAACTTCCTCTGAGACTTATTATTTACAAGCAAGGTTATGCATGATGCTTTTTTGTACCGCATGCATAACTAAATAGTTGTGGCATGCATATCCATAGTAGATTTTTAGAGGTATTTATCACTACTAGCACTAAATGCTTATTTTGACAAACACAGGGTAGTTTCATGGAATCATGATAATAATATGGAAAAGGTGTTGAATTCATGGCTTCTCCCTAAGTAAACCATGACATACAAAGGGAAGAATCCCACTCCAATAAATAATTTCAGGATAGGAGTGTAGATTGGCATGGTGCCCTAGGTGAAATTATAATCTACAAGATGAGAAAATAAATCATTCATAAGGACAAGCTAGCAGATCTCAGCCTTGACCAAATCAACAACTAGTGGAACTATGATTTGATTGGTCACATAGCCTCCTTGAAAACCATCACTTTACCTTTTTTTTTGCTTTATTATCCCTATGCTTTGGGCCTTTTTTGTATAGTTTCCCTTCATGTTTTCTATCATGTGTTCATTTTCAAACCGTCCTGATCTATTTTTTGTTAGTCTTTCATGTTTTATTAGGACTTCATTAATGTTTGATAAAATTGCTAAATGTTGACTCCATAGCCCAATGAATTGGCACATGGTCTTACATTCTGGGGTTCTTTGCAAACCTGTATGGGGTATGCATACCTAGGTGAGAACTAATGTTAGTGCCTTTCAGTATAATTAATCTAGGATAAACTTTACAATGTACCATGGATTTTACCTTTCAATGACTTATTAGAAAATATATCATCATTTATATGAATGTTTTCAAAGAATAGAGAACACCATATGACCCATTTAAGACTATTTCAAATAATTTGGACTTATACCCATTAAAGTGGAGTGGAGAAAATTATCTCCAAAAATAACTTTCTTATGTTCCAAATAAAATAGACTATTTCAAACCATTTGGGCATATATCATTTTGAATGAATTGGACTATTTTGAATAATTTAGACTTATAACCACTAAAGTGGAGTGGAGAATTTTTTTTCCAAAAAATAAATATATAATATTCTAAATAAATTGGATTGTTTCAAACCATTTGGACATAGATCATTTTGAATGAATTGGACTATTTTGAATAATTTGGACTTATAGCCACTAAAGTGGAGTGGAGAAAATTCCTATATTGCAAATAAATTGGATTGTTGCAAACCATTTGGACATAGATCATTTCAAATAAATTAGGATATTCTAAATAATATGGACTTATACCCACTAAAGTGGAGTGAAGAGATCTTTTTCCAAAAATAAATTTGTTATATTCAAACTAATTGGACTGTTTCAAAGCATTTGGGCATAGATCATTTTGAAAAAATAGGGTAATTTTGAATCATTTTTAATTATAACTATAAAATGGAGTGAAAAAGATTTTCTCTATAAATATATTTGTTTATTCCAAATAAATTAGACTATTTCAAACCATTTGAGCATAGTTCATTTCGATTAAATTAGGTTATTTTAAATAATTTGAAATTATATGCACTAAAGTGAAGTGGAGAATATTTTATCCATAAATATGTTTTCTCTATTCCAAATAAATTGAATTACTTCAAACCATTTGGGAACAAATCATTTTGAATAGATTGGAATCTTTCAAACTCGTGGTACCCTTATAAGCCATGCATCAACCTCCTCCAAGACTTATTATTTAAAATCAAGGTTATGCATGATGCTTTTTTGCACCACATGCATAACTTAACAGTTGTGGCATGCATATCTAGATTAGATTTTTAGAGGTATTTGTCACTACCAGCACCAAATGCTTATTTTGACAAATATAGGGTAGTTTCATGGAATCAAGATAATAGTATGGAAAAGGTGTTGAATTCATGGCTTCTCCCTAAGCAAACCATGACATACAAAGGTAATAATCCTACTCCAATAAAAAATTTTAGGATAGGAGTATGGATTGGCATGGTGCCCTAGGTGAAATTATAATTTAGAAGATGAGAAAATGGATCATTCATAAGGATAAGCTAGCAGATTTTAGTATTGACCAATTCAATAACCAGTGGAAATATGATCTGGTTGGTCACATAGCCTCATTGAAAATTGTCACTTTATCTTTTTGTTGCTTTGTTATCCCTATGATTTGGGCCTTGTTTGTATAGTTTCCCTTCATATTTTTTGTCACGTGTTCATTTCAAAATCTGTCTAATCTATTTTTTGTTACTCTACCATGTTTTTTTGGGATTTCATTAATGTTTGATAAAATTATTAAATATTGACTCCATATCCTAATGAATTGGTATGTGGTCTTAATTTTTGGCATTCTTTGCACACTTGTAGAGGGTACGCATACCCAAGTGAGAACTAATGTTAGTGCCCCAAATTTCACTAGGACCTTGCCAAGTGTAAATGCCTAAGTCTTTAGCCCAAATTTCATCTCCAAGTGCTCTTTGAAAGGTCAAGTTCATGTGAAAATTGGCTAAGTCCTAATCTGGTCTTTGCTTGGTGAATGTGACTTTCCCTTAGGCTTTTTTCGGATTTTTACATGAACATAATGTCTGACAAAAATAGGTCTTTGTGATTTTTGTCTCAATCAAAAAATACAAACAATTATTTTCATTGGATATTTTATCCACTACAAAAAGTTTGAAGTAATTCAATGTCATGGCCAAATCCTACTTACAATGGGCTAAGTTTTTCATGAAAATCCCAAAGGGTCATTTCTTTCAAACATTTTGTTCATGGAAAAAAGTCTGAATGGTAATTTCCCTTCAAGCATTTTTCCATGGGAAAAATGTCTAAAAGAATTGAATATTGTCGGTAAGATGTAAAGTCCATATTTGTTTCTAACTTTTTTCTTGTTGTAAAAGGTCTAAAAGGTGCTTACCCTTAAGCAAAAATGCAAATGTCTAATTTATTTGACAAAAGATCTAAGTCCAATTCCGTCAGGGAAAAAGCGTAAGGTCCATTTGTTTTAGACTTTTTATCCATGACAAAAAATTTGAAGGGCACTTTCCCTTCGAACATTTTGCCCACTAAAAAAAAGCCCAAAAGTAAAGTCTGAATTCTTTGAAAAAAATGTAAAGTTCTTATTTGTTTCAGATAATTTGTCTGTAGTAAAAATTCCTAAGGGAACTTTCCCTTCGATCATTTTGCCTACACAAAGACCTTGACAAAAAGTCCTTTCTTTGGCAAAAGTGTAAGCTCAATTTCTTCAAAAAAATGCCAAGTTCAATTTCTTCGAGGAAATTATTTCAGACAACATATATAAAACAATTCTTCTGAAGACTAAAGCCCTGATGAAAATAGGAAAACCTTCAATGTATCTCCTAGGAGATACCTTTCAAACATGCACAAGATTGGATTTACCCTTCAAGATATCTCCTAAATTGGACTGTTTCAAAGAATTTGGGCATAGATCATTTTGAATAAATAGGGTTATTTTAAATAATTTAGACTTATACCTATAAAATGGAGTGAAAAAGATTTTCTCCAAAAATAAATTTTATTTATTCCAAAAAAAATTAGACTATTTCAAACCATTTGAGCATAGAACATTTCAATTAAATTGGGCTATTTTAAATAATTTGAAATTATACCCACTAAAGTGAAGTGGAGAATATTTTCTCCATAAATATATTTTCTCTATTCTAAATAAATTGAATTGTTTCAAACCATTTGGGAGTAGATCATTTTGAATATATTGGACTATTTCAAACTTGTGGCACCCTTCTAGGCCTTCATACCGATGATTGATCCTTTAAAGTACCTTCCGTTGCTGGGACACATGGCACTATTTGAATGGCCAAATTATGGATAAAAACATATTAAACAATCTAGTTCATCTACATAATAAAATATCTTATCAAATTTTTATTGTTTATGAGGAATATCTTCATGAGCAAGTGTCAATATACTAATGGATCATGTTGGGCAATTTCAAGATAAATCGATGGAGTGCCCACTTGCATTTAACTAGATCAAAATAATTCTAAATTAGAATTGATTAATTTGAAATTAATTGAACTATATTTGAAATAATTTAGAATTGATTTTTATTAAATTGATGATAATGTTTATTACTATAATCATAGTTTATAATCAATAAATACACTTGAAAGAATCATTATATGGTGAAGTTACATCTTTCTAAACATTGGTTCGTAGCTGTTGACATGGAATTTTTGCTTTCTCCCAAGAATGTGATGATAGATGTCATTTTTATTATCCAATCCTTTTCATCTTTTTGACTCCCATTTCTAGTATATCTACTTCATGTAACCTAACTCATTTTCAAATTTTGATTTATAACACAATTCTAAGAATTACAATCAATGAACAACATGTTGGCAATTGAAAAATCATCTCTAAAGATCCCTTTAAAAATAAATTCATCCAATTTCTTTATGTTTATATTAAATGGATTATAATATATTTTCCCCCAAACAAACATAAAAATTGAACTTGTGTAACCCATGGCTTGAATGAGTATCCTCAAATGATTTTCCTTTATCATTGACCAAATGCCAATGTGAGAAAAAGACTGCAGTGCCACCTTTAAAATTTATTTGGAATGATCTTGAATGTAGTATGACATATTTTCTATTTTATAATATTTTTTTTCTTGTATCATACATTTGTATATCTTTTATTTTGTGCACAAAAAATAATAAGTCATCCAACCCTAAAATCAATAGTTTTTTAGAAGTCAGTTTTAGCTCCTCCTTTGAAATGTATGCATTTTGTTAAAAAATAAATGAATATTTTATTAAAAATATTATATTATAATAAATATAACATGGGAAATTTCTAATAAAATATCGTACATGTTACTAGATTGGTCATTGATGCACTTTTGATTTACATTTCTTATTGTAACATATGAACATAATGCATTTCATTTGATTCATTTTTTTTTTGCATTTCATTAAATATTATAAAGATTCATATAAACACATAAAATTAAATACATGCTCAACCACATTGTAACTATAATAGTTATACATGGATGTACCATTTCTATTGCTAGTTTTGTAACATACATATGCATATAATGTACGAACTGATAGACCACTTAGAGTGGTAACCGCTTATAATGCTGAATGATAGAACCACTTGTAGTATTGAAATAGTTGGGATAATAACTAATGATAGCAGAATGAAAATATATAGATAGAACTGTCAAACCATTCAGTATTGAAACATACATAAATCCATTTAAACACATATTAAAGAACAAAGACAAGAACTGGCAACTTATATTATCATTCATATTAACTCATTCAAGAATTACAGTCAACATTCATTAAACACATTTCATATGAGTAGTGATGAGTTGTCGTGCTCAATCAGACAACATAACTTCCATGGCCATTCTGAGGCCCATGTCAAATACATATCCTTCTTGAATACTCACTCACTCATTCCTAGTAGAGTTTCATTGCTACTATCTACCATTTATGGCATACTTATCTCATAGTCTACCAACTTTAGTTGGGATGCTCCTAGACATTCAGATAACATTGTAGATACATGTATTTATAACATCCATTGGAAGAGTCTAGATGCAAATAAAATTTAGTGGAGGATACAGGAAGAGATCTTAAAAGCTATTAATGCATTAAATTACACCAGTCCAAAGATATATATTTCACATATAGTAGGATCTCAAAAATTAAAAGAAAATAAAGTGAAGTAAATGATGATAGACAATTAGGACACAACTTGCATACATAGGTAGTTTAGATTATGTCACCAACATATACATGTTTATATTTAATCCTTATAACTTGATCATGACTTTATCAAATTTTAAAATAGTCCTATTTTTCCAAAACTCATTTCTCATAGACATTGACAGGAATTTAACATTGATCAACCAGCATATATATTCTTATAGTAATGAAAGTATCAATTGTTCTTATACATACCAATACATAATTATATGTTTATACAACCCATCACAACAAACAAAATAGGATTTACTCTTCTAAATCATAGTTCACTATCACTAAATTCAAATGAATATACACCTAAATAGTTGACCCCCTTCATATTCTTCCAATAAGACACATCAAATTAAAAATTGTTTAAATCAATATTAATATAATTGTTTCTGTTATAATATAATTTATTATTATTTTATTGATAAAGAACACATGGATACTCTGTATCAAAATTTATTGTATTGAAGACATAGTATAACACATATTGTGTTATTTTAAATTGGGTATAAATTAAATATGTAAAAAACATTATAATGGGTAAATTAAACATGCAAACAACATTTTAATGGGTAAATACAACCACATTCAAGTCTGCATAATAATAAAATGAACCCACATTTCCAAATCCCAAGCTGATGCAAGTCTATATTTTATTGTTTTCTACAATCTCCTATCCATGAAGAAAAATTCAATTGTAATGTATTTAAATAAAAGAAGATTATTAATATATTCTAGAATTATATGAAATTGTATAATTACACATTTATTGAAAGGGGTTTTCATGTTCTTTTTGCCTTTTTGTAGTTTGTATGGGTGGACTCTTTTGTTGAAACTTTGGTTCTTTATTCCTTACAAGGTATTATATGATGTAGTAAATAAAAATTATTGTCATCAATTTATTTGATATTTTTATTTGAAAAATGTGTCTTGTTGTAGAGTTTTACCTTGTGTTGTTTTTGTGGAGGCACCAAACTGCAGAGCTATGTCATGGGTTGTTGAGTTGGAGACACAAAGTTATAGGGTTGTATTGTGAACTATTTTAACTGAAACATAAATAGATGAAGAAATATTATATCAATATTATGAATCATTGATAAATAAAAAATTATATAATTGAAAAAATATGCATGTTCTTATCTTACTTTCTTCAAATTGCAATGTGTCATGTTTATTTATATGATCTTCTATTATTATTATTATTTCTTCACTTGCATGTAATGTTATTAGTGTTACACACTAAAAGATTGCTAACCTGTTAGGTTTGAAAAATAATTCATACACATAGAAAGATTTTTAAGATGCTATATTTGGAAAATGAAGCATGATTATAAAATAAATTAGAAATGTCATGCACCTAGTAGTGATCGAAGCTATTGTTCTTGTATTGGTTGCTCTAAATTTGTCAAATAATTTTGAAATTGGACATTAAAAATTGTTTGTTCTTTAGTTTATGTAATTCAAAATAAATTTCTTTGGAATTTCTTACAAGCACACACTAATCCAGCTTCTGTATATACCCCTAGCACATCACATGCATCCAAATCATTGAAAGTAGAGATAAGTTTCTCCCAAAAGATGTTATCTAGTTCATTTTTAAATGGACTTCAAATTTTTTGAGAACCAATCATTTGAAATTTTGGTACG
Organism: Torreya grandis; assembly: GCA_037957365.1. NCBI lineage: Eukaryota > Viridiplantae > Streptophyta > Pinopsida > Cupressales > Taxaceae > Torreya > Torreya grandis. The sequence continues at coordinate 16,086 of JARHVA010000276.1, forward strand.
TTTTCGTAGATGTCAAAACCTTCCTCTAATCTACTTTGTTGTGAATAGAGGATGAAACATTGCAGTTAAAAATGAGCAAGATCCTAATAAATATTGATACCTATAATATTTGTCCAATCAAATCCATTACTATCTAGACCTCATAGTATGACACCCATATCTTTCATGGAATGGAAATCACCAACATGCAAATTCTTGAGAGAGGTTTGAATGCTATAAAAATGTTCTAGTTTATGGATGATGAATACATTGAAGGCCCCAAAAATAAATTTATCAATCAATGCTTGATGAAATAGGTGAAGATATTCTTCCTTAAAAAATTTAGTGAGATTCAAAAAATAAAAAATTATCAAATCAACATTCACACCAGGAATGAGAATTTCATTAAAATCTTCTAAAATTGATGGCAAAAGATATGGGGGCTTGTAATGGTAGCTGAATTTTTTTTTGTATCTATCCTGGGAAGCTGACAACCATCATTATGTAGATAATTTTTTAATATGATTAATGAATATTGAGATAATGCTTCCCAATATTTTTTATTTTTTGAAATACCTTCATTCAAGACACACAAATTATCAAACTTTTTCATGGAAATTGTATAATGATCCATTACCCCTTCAAGTGTGATTGTTTTGTTTAGTGGTAGTTTTGTATCATGGTTGCTGAAATAATCTACAATTTTTAATATTATGTTACTTTTCATATTCACTTTTTGCACCAAGTATCCATGTTGTTGTACTTAGGGGTTTTTAAGAAGGAAATAGACCATTTTTCAAATAAATCTACTTATTCTATTTTTTGTTTGTCCAAAATCTCTTGAATATTTATAAGCACTATTGTACTAATCAGATTTAAATCTTGTTTATCTGAACTAGGTAAAGTACCACTTTCAAACAAATCAAATGCTTTATAAAAACAATCCCAAATGGGTTATTCCATGAAAAGAAGGCATTTTCTCTCTTGAAGTTGTTGTGCTAAATAGTTCATTTGTATGAACAAGTGTCTATCTTGTTCATGTATTTATTTCATATTTTTTTTCATGTTTCAAGATTCTTCCAACCTCTCAATTTGATAAGGTCATGTGAAGATCAAACTCTTTATATAAATAAATCCTTATAAATTATTTCATTAACTTCATTATATTGGTTACATATTTTTTGCACAATATGGAATGGAGTACAAGTTTTCAAAAATCTTGCCCTTCTAATAGAACATTTATTTCTCAATGATAGTGAATTGTATTCCTCTTCTGAAAGAATTATTTGTTGTGTTGTAATTATGTGTTGGCCATCTGTCATTTCAAACCTTATAGGTTTTTTATCCATCATATCTTCTAGGACTTCCTTCAATTTAGTAATGCATTTAAGGTTGCTTGGACCAAAAGAAAATAATAAAGAATCCTTCATTGGAAGCTCATTATGTTTTACAAATGAATGAATTATATCATTCACCCCTATTTCATTTATATTTTTTATTTTGATATTAATGTCCCCTAATTCATAGATCTCTATAGAAATGTTCAAGGTGTAATTTCTAGAGGAAATATGCCATGTAGATAATTCACTGTGTCTAATCAGAAGTTTATTTCAACAAAAGTGTTCCAACCTTTTGTTTGATCTTATTTTTCTCCACTAGTATGAGTACTTGTATGGACTCTTTCAAATATGCATACAAATGTGTTACCCTTTCTTGTCTTATTTTCATAATTTTTTTTTTGTCATGACTATAGGGTATCTTAAATACATGTTTGCATGGTGGTAAGTAGAATAAGTTGTTTCCCCTTATTCATGTTTTTCTTTCAACATATTTTGTATTCTAATGACTAAATTATCTTTTTCTAACAATCTAGACATTTGAAGGTTATCATCACTATTCAAATGAAACCTAAATGTTTCACAAGAAGGAGAAAATTATTTTCTATCAATTCCACTTTATTGGGTGTAAATTTATTGAAATTAGCTATAGCTCGATGGCTAATTCCCTCTTCTCCATTCTATACCTCCAATTGTAATTTAAGGACATCTTCAAGTTCATCCTTATCACAGGTAAGGATTATTCCAATTAGAAAAGATTCTTTTCCTAATGTAGTGATAAACAAGTATATATCTACATGCATGTTTGGCAGACTAAACAATCAAAATACCGATGAACAAGAGGTATTTTATCACCACCTAAAATGGAAGATGTTGATGTGGATTTAATTTTAGTTTTGGTAAATTAAATGGTTCTCTAACTGAATTCTCTTAGAGTGAGGTTTTCTTCTACCTTTTATCCAAATTATTTTTGAGTGAGGCCTTCTTCTGCCTTTTAAGTGTGGAAATTCCTTTTTTACCTAAAGACATTCTAAAAAAAATTGAAATAATTTAAATATTAATATTTTGTAAAATTCAAGTTGCATATTGCATCGATTCATGAATTTTTTTTATGATTAAGCAGTAATTAAATGGATATCAAAAAATTTAATTCTAAACTACAGTATACAATACATATTAAATTTTTATAATATATACCTTAACTCATAGTTACACTAATAAGGTATGACCAAACCAAAAATAAATTATGTGCATGAGCCAATATAATATGATGGGTAAAAGAATCCACAAACATTTGTTTCAAAGAAGAAAGATGAGTGGAATTATGTTTCTAATATGTGTCAAGACACCCATCAATAGGTACCTTCAAGGTATCTCCTACAATATACCTTTCAATCATGCACAAGGGTAAACTTTTCTTATAATAATTTCATAGGAGATACCTTCAAGTTAACCATGACGGTATTACAAGTGTACTTAAGGGCCCAAAAAATTAATCTCCTAGTGGACACATCGAAGGGTACTATTGTAATTTCAAAGGGATGTTAAATGTATCTCTCAGTATAACTTTCCTTCACTTTGAAAGCATTACTAGTTGACAACTTGATAACTTGAAGGGCCTTCAAGTACTTGGGAGAGCGTGCATTTTATGTCCTCCTGTGCACATGCTCTTTCCAGCTCAATTTAGTTTAACAATTTTCCCTATTACATTAATAGTTTTAGATCCAAACAATTACCTTTTGTACCTTTAAAAAATTTCTTTACTTTAATGATCCTCTTAATATCTTCAAGGTATCTCTTAGAAGATACCTTCAAGTTACCCATGAAGGTATCATAAGGCCCTCGAAGGAATATCTTATTAGATACCTCAAGATTGAACTTGCCAAATGTTATTGAGGTTTGTAATATCTTCAAGCTATCTCCTAAGAGATACTTTCAAGTTACGCATTAAGGAATCTCCTAGTGGATACTTTTTATGCCTAAAAATCTTGCTCTCGATGAATAGTTTCCTATGGAAAGCTTTACAGATGTGGAAAAAAATTTAAATCTATGAATCAAACCTCTAATATTCCCATGATGCTAAGAAGAAGATTTGTGGTGAAAAAATTCTCCCTCTGAACTACCTCTATAATTATTTTTAGAAATGGGGCCCATTTCCCATGAAAAGGCTAACTACCCCAAAACTTCAAAATGTGGATTACAATCCATAGATACCTCAAGGTTAAACTTGCCCAGTGTTATTGAGGTTTATAAGGGATTCAATGAGATACCTTTAAAATAGTCACAAGAGTGTATTTATTCTTCAAGGTATCTTCTAAGAGAAACCTTTAACCCAGATCTCTGAGTTTTACTTTATCAAACTTTCCCAGACTACTTGACTAGGTTTGTTTGTATGTGTGCAAAACCTACTCACAACAAACATTGGTTATAAATACACTTATCCATGGAGAATCCATATTCAAAGGTAAATATTGAGACCATAGGGACTTTATTTTATACTCTACCCTTTCCCCTATTTTGGAAGCTTCCCAGAGTGAAACTTTACAGATAATTTCAAGTCACCCATTAAGATACCTTCATGTTACCCTCAAGGAGATAATTTCAAGTCACATATTAAGGTATTACAAGGTTATTGAAGTAGTCTCATAGTAGATACCTTAAGGTGGAACTTACCCATCACTATTGTGGTGTAAAAAGGATTCAATGAGTAAATAGGTGTTTCAATTAAAGAAGGTAGTTAACAATACATTGATTGTTATGTATAAGGTCTTATCTAGATCTTATCAAGGGGTAAAGGTTTATTTATTCCATGATTCAATGTAAAACCCATCAAAATTTTAGACCTCATAAGATCATCAAGAGAGAGTTGAACAAATAAAATCCATCATTACATCTTTTTGTATTGAATAAGAATTACACTCAAGAACTTTGCCATACCTTCAAGGAAATACAAGGCCATTAAAAGGAATATCAGAGGAGATACTTCGATGGGAATTTTCATACAATAAAGGGAAAATTTATGGTATCTCATAGGAAGTTATCACTAGATGATTATTTTAACAAACCCAGGCTAGTTTTATGGAATCAGGATAATACTATGAAAAAGGTGATGAATTCATGGCTTCTCCCCAAGGAAACCATGACATACAATGGTAAGAATCCCACTCCAATCAATAAGTTTAGGATGGGAGTGTAGATTGGCATGGTGCCTTGGGTGAAATTATAAGCTACAAGATGATAGAATAGATTGTTCATAAGGATAATCTAGTAGAGCTTGGCCTTGACCAAATTAATGACTAGTGGAACTATGATCTGGTTGGTCACATAACCTCCTTGAAAATTGCCACTTTGTCTTTTCATTGCTTTGTTTCCTCTCTATTTTGGGTATTATTTGTATACTTTCCCTTCATGTTTTTTTATCATTTGTTCATTTTATAACGGATTGGCACTTGGTCTTATGTTCTAGGGTTCTTTGTATACCTATAAGGGGTATGTATCCCCAAACAAGAGCTAGTGTTAGTGCCCAATATTACACTGGGCCCTTGTCAAGTGTAAATTCCTAACTTCCATCTCCATGTGATCCTTTGAAAGTTAAATTTCATGTGAAAGTAAGTCTTAATCTAGTATTTTCTTGGAAAATGTGTCTTTCTATTAGAATTTTTTGAGATTTTTACATGAACAAAATATCTAACAGAAATAGGTCTTCAGGATTTTTATCTCGATCAAGAAGTTTGAAGACTTATTTCCATCAGACATTTTATATATTACAAAAATTACAAAGGAATTCAATATATTAGCCAAATCTTACTTGCATTAGGCTAAGAGTTTCACAAAAAATATGAAGGGTCATTTCTTTTGGACATTTTGTCTGCTTTAAAAAGTTTAAAGGGCACTTGCCCTTTAGGAATTTTGTCACAAGAAAAATGTTCAAAATATTTGCATATTATCAAGAAGATACAAATTCCTTATTTATTTTGGATGTTTTTCCCATTTTAAAAGGTCTGAAGGGTGCTTACCCTTCAGCTAAAGTATAAAGGTCTGATTTCTTCAAAAAAAGAGCTAAGTCCAATTCTTCAATAAAAGTTAAGATCCATTTGTTTCATAATTTTTATTTGTGAAAAAAATTCCAAAGGAAACTTTTGATTTGGGCATTTTGTCTAAATAAAAATCTTGATAAAATGTCCTTTCTTTACCAAAAGTGTAGGGTCAATTTCTTTTGAAAAAATGCCAAGTTTAATTTCTTTGGGGAAATTCTTCTAAAAACCAAAGCGTTGATGAAAGCAAGAATATATTCAATCTATTTCTTAAGAGATACCTTTCAAACATGAACAAGCGTGGATTTCCCTTTCAAGTTATCTCTTAGTAGATACCTTTCAAATAGGCACAAGAGTGGATTTCTCCTTCAAGAAACAAGTGGAATTTTCCTTTACATGGAAAACACTACTGGTAATTATATAAACAAGAGGTTAACAAGTAAAATCTATTATTTTGGTACTATTGGGTGATATTTTAAATGCCCTTGTAATACCTTCAAGGTATCTCCTAGGAGATACCTTTCAAACATGAAAAATAGTGGATTTCCCCTTCAAGGTATCTCTTAGGATACCTTTCAAACATGCACAAGAGTGGATTTTTCCTTCAAGAAACAAGAAGAATTTTCCTTTACACTAAAGACACTAATGGGTGATATTTTGGAGGACACTTTAATAATTTTAATGTTTCTCCTAGGAGATACCTTTCAAACATTAAAAAGAGTGGATTTCCCCTTAAAGTTATCTCCTAATAGATACCCTTCAAATAGGCACAAGGGTGGATTTTTCCTTGAAGGAAGAAGTGTAATTTCCTTTACATGAAAAGCACTATTAGGTGATATTTTTAATACCCCTATAATACCTTCAATTTATCTCCTAGGAGATACATTTCAAACATGCATAAGAGTGGATTTCCCCTTCAAGGTATCTCTTAGGAGATACATTTCAAATAGGGACAAGAGTGGATTTTTACTTTAAGGAACAAGTTCAATTTTCCTTTACGTGGAAGGCACTATTGGGTGATATTTTGAAGGTAATTTTAATACCTTTAAGGTATCTCTTAGGAGATACTTTTCAAACATACACAAGATTGGATTTACCCTTCAAGGTATCTCCTAAGAGATACATTTAAAATAGGGACAAGAGTGGATTTCTCCTTTAAGAAAATGGTGAAATTTTCCTTTACATGGAAGGCACTACTGGGTGATATTATTAAATCCATTTAAATCCATTTAAGGTATCTCCTAGGAGATACATTTCAAATATGGACAAGAGTGGATTTTTCCTTCAAAGAACAAGTGCAATTTTCCTTTACATGGAAGACACTACCGGGTGATATTTTGAAGGCCCTTGTAATACCTTCAAGGTATATCATAGGATATGCCTTTCAAACATGCACAAGAGTGTATTTACCCTTCAATGTATCTCTTAGGAGATACATTTTGAACAAGAACAAAAGTGGATTTCTCCTTCAAGGAGCTAGTGCAATTTTCCTTTACATGAAAGGCACTACTAGGTGAAAATTTTAAGGCCCTTGTAATACCTTCAAGGTATCTCCTAGGATATTCATTTCAAAAATTAAAAATATTGGATTTATCCTTCAAGGTATCTCCTAGGAGATGCTTTTCAAATAGGGACAAGAGTGGATTTGTCCTTCAAGAACAAGTGGAATTTTCCTTTATATAGAAGGCACTACTAAGTGATATTTTGAAGACCCTAGTAATACATTAAATGTATCTCCTAGGAGACAACTTTCAAACATCTGAAATAATTTATTTTCCCTTCAAGGTAACTTCAAGGTGATACATTTCAAATAAGCACAAGAGTGGATTTTTCCTTCAAAGAAAAAGTGTAATTTTTCTTTACATGGAAGGCACTACTAGATGATATTTTGAAGGCCCATATAATACCTTCAATTTATCTCCTAAGAGATACCTTTAAAACATGTAAAAGAGTGGATTTTACCTTTAATTTATCTCCTAGGAGATGCATTTAAAATAGGGACAAGAGTGGATTTCTCCTTCAAAGAACAAGTGCAACTTTCCTTTACATGGAAGGCACTATTGGGTGATATTTTGAAGGCCTTTGTAATACCTTCAAGGTATCTCCTAGGAGATATATTTAAAACATGAATAAGAGTGTATTTTAACTTCAAGGCATCTCCTAGGAGATACATTCAAATAGGGACAAGAGTGGATTTTTCCTTCAAGGAATAAGTGTAATTCTCCTTTACATGGAAGGCACTACTAGGTGATATTTTGAAGGCCTTTTTAATACCTTCAAGGTATATCCTAAGATATTACTTTCAAATATACAAAATAGTGTATTTCCCCCTTCAATGTATCTTCTAGGAGATACCTTTCAAATAGGCATAAGAGTGCATTTCTCATGCAAAGAAAAAGTGGAATTTTAATTTCTATAAAAGGCACTAATGAGTGATATTTTAAAGACCCATATAATACCTTCAATGTATATCCTATGAGATACCTTTCAAATATTCAAAAGATCAGATTTTAACTTCAAGGTATCTCATATGAGATACATTTTAAATAGGAACAAGAGTGGATTTCTCATTCAAGGAATAAGTGTAATTTTCCTTTACACAGAATGCACTACTGGGTGGTATTTTAAAGGACCTTATAATACCTTTAATGTATCTCCTATGATATACATTTCAAACATGTAAAATATTGGATTTTCCCTCTAAGGTATCTCTTAGGAGATACATTTCAAACAAGGACAAGAGTGGAGTTCTCCTTCAAGGAACAAGTACAATTTTCCTTTACATGGAAGGCACTATTGGGTGATATTTTGAAGACCCTTGTAATACCTTCAAGTTATATCTTAGTAGATATCTTTGAAACATTAATAAGATTGTTTTTTCCCTTCAAATTATCTCTTAGGAGATACATTTCAAATAGGGACAAGAGTGGATTTTTCCTTTAAGGAACAAGTGTAATTTTCCTTTACATGGAAGGCACTATTCGGTGATATTTTAAAGGCCTTTGTAATACCTTCAAGTTATCTCCTAGGATAAACATTTCAAACATGAAAAATATTGGACATACCCTTCAAGTTATCTCCTAGGAGACACCTTTCAAACATGCATAAGAGTGGATTTCTCCTTCAAGGAACAATGGGAATTTTCCTTTACACAAAAGGCACTACTAGGTGATATTTTGATGGAATTTTTAATAACTTATAGGTATATCTTAGGAGATAAATTTAAAACATGCACAAGAGTGGATTTCCCCTTCAAGGTATCTCCTAGAAGATACTTTATAAATAATAACAAGAGTGGATTTCTCCTTCAAACAATAAGTGAAATTTTCTTTACATAGAAGGCACTACTAGGTGATATTTTGAAGGCCCTTTTAATAACTTCAATGTATCTACTAGGAGATAATTTTCAAACATTAAAATTTTTGGATTTTAAATTCAAGATATCTCCTAGGAGATACATTTCAAATAGGGACAAGAGCGGATTTTTCTTCAAGAAACAAGTGTAGTTTTCCTTTACATGGAAGGCATTACTAGGTGATATTTTAAAGGAACTTGTAATACCTTCAAGGTATCTCCTAGGAGATAACTTTAAAACATGAAAAAGAGTGTATTTCCTCTTTAAGGTATCTCCTAAGAGATACCTTTCAAACAGGCAAAACAGTGGATTTCTCCTTCAAAGAATAAGTGGAATTTCATTTACATGGAAGGCACTACTGGGTGATATTTTGAAGGCCCATATAATACCTTAAATTTAACTCCTAGGATATACATTTTAAACATGCACAAGAGTTTATTTCCTCTTTAAGGTATCTCCTAAGAGATACATTTCAAATAGGGATAAGAGTGGATTTTTACTTCAAGGAACAAGTGCAATTTTCTTGTACATGGAAGGCACTATTGGGTGATATTTCAAAGGCCCTTATAATAACTTCAAGGTATCTCTTAGGAGATATATTTCAAACATGAACAAGAGTGGATTTATCATTCAAGGTATCTCCTAGGAGAAAATTTTCAAATAGGGACAAGAGTGGATTTCTTCTTCAAGTACCTAGTGCAATTTTCCTTTACATGGAAGGCACTACTGGGTGATATTTTAAAGGACCTTGTAATACCTTCAAGGTATCTCCTAGGAGATACATTTAAAACATGAACAATATTGGATTTACCCTTCAAGGTATATCCTAGGATATACCTTTCAAATAGGCACAAAGTGGATTTATCCTTCAAGGAACAAGTGAAATTTTCCTTTACATAGAAGGCACTATTAGGTGATATTTTGATGGCCCTTATAATATTTTCTAGGTATCTCCTAGGAGATACCTTTCAAAAATGCACAAGAGTGTATTTCCCCTTCAAGGTATCTCCTAGGATATGTTGAGGTCAACATACCCCCATTTCTAAAAAATGGGGACCCATGTGTCAAATTATGCAAATTTGAACCTTGAAATTGAAGATTCACTTAATTAGAGTGTCATTAATATGTTTACACATTATCTGTATTTGAAGATCATCCACACCTTCACTTGGTTGGATTATTTTTTTATGGCTATGGTTTGACCTTGTATAAGTTTACTAACATTTGTTATTCATATTTTAGGTTGCAAGTTTGGTGAAGCCCTTCTTGAATGAGTTGTGTCTAAATTTTATGGTTTAATATAAATGAGACCTTAGCCTTAAGACTTTATCCTAAGTTCCATATATCTCTGAGTCCTAACTAAAACATTATTCTTGTTCACAATATTAATGACCTGCATTTAATTAGGTGAAGTTAATTAGATGGTGTGAGATGGGCTTGATGAGCCAAGGATCCCAATCAATGGGACCAATATCACTCAACCCCATGGATCAAAATCAGTGGTCTACATTCACTTGGATCACCTAAATCCAAAAACATGAGATCAATATTAAGACTAAAAGGTTCCTTTTTACTATAACATAGACTTAACCTAGGTTTTTACCTTAAGGTTTGAATTATATTTATTAATAAAATAAAACCTTAGGCTAAGATCTTATGTTATGACTTTAATTATTCCTAGGGTCATTTAATACATTAAAAAATTAGCTTAATAGACCCTAGACTAAAGTATATTTATATTTATTAGGATGATTAAAAACATTAGTCTAAAGCTTTACATATCTTCCTGGGCTTACTTAATCATTTTATAATTATATGAACCAATCACATTCGATTGCTCAGAGCATGATCTATGGCCCACATTCACCCAAATGAGATTAATCCTACAGAGAAAAATTGATGATTAATAATTCAAGTTATGGACCCAAATTTAAACATCAAGCACTTTTCAAGATCAATGATACACATTCTAGCATACAGATTCAGATCAATAGAGCGTATCAAGTCAAGATATTCCAATGAACCTCTAATTTAATGTGAGGCTACCACATGGTGAAAGCATGTTAACTAGTAGGACTGATAAGATACAAAGCTTAGAAGGCCCATGGAACTGCCAAGTGGCACAACCTTAGAGCCTAGTACACATTAAAGCTTAAGAATATTTTAAAAAGCAATGGTTTGCATTGATTTGTACTTGCATGATCCAACAGTGTGAGATCAATGTAGACTTTTCAAAGAGCACAAAAGCACTGATTAGTTGCCAAGTGGCATATGTAGAAAAAAGAACAAACCAAGAAGTGACAAATGGAAAGCTTGGGAAATAGTCCCAAAGACATGTTTAAAATTAATGGTCATATGCCCATTAATTATGTCCACATGGACATCAAATTAAAGTCATGATGATGTCAATTTTAAGACACCAAGAGCCTTGATGACATTTAAAATTGATGGTCATGCACCCATCAAAGATGTTCACGCAGACATCTTATGATGGTTGCGAGGATGTCAATTTAAGATAGTTGCTTATATCCAAATTCAAAGGCAATGATCAATTTTTAAATATTAATGAGCAAGTTTTCCATGAAAATGCCATATAGATGCCATGATGATGCCACATAGACATAAAGCAACAAATTTGAATATCTTGTGGGCTCAGATAGGGCAAAGATATAAGTACAAGGATCCAAATGAAGTCTAAGGCACAAGCTCACTTAAGTGTGAATAGATACCACCATTAAAGCTCTAAAAAGACTTGTAGGATGAACTATAAAATCTATAAAATCCCTAGTTTGATCTAAAATTTGTCACAATTGACTTTGGGAGATCAAATCATCATCTAAGCGAGTGTAATTGAGTCCAGGATCAAACCATAGACCACTAATAAGAAATTTGAACAAACTCATAGCCATGGTAGCTAGAAAAAGAGTATAACTCTATTTCACCTCAAACACAGAAGGGAAAATCATAATGGACATGGAATTTGATGAAATATCTTTGAACATAGGAGACAACAATTGGTCCAAGATTTTAAAGATGATTGAGGATCTAGCTACCATCACCAAGGAAGATGAGAAGAACTCATCAATCAAGATGAGGTACTATGACCTAGTTACCATTCAGATGATAGGCTTTCATCACACTATGGTAAAACTAGAGGTACTTCACTGCATAGATGTTCTCTCCCCTATTTTCAAAGATTCCAAGATTGAAAAGGGCATGTTGGTCAATGAACATACTCATAAAAGTATAGCTTATATTTCTCCCATTCATTTTAATAACTACTATAAGTTTCCAAAGCCACAAGTAAATGTAGCCACAATCAATGAATGGAACAAGAAGAATGACCTGAAAACTATCCTCACTCCATGGCTATAATCTAGAAATCAAGTCTTATATGATCTTAATAAAAACATCCATATTAGCCAATTCTAACCTGAGATCAAAATAATTATGATTTTGATGAACATGCCATGTAGAAATATCACCACCACTTATGTTGATAGAATCTGGGTGCCCTTGGTATATTTTATGGTTGAGAAAGAACTCACCCCTTCCATTGGTGAGGTTATTAGCACATGTTTGTGTAAGAAGATTTCTATAGTCAAGAAAAGGACTAGGAACCAATTCTACATGATGTCATACCTATTAAATTCCCTCCTTTCCACTACCAAGATACCTAATTTTAGAGGATGATCACCTAAGGGGATATATACAGTATCCCAATTCTACTCAAAGTTATTCATATTCAAGTACAAGGACCACATTCATTTCATTTGTGACTATGTCTATCCATCCTTAACTAAGGCCATAAATGGAAACCTAATGGAAAGAGTTATTCCTTTGGTCAAAAAGTCAATTGAGTCCATCAATGACATATGGTTTTACCTAGATTGCATAATCATCAGGATTAAGGGGACTCAATGCACCCCACTTAGGCTACCAGTCTATGTGTGAAACAAGTTAGCTAACTAAGAGGTATCATACCGGATATTCAATGGTTTAGATGGTGTGTGTAAAATAAATAGGAAAGGACCATTGCATACCCTACCCATGACCATTGGCAAGACTATATTTTAGTAATGGGATAATATTGAGCCTACATCTAGACACAGATCCTCTTTCAAACTATAACATGATGAACTAAGACAATGGGATCCCAAAAGAAGGGTAGTGCGGAATTTGAAATCAAAAATGATAAGTGTTTCATATAAACATCTACCTAGTGTCTATGAATCAATATACATAAAGGAATCATCCTTCATTGAGGTCTTGGCAAGATTAAAAAAGCACAACATCAACCTAAAAGCTAGATTGATGAGATATCACAAAAGGAATGATGATATATTGTAAATCAGTCTAAGGCAATACCATTTGTTAGGGGATAAATCTTTTAGACCTCCTTCCACACAGCTACAATCACAAATAGAGATCCAAAAGTCTGGTACATAAATTGAATAAAGACCTAAAGAAAGGAGACCTGGTGAGGTAGCATCATCTTTAGCCCATATTAAAGAACTAGGGTCGCCAATTGAATTCATTGACTTAGTGTCATTGGATCCTAGTGAAATAGTAGAATATGCACTACAAATGTTATCCAGTGCTTATCAATCAGATGAAGAAGATGTCCAAGTAGAGGAAGCTTGGGCTAAGGAAGCAAAAGAAGAGAAGGGGAAAAAAGTGACAATGGATTTATTCCATGTTACCACACCTAACCTAAAGAATAAAGTTGAGTTAGCATTAGTTCTAGAAAAAAACAAGAAACCTAGACTGACCTTCACTCATCCTTTAAGTGAGATCAACATTTTTAGTGAAGAGAATGTGTTATAAGGACTAATTATCTCTGAATGGTTTTTATATGGAAAATTGCAAAAAGTTCCTACTCTACACCATCCTTGGGCAGTAATAAAGTCTATCAAAATAACTTTGCATGATGAGCTTAAGCTATGGATTGTGGCTTTACAAAAAGAAGAACAAATGATGATGGCTCTAGGAAAGCCAGGTGGCACACAAATAGAAACTGCAAAACCTCCAAAAGTGACTCAATCATTAGTGGGAGTTTAGTTTAATCCAAAGACTACTAGTATAAAAAGAGTGATTGAAAAGAAGTCATAGTTGGAGCTGAGGAATTCACCCTCCAAAATATAGATCCATTCACAACTCTGACCCCTGTTAAAGGCCAAAATCTAGGAGAAGATAGGATATTCGAAGAAAATATCCTTGATGTAGCCCAAACCTAATCTCAACAGTTACAAACCATGATCAAGGGCCTCTTATAGTAAAATAAGAATCTGAAGGAAGCTATTATATTATCAACCCATGAAGATAGATTTAGGAAGTTTGAGGATACCATGACTAACTTCTTTAATTCTTTAAAGTTAGTTAGAACTAGGAAGGAAACAATGGAAAATCAAATCACTAAGGCTACAGGCTAAGTTGTCCAATTGTAGGCTTCAAGATATCAAGTGAAAGACTTGGTCAAGGTCTTGACCAAGAACCTAGTCCCTAACTTTAGGAATATCAACTTAACACATTTGAATATGGCTATGGCCATATTGGTAGACAAGATTGAATCCCTAAGTAATTGGGCCAAATGAATAAAGGACCTAGCCAAGGAGTTAAAAAAATAAGAAGGTGAAATGTCACATATCTTGGAAAATTTCATTAAGGAACCCAAATCCCTCAACTCATTGAGTCTTATAACTTATGAAGAGTTTAGGCACATGACCTTTTAGTTTATGCAGGAGGTGAGAAGCTATTAGTGTAGGTTTTTATTTTTCCCTATTATTTAATTAGGGAAATTATATATTTGTGCATACATGGAGTTTTCCTACATTCATAGGATATGCTAGCTTATGTGGAGATGTGTGTCATAGATGTGTCATAAGTGTCATAAGAATGTCATAAGTAACTCCTTTGATTGGCTATTCTAGGTATGAGAGTTATTCTCTATTCTTAGCACCTTGTCACCACCTTTCATGGAGGAGTTACAGTCTATTATTGGGGTGCTTTGACCACCTTTTGTGGAGGAGTTACTTACGTGCTCTCCTATATGTATTCTTCACTTTGGCCATCTTATGTTAATGGAATATTGGTTTTTCTCTAAATTGTCTATGCAATTATCTCTTGTTTGATTTCATTTACTTTGGAATTTTGTGGTATTCACTTGCTTCATCCCGTGCAACCATGACTCATGCAACCTCGTTATTCAGACCTTGGCAAATCCTCTGATATGGTATCAGAGCCACCTTGATAACTGGTTGTCTATTTTGCTATTACTTTCATTGAAATCTAGAGCTTTGTTAAGGCATTTTTTTTTTTGAAATTTGAAAATTTCTAGGAGATATTGCTAGTTCTCCATGCTCTTGTTCCTTCCATGGCTTGTTTGGCCTCTCCATATACATGCAGGTAGGATTTTGCAAGATCCAATAATCTTGTTTCTATCAATCGACTTGCATATTTTTTGTTTTAATCAGAATTTTAGGTTATCACATGCATTTGCAATCTCTTGGTAGCTAATTCTACCTTTGCATGCCATTTTTTGGTTGTTGGGGTCATTTTTTCTAGCTAAAGGCGTATGTTTTACACTAGATCTGCATCTTCTGTGCATCAGCAAGAAAAATGCCTTCTGGTTTTGTTTGCAGCCCAAAAAAACCATCTAGGTATCTTTCAATTTTTGCATACATTCTATATACTTTACAGAAACGTGCTCAAAAAGCTACAGCAGGACCCCTTTTCGTTGGTAGTTGCAATTTTGAAGGCAGTTTTCAAATGCTCCATTCTTGCTCATACAGACTCCTTTTCCCATGATTTTTTTTTTTTTTAATTTTTTAATAAATTTTGGCTATTTTTTCATGCTCTATGCACTAGTGTAGACGTTTTTTGATTTTGATGCTAAGATTTTTCAGAAATAGCATATTCTCAGTCGTGACATTGCACAGTTCTCATTTTGGGAACTTTGAAGGATCATAACTTTCACATAAGACCTCGTATCAAGATGATTATTTTTTTGAAAGTGCATGATTTTTTGAGTAGATCGTAGTGGTGCTATTTATTTATTTGGATATTATGCCAAAGTTGTATTTTTAGCATATGCTCTTCATGAGGGTTTTGTAATGCATTGAAATCAAGACCACTTAGTATTTCTTGCTAGTGGCAGTTGTAAACACACTAATATAAAGCTTCAAATCATATTTTTTTTGGGGGGGTTCTTTGATTGAGCAATATTTGAGTTTTTTTAAAGCTTGTATATTTGATTGTTGAAGACGAAGGGTGAAGCCCAAGTTGGCAGGAGGCCAATTCCCTCTCACAAAGACCTCCTTTGGATTTCTCACTCATGCCGAGTCCAATGAGTGGTTGGAAGGCCACTTTCTCTCTCAAAACAAACATTTTTTTAGTGTTTTAGTGCTATTTTTTTGTAAAAACACTAGTTTACAGGAAATTGAATCTTTAATATCTTACCAATGGTAGCTCATATTTAGGTGTCATTTTTTGTAAAAGTGTTTGTATTTCAATTCTCCATAGCATAGGCTTGTTATTTGTTAAAAATTCACTAGTTTATAAAGTGCCTAAAATTTGGGTCTCTTGAGACACATTTTCGGTTGAGTCTAATATTCTGTTTGCTTAAAGTCTTGCACTGATTGCTTTAAGATGCATTCTCAGCTAAACCCAACATATTTTGCATATTTGGGGGGGGCTCAACATTTTGGGGGGGGGTGTGATTGCTTTTCAGCACTTGCAATCTTTATTTTCATTCTCCTTTCTACATAATTTCACAACTTGAAATCAACACAAATTCACTTAAATTTAGCTTAAAATGGATCTTTTTCAAGTTAAACCCCTAACACCCTTCAACTATCATGAATGGAAGGTTAAAATGTCAATCATTCTTAGAAGCAAAGGGTTGTATAGGATCACCTTGGGTACTGAAGTAGAACTCAGCACTGATGCTGAAAAGGTCAAGTGGTACAACCGTCGTGATGAAGCCTATGGATTACTAAGCTTCCATGTCTCTAGAACTTCTCTTCCATTTAGAAAACTCCAAAACTCCCAAAGACATATGGGACACTCTAGAAACCTTATTTGGGAAGCTTGATGAGATGAGAGTTCATGAGCTCGAAAACGAACTCATAAGTCTAAGTCCTAGCAACTTTGACACCATACAAGATTTCTTCACTAAGTTTAAGGCCCTTAGATTGCAATTGAAAGAATGTGGGATAGAGAAGAAAGATGATCAACTCATCCTTTCTATTCTTGCAAAGTTAGGTCCAAGCTATTTAGTCATTGTCTCCACTTTTCATGCCACAAAAAGTGCCCTTGGCACTACATGGAAAATGCCTTCTTTGGATTCATTCATTGTTGACTTGACTAGGGAGCAAGATAAGCTAATTCAAATGGGAATAATGAAGTCTACTCAACCCCAAGATTTGATAGCTAGAAATGGTAAGGATAAGACTTCAACAAAGGAGAAGAAGAAAAAGAACAAGGACCAGGAGAAGAAGAAAGAAAACAACAATCTTGCCAAAAACAACACTGAGTCTTCCTCTTCTAATGTTAAACCTAAGAAGGAGAAGGTTAAGTGTGCCTATTGTAAAAAGATAGGGCATGATGAACATAAATGCATGAAGAAACAAATAGATCACCTAACTCATCTTCTAGAGAAGCACAACATAGGTGTTCCTGAGTCCATCAAGCATAATTAATCTACCCAAGATTCTACTAAGGCAAAAGGCAAGGGTAAGGAGAAAGAAAAGGGAAAGGCCCTTGTAGCTACAGTAGATTCTACATCTTCATGGGTCATTGACTCAAGTACTTCTCACCACATAGGCTCTTCCCTAGTTGAGTTTTTATCTTTAGAGCCTTGTAGCATGACTTCAATTAGTTTGGGTGATGACACATCAATTTCCATTGCAGGGAGAGGGTCAATTGAAATGGAAGGAGGAACATTCAATAATGTTCTAAGTGTTCCTTTTCTTTCAACTAATCTCCTATCAGTGCACCAAATCACTCACATTGGTCAGGGCATGAGAGTTGAGTTTTTACCAGATTTAGTGGCTATCAGGGAGTTGCATAGTGATACTACAGTGATAGTGGGTAGGGTAGATCACCAAGCAAGGTTATACACCTTCTCACAATTTGCACCAAATTCTTCTCCAACAACATTACTGACTCATTCAGATGAAGTTAGCAAATTATGGCATGAGTAGTTTGGCCACCTTAACACCGCTACCTTGAACAATTTTGCAAAAATGACATGGTCATTGGCTTGCCTCATGTCCAATTCTCAAAAGGACTTTGCGAGGGGTGCTCCCTTGGGAAGCATCCCAAATAAAAATTTGATAAAGGCAAAGCTTGGAGGGCTTCATAACCTTTGGAGTTAGTCCACAGTGATGTATCGGGACCCTTTCCCAAACCATCTTTCACAAGGGTCAAGTACATCCTCTCTTTCATTGATGATTTCTCTAGGTGCACTTGGATATATTTTCTCAAACAAAAGTCTGAAGTGTTTGAAAATTTTCTAAACTTCAAAGCTCTTGTTGAGAAATAGAGTGAGAAATCCATCAAGGTTCTTCAAACTGATAATGGAGGGGAGTATGTCAATAATAGGTTTGTGCAATTTTGCACCATAGAGGGGATTGATTTGTAGTGCATAGTCACTTATGGTCCTTCACAGAATGGGGTTGCAGAATGCAAAAATAGGTTCTTGAAAGAGATGGGTAGCTGTATGATTCACTCCAAATCCTTAGCACCATAGTACTGGGCTGAAGCCATTAATTGTGCTTGCTACATTCAAAATAGGGTTCCTCACAAAGCTTTAAAAATGATAACACCCTTTGAAGCTTGAGATAAAAGGAAACCTAATGTTGAGCACTTTAGGGTTTTGAGATCCCTAGTCATGGCCCGAATACCAAAGAAGAAATTCAAAGCTATGGAACATCAGTCTAAGCCTTGCATCTTTGTAGGATATCTGGATGGTGTTAAGGGGTATCACCTTCTAGATCTGACCACTCATGAGTTGTTCATTAAGAGAAGTGTCCACTTTTAGGAGAGTCCTAAAAACTCAACACTTGGTACTTCTTCTCTCTCATCGGATCTACTTCTTCATGATGATTCCTCAGATTTAGATCAGCCACAATAGGTTCCTAAGCCAAAGACATCTTCTTCTCCTTTGAGTTTATACAGTGAGAATAGTGATGCAGATTCATCCACCTCTAGTTAGTTAGAGGATGAGGAGTTAACACCTGACTCGCCCACTTTCAGGTCACTTTGGGCCAGACAGACACTTGAGAGTGCTGGCACATGGGCAAGAGATCCCATAGATGACATATGTACTAGGGGGATTTTTAGAGAGATCCACATGCCTTCTTTTCTTTAGTTTTGGATCCATAGACTTTTTGAGAGGCATCAGGGGTACTTAAGTGGGATAGTGCTATGGAGAAAGAATATTCTTCCTTAATCAAAAATCACACTTGGGATTTGACTTCACTTCCTAAGGGAAGGAAGATGGTTCGATGTAGGTGGATATATCGGACCAAGTTTGTAGCAGATGGGTCAGTTGATAAGTACAAGGCACGATTGGTTGCCAAGGGTTTCTCATAGGTGGTAGGCATTGACTACTCAGAGACCTTTGCACCCATTGCAAAGATGATTTCTATCTGACTCACCTTAGCTATTGCTATAACACATGGTTGGGATGTGCACCAGATGGATGTGAAGAGTGCCTTTCTTCATGATGACCTAAAGGAGGAGATCTACATGGAGCAGCCACTAGGATTTGTTTAGGATTCTTCCTTAGTATGCAAACTTAGAAAATCTATCTATGGCCTTAAATAGGCCCCTCGAGCATGGTACACCAAGATGGATTCCTTCCTTCTCATAATGGGTTTCACTAGGTGCCATTCTAATCCTAATGTCTACTTTTTATGGTAGGATGACTCACTCTTGATTTTGGTTCTTTATGTTGATGACCTTTTGATCACCAAGAGTTCTTCATTGGCTATTGCAACAGTGAAGGCATCTCTCTAGGATAGATTTGACATGACAGACTTGGGTTTGTTGCATTACTTCCTTGGCATTGAGATCTCACAGTCAGATTTAGGGATTTCTCTTACACAGCATAAGTATGCTCTTGACTTATTGGCTTGGTTTCACATGGCTAATTGCAAGCCATCTCTGAATCCCTTTCTATTAAGAGTCAAGCTTGAGGCTAACTATTCTTCACCATTGGTTGATGCCACTCGATATCGGCAACTTGTTGGCAGTCTCATCTACTTGACTCATACCAGGCCTGACATATCATATATAGTGGGACTTGTCTCCAAATTTATGTAGGAACCTCATGAGCTGCATTGGAAAGCAGCTAAGAGGATCTTGCATTACATACAAGGTTCACATAGATATGGGATTCATTACAGATTTGGCATAGAGGTTGACTTGGTTGGATATACAGATTCAAACTAGGCTGGCAATTCATAGACTCGTAAGTCCACTTTTAGTTACAGTTTCTCTCTAGGTTCTGGTCCTATCAATTGGTCTAGCAAGAAGTAGAATGCTATTGCTATATCATCCATAGAGGCAGAGTACAGGGGAGTTGTTAATGCAGCTACTAAGGCTATTTGGCTTCAAGGGATTCTTTCTGAGTTTGACATTCTTATCAGGCAGCCCACCATAATTTATTGTGATAACCAGAGTACCATTCAGATTTGTAGGAATCTAGTTCAGCACTAGTAGACCAAGCACATAGAGATTCACATGCATTTCATTTGGGAGCTTATTCATAGTCAGGTCATTGACTTAATCTTTTGCCAGTCTTCAGAGTAGGTTATAGACATCTTCACCAAACCTTTCACCGAGAGCAAGTTCATTCATCTACGAGCTCTTCTTGGGGTGCAGTCTACATCTACAACAACATCATCTTTAGGGGGGCCTTCTAGCCTCTTCATTTCTTTTATGTCTCTCTTTTGGGGGGGGGAGTTTTTTCCTACGGGTTTTATCCTTTTTCTCTATCTTATGGGAGATTGCATTTGTACATGGGTACCTCATCAGTCTTAGTTGCTGGCACCCATTTTATATTTCCACACTACCCACCTAAGTGCACTTATGGGGGGGGGGGTATTAGTGTAGGTTTTTATTTTTCCCTATTATTTAATTAGGGAAATTATATATTTGTGCATACATGGAGTTTTCCTACATTCGTGGGATAGACTAGCTTATGTGGAGATGTGTGTCATAGATGTGTCATAGGTGTCATAAGAATGTCATAAGTAACTCCTTTGACTAGTTATTCTAGGTATGGGAGTTACTTCTCTATTCTTAGCACCTTGTCACCACCTTTCATGGAGGAGTTACAGTTTATTCTTGGGGTGCTTTGACCACCTTTTGTGGAGGAGTTACGTGCTCTCCTATATGTATTCTTCACTTTGGCCATCTTATGTTAATGGAATATTGGATTTTCTCCAAATTGTCTATGCAATTGTCTCTTGTTTGATTTCATTTACTTTAGCATTTTGTGGTATTTACTTGCTTCATCCCGTGTAACCATGACTCGTGCATCCTCGTTATTCAAACCTTGGTGAATCCTCTGATAGAAGCCAGGGGCAAGGTGAAATAATAGATGATAAAAAGAGGACCATGGGCCTACTTCTATCATTTGAAGAGAAAATGGGAGATGCTAGGGGAATTAATCAAGCAATAGGGAAACTTGAGAAGGACCTCATGGACCTAGAATATCATGGAAAGGATCTCTTTCTAAAACCTATTATTGACCTCTAGTTCATCAATGAACAACACTATAGGATGAATATTCTTTGGCAAAAATAGAGAACTACATTGACACAGGGACCTCAAGTTAGTTAAAAATATTCTTTTGTAGAAATTTTTAATATTTTGAAAATGGAATATTCTTTTTTGTAAAGGCATGTGCAACTTGTAAGCACATTGCCTATATGTCAGTCCACTTGGAATAGTTTAGTGTATTTTAGAAATTTTGTAGAAATGAAAACTGTAATTACACTTGTACACTTTTAATTAGATATGACTAATTGACATACTTCTTTACATTCTATAAAAGGATCATTGTTATTTGTAAAGGGGGTATTTTTTGGCAAAAAACTTGTGTAAACTTTGACCAGTTAATGTAAGCAAGGAATTTTGAAAAGATTGTCCATATTTGTTTGTTTTATTTTTTATTATGTTTTCTCTCTCACTTGTTCTCATTTCCATATTTGAATGGTTCTTATGAAATATTGGTGTGCATCTTTTATTTGTAGAGTTGTTAAATTGTGCCAATGCTAGGTTGACCAAAAGTTCTCAAGTCAATTTTTTTCCTTTACTCTTTTTGTATTTGGGTTAATGTTATTTTTTTATAGGGTAAATATTTAAAGTGAACTTATTTCTTATTTTTAGTTTTTTCATTATTTTTAACCAGATGGCATGGCAACAAGCCAATAATAGATTTCAACTCTAAGGAACCAAATGGAATGGCAAGAGGCCAATAATATATTTCTCCACTCTAAGGAATCAAATGGCATGACAATAGGCCAATAATAGATTTTTGGAGTTACAAAGTACCACTAGGTTATGTATGAGACCATAATTTATAGAAGCAAAGAAACTCATTTCTTCTTTTCAACCACTGTATGATATGCATATGAAGATCAAGTATCATGAGCCATTGAGATCTAATACTGTTGATTATCACTAATTTTTCATTATACTATATATATTTCATTATACTAGTATTAATACCTCCCTAAGGCTTGCATCCATTCTTTCCACCATCTTATGGAAAAGTTTTTAAAATTCTTAGAAATGAAAAAGTTGTTTCAAGTTGCTAATAATTTTGTTCTCTTATCATGATGATGGTTCATGGAGTTTGAGATTAAATGTTTATCTAAAAAATATTACATGGTTTTATCTAGAAATACTTAACATCTTACATCATAGACTATTGAAATATTATCTCTTTGAATTTGTTATAGACTAGCATAAAAGAATTCCTACACATTAAGCAAGATCCTAGTGAATCAGATTCCCACTTAATTTAAAGGTGGATGAAAGTAATTTATGCCTCTAATAGTGCCCCACACATGGACCAAAGAGACTTGTATGATATTTTATTACACTATCTTAACAAATAAACTAGATAATTAATATAAAAAGTTTTCATATATATCTTATGAATAATCTCTAGAGAGTGTGCTTAGAATAGACCAAGTGGCCATATATAGTGGTCATAGGACCTATGGATAAAATGGGAGAATTTGTACCCCTAAAAAAATAGTAAGGGTTATAAGAAAACTAGTAAAAATAACCCCAACTAATGTCCAAAGATTTTGAACTATAACTAAAATTCTACCATAGATTGTGTAATGGACCAACCCAAGAAGGAAAATTTTGTAAACAACAATCAAATTCAAATTGTAAACAATAATAAAAACAATGATAATGGGTATGTGATAAGTCCAAACCATTCACCTATAGTACACATAGTATATTTTAACTATCCATCACTTCTGTAAATCAATATAAGAATAAATACCAAAATTAGTGTCAATATCTTGACTAAAACTAAAATTATCAATTTTAAAGCCAACATTTATATCCAAAAAACAATAAACAGAGGTTTGATCAACATAATTACAAGAATAAGAGATTATGATCCCAACATGTATTATATTTTTCATAAGATCATGACACTCCCACATGTAGGGAGTATGATAAATTCATCCATCAACTCCCTAAGGACCAATGAAAAACATTTGGAGATCTATCTTTGGGAAGAGAAAATTTAAATCCTCAACATTACCTAATAGGTCCTATGCCACCTTAGTATGCCAGATTGTGCATATACTAGAACCTATTACTTAACCACTAATAACACAATAATCAAAATGTGATACAAGATAACCCTATCAACCAACCCTTTTCAGTCAGGACTCATGATGCCAAAGCCTTGATCTATACACACAACCAAACCCTAATGTGGTCCCCTACCTTAGATCTTATGGAAAGATAAGGATGATAGGTGTCATCGAGTTATAAATAAATGAGGGCACAAACATCAACACTCATACAATGGAATATTAACCACATGTTCCTTATCTCACCAATGTCTGAAAGAATGATGCTCAAGTAAACCCGAAGCCCATGGGGAACTATGACCATGTCTTTGTTCTCATAAAGACTATTTCACATTAGATATTGAATCTTAAAATATTTCATAGATCCACAATCAACCGTATATTATTTTGAAGAACTTAGCCTCAATTTGTCATTGTGAGCACCCTCTTCCATCTGTCACTCAAGACCTTACTCCTATACCTCAACCTAACCAACTGGCTATTCCATCCCTTCTCATTCAAATGCTTCATTTTCATCATCATAACCAGATAAATCATTATACCACTCATCCCATTATCTTGATATTTGTTTTTTGTCTAAGACTTGAGAAGTCATGTACAAAAAATATAAGTATATTCATTATACTAGTAATACTAAACATAACATTTTCATTATACCAGTATGAAAGCTACTGAGATACTAAATATATTTCATTATCTCAACAATTTCATTATCTTTACCATTTCATTATTTACTTATGGTTAATAAAAAATGTATGATTTTCCCTCACATTCACCATTTGAGTCCTTATTGAATACAAATAAGCATAAACAATCCTAATCTCTGCCATTTCATAACAAAAATCTAGGTTTATCTGAATCTTAGTGATTTCATATCTTAAAGTAGTAAACAATGAATAAAAGGGTCATGCCAAGCTAAAAAAATCACACATTTTAGATACAGTAAAATAATACATTACATAGATTAAATACCTGATAAGAAACACCTGTAGAAATGATAGTGAAAAATGGGGTCAATGCTTCCACCCTAATGCCATAGTTAACCTAATAGTCAATAAAATAATTTTTTTTGGCCTTCAAAAGGGAGAGAGAAAAACTAAGATAAAATAATAGAAAAATAAAAAGATAAACTTAACCCTAATTTTGGAGTGCACAGGATTTTTTAATTCTATAATAATTTAAAAGTTTATATAAAAATTTGTAACATATTTAAAATTTATTTATTTATTTTATATATATTTAAACATATTACAATTTAAATAATGAACATTATTTAATAAAAATATTTAAATATTTAAAAATAAATAAAAATAAATAAATTTACAAATTTTTATTGTTTATTGTAATTATTCTAATTCAAAAAGTTTATTTATATTTGTTCATTAAACTAGATGATTAAATTATCTAATAGGGATTTGACTCCTTAATTTTTTAGCCCCCATATAATACCTTTGAGATAATTTAATTCATCAATTCAAATATCTATGAGATCGAGTTACCTTTCTTGAATTAACAAACTAATATTTGGAGACGAATTCAATCCTAAAATGGTAATTAAAATAAGTGATGTAAAATCATACTAACTCAAAGACCTAGACTTGGGAAAGGATTTTATGGGGTTATATAAATTATGGTTATGTGAGGGGATACATAGTCTACAACATACCAATCTATAAACATTAACTTTTCATTCATGACAACAAGTCGTGTGATATCTGAATGCAGAGTCAAGGTTAAACATTTTAGCCAAAAACATAAGTACTTCAAATTTGAAGCCCAATATTGGGGTCAAAAATACATTGCCGAATCACATCCATGTAAAACCAATTAAATTTAAACATGAAAATATAATCCAAGCAACTTTACTCTTGAAAAAAATATTTCAATACAAGTATCACAAAAACTTCATTTATCAAGATAATATAAATTATATCACTGATGAAACACAAGATTTAATTATATATTTTGGGAAGATTTTCAAGGGAATTTTGACCATTAACTAGTACATCTCAAGATGTATACATCTGAATTCAGTCACTCCATTTAATGTCACTAATATGATTATTAGTCGATATTAAGTTCACTTATCTAATTTATCCCCTTTCATCCTAATAATTTATCACCCTTTTCTAATTATTTATCTAATGTCCCCCTTCATTATTTTCCATCTACTAACCTTATCCATCCTCACCAATCAATTAATTAATATCCTAAATCCCTATTATCTTATCCTAATCCCCACTTATCTATTATTTAGAAATTTTTAATTTGGCCATAGCCCACCTACCCACCTACCCACCTACACTAACCTATTCCTCAGCTTTCCTACACCCATATTCCCTAATCACCCACCTAATCCCTATATGATACCATACCTAATCCTAATTATTTTCTAAGAGGATTCTAGAATTCTCCAATTCTAGAATCCTCTCTATTCTCACCCCTCCTCTCTAGAAGCCTCTAAATATAGAGGATTCTAAAAATAATCCCCAACCCTTGATCTCACCAAGCTATCTTTGAATCTCAACCATTGATCATTCCCTCTTTTTTTTATTTAAACAACTCCATTCCTCCATTATAGATAACTACAAATCATCTAGCAAATCCATGTCCAACTATTAAAGTGATCAAGTCTAGTCTCTTTGACAATCTAATCCATCATCAACAGTCTATGATCATGCCAACATAATGTCAAAATTTTGAATCTAATATAATCAATCCAACCCTATTATTTTCATATTATGTTTAATCATGATTTATAGAATTTAGATTTAAGATTATAATGTTTATTTAAATTGTGAATTCATTTATTGCATTTAGTTGTAATGGTTCTAGATCTTACTTATGTAGTTTGATGTTTGAGTAGATTTAGATTACTACAAAGTGGTACATCCCAAGATGATCAACACCATTTTCAACTACCTTAGAACACTTAATATATATAGTATATATATATATAGACTTTCCATTTATAAATTATATCTAAATGTAGATTTATATGACTCAAGAAATTTCATTCTAATAAAATAGAAGCATGCTCATTTGGGAAGCTTTTAAAACTAGGACATTTTGATTATTAACTAGTACATCCCAAGATGATCAATTCCATTTTCAGCTACCAACTCATTTAGAAAACAATTATAAGGCATTTTGATGACTGATTGGTCCATTATATGATAACCAAGATCATTTCCAACTATCACAAGAACATTGTCTATTTTTATAGTATGTCTATAAATAGATTTCCATATATAATTATATACTAAACTTGAATCTTTTTATAGATGTCTTTAGATCTTAAGATTTGTATTTGAGACAAAATCTTGTAAATCAAGGTAAAGGAAACAAGGTGGGGATTTTTCACAATCCTCATTACAAATTATTAAAGCATTAGAGGAAAAAAATATCTCATTGAGAATAACACCTAAAAGGCATCCAAATTATGTGCTTGATTCAAAATATGTCTTGCATAACCCTCTTGAATTAGAGGTATCATTTCATCCCTTATCACCACACTATGTGGCACTAAAATTTATGATTTATGAGAAACAACTGGGTGACCCTAAGCATGATCAAGAAATGAAACTCCTTGAATTAAACAAGATAGTAAAGTTTGGGGCCACTACATTATCCTCATCCAATACATGAAAATTTAAGATCAAGACATCTTTCAATGTTAATATGAATGAACCAAAATGTGATACCAATCAAACAATAAACATGACGGTGCCACAATGAGATATATTACAAAATGCATCTCACAAAAAAAATACTAGATTCACAAAGTCTTTGGTGCTTATTATTACAAAGTTGGCTAAGTGTCAACTCATATCAGACTCTCCTTACAATTGTAAGCAACCCTTGAGAATATTTTTTCAATCCCCAACTTATATGACTCCTAACAAATTACACTTGATGGGTCTCCTACCATGGGTTTTAGATCACATTTAGGGGATCATCAGAATTAAAAAAATGTTCAATAATTTGCTACAAGACATAAAATGAAAATTATAGAAGTTCAAATATATAAATAGAAGTAAAATTATCATCATGGAACTTTGGAAATGATGGTAATGATTTAGAAATAATAGGCTCTTTCATAATAAGTGGAGTTTCATCCACATTTTTTGAAGATGTAACATAAGTAAATTGTCTTTAAATAGGGATTTGACTCCTTAATTTTTATCCCCCCTTAGAATACCTTTGAGATAATTTAATTCACCAATTCAAAATACTTGTGAGGGTGAGTCATCTTTTTTGAATTTATAAACTAATATTTGGAGATGAATTCGACCCCAAAATGGTAATTAAAATAAGTGACATAAAATCATACCTACTAACTCAAAGACCTCTTGGGAAAAGATTTTGTGTGATTATCTAAATTAATATGATTATGTGAGGGCATAACTAGTCTACCTCAGAACACTTACTATATATAGTATTTATATATATAGACTTTGATCCATTTATATATTGTATCTAAATGTTGATTTGTATAATTTAGGAAGTCTCATTCCAATAAAATATCAATAGACTTGTCATAATAAATTACACTTGATGGGTCTCCTACCATGGGTTTTGGATCACATACAGGGGATCATCAGAATTAGAAAAGGTTCAATAATCTGCTATAAGACCATAGTAAAATGAAAATTATAGAAGCTCAATATAGAAATAGAAGTAAAATTATCATCATGGAACTTTGGAACCGATGGTAATGATTTGAAAACAATAGTCTCTTACATAATAAGTGGTTTTTCATCCACATTTTTTAAATATGTAACATTATTAATTACTAGGAGAAACAAGTGGACTTGGTGGTATAATAGTAGGTATACACAGTAGAATAGATTGTCTTTTGAACATATATGTCCACTTCAAATTTTTATCATATTTCTAAACCCAAAATTTTTCTTGGTCGCTTATATGTTTTTAGCACCATTGCAACAAAAGAAATTTCTCCATTATAGTCACCAAGACACAACCTAATCAACCACAACTAAGCTCCTTATCTAGTGAATACATATGCCCCTGATCAAAACCAAGGGAGTTGTAATTTTGATGTAGAGATTGTGCTAATGATTTAGAATTAATAGGATCTTACATAATAAATGGAGTTTCATCCACATTTTTTGAAGATATAACATAAGAAAATTATCTAATAGGGATTTGACTTCTTAATTTTTATCCACCCCACAAGAATACCTTTGAGATAATTTAATTCAACAATTTAAATACCTATGAGGGTGAGTCACCTTTCTTGAACTTACAAACTAATATTTAGAGATGAACTCGACCCCAAAATGGTAATTAAAATAAGTGACATAAAAATCATACCTAGTAACTCAAAGACCTCATGGAAAAGGATTTTATATGCTTATACAAATTATGGTTATGTGAAATCAGTCTACCTCAGAACACTTACTATATATAATATTTTTATATATAGATTTTCCATTTATAGATTATATCTAAATATATATTTGTATAATTTAGGGAATTTCATTCCAATAAAATAGTAATAAACTTGTCACAACAAATTACACTTGATGGGTCTCCTACCATGGGTTTTGGATCACATTCAGGGGATCATCAAAATTAGAAAATGTACAATAATCTGCTACAAGACCATAGTATAATGAAAATTATAGAAGTTCAAATATAGAAAGAGAAGTAAAATTATAATCATGGAACTTTGGAACTGATGGTAATGATTTAGAAATAATAGGCTCTTGCATAATAAGTGGAGTTTCATCCACATTTTTTGAAGATGTAACATTATTAATTATTAGGAGAAATAAGTGGACCTAGTGGTATAATAGTAAGCATAAACATTGGAATAGATGGTGTCTTTTGAACATATATGTCCACTTCAAAATTTTATCATATTTTTAAATCCAAAATTTTTCTTGGTCACTTCTAATTTTTTTAGCACCATTGTAACAAAAGCAATTTCTCCATTGCAATCACCAACACAAAACCTAATAACCTACAACTAAGCTCCTTATCCAATGGATATAGATGCCCCCTATTCAAAAACAAGGAATTTCAATTTTCATATAGAGATTATGTTAATGATTTATAAATAATAGGATCTTGCATAATAAGTGGAGTTTCATCCATATTTATTGAAGATGTAACATAAGCAAATTATCTAATAGGGATTTGACTCCTTAATTTTTAGTCCCCCCACAAGAATACCTTTGAGATAATTTAATTCACCAATTCAAATACTTGTGAGTGTGAATCACCTTTCTTGAACTTACAAACTAATATTTGGAGATGAATTTGACCCCAAAATGATAATTAAAATAAGTGACACAAAATCATACCTAGTAACTCAAAGACCTCTCAGGAAAGGATTTTGTGTGCTTATCTATTTAATTATAAAATAACAATAGACTCATCATAACAAGTTACACTTGAAGATGTAACATTATTAATTATTAGGAGAAACAAGTGGTGGTGGTAAAATAGTAAGCATACATATTGGAATAGATGGTGTCTTTCGAACATATATGTCCACTTAATTTTTTATCATATTTCTAAATCCAAAATTCTTTTTGGTCGCTTCTAATTTTTTTAGCACCATTATAACAAAATAAATTTCTCCATTGCAATCACCAAGACAAAACCTAATCACCCACAACTATGCTCCTTATCCAGTGAATACAGATGCCCCTGATCAAAACTAAAGGAGTTACAATTTTGACATAGTGATTGTGCTAAGAGGCTATGTCTTTACATGAAGAATACAAGCCATCATAGACTAAAGCATTGCATGGTAATTCATACCCTGATAGGATAGTGACCACAATTATATTATATGAACTTATTTTGACATTATCATGGGTTAGAGTAACTAGTAGGTTAAATTGTCATTTTACACTCTTTCAATTCACATAACCCCTCTTACCCCCCTCCCACACACACATAAATTATATTAGTTATTAAATAAATATTATTGACATATAATATATATCATAATATTTTTATATATTAAACTAATTAATTATTTATTAATATTATATATAAATTATATATTTTGTGAAATATATTTTAATATTAATCAATATTTTAATATCATATACTATATATGTTAATATAGGTTATAAATCAATATTATATATTATATATTTCAGTATAATATATTTAAATAAATCTATATATTATTGATATTACAAAAATATTATATTTTTAATAAAATTAAATGAATTTTTATTCCTTTAATGTAGTGTATAATGCCATGTAAAATGAAAATGGGATATGTTTCTACTTCATTTAACATTATGGAGTCAAAAATACGATCATCGATATGGATTTAAAACTTTGAGGTGCTTCACCATGTGCACAGTAGATGAGGTAGATTACTTTGAAGAGAAAATCTATCAAACATTAATAATGTTTGGTAGGCAATGGGTATTAAATTAAAAGTTGTAATCATGTATCAGGAAGGTTAAATCATGTATTACAAAGCATAAAATTTGGTGTTATAGATGACACTTGGAATGGGACATGAGGCAATAAAGCAGATGGATAATCGATTAATTTCAAGTACTATGAATGATTAATTTTCCAAGTGCTTTAGTTGATGAATCACAAGCATTGAATTTGATGTTGTAGATGACACTTGGCATGGGATAGTTGGCAGTAAAGCTGATGGAAAATCAATTAATTTCAAGTAAATGCAAATGATTAATTTTGTATCCCTTTGAACTTGGTTATAAAAAATCTATGAACTATTAAATTACATACAAATTATATAAAGGAATCAAATTTGTTCTACTTTACAAAATGACCATCAAATTTTAGTTAACCATCAGGTATATTGAGCTACAATTTAAATTAGTGATGCAAAATGCTTCTATTAAATAGATTCAAATTAAGCTAAAGCACCAATTAATATCTATCCCAGGGAGTTTATTTATCCACTCAAATCCTTTGGTTTATTTCTCTAGTTTAGTAAGACTAGAATGATTGCTTAGTAACTTTAATTTTGAATTATGACCTTGAGATGTGTTTTTTGGTATTTTTGACTACATGTTAGTCAGTCCTAACCAATTAAAAAGTACAAGTGTAGGGACAGTTGTCTTTTCCACAAATGTTCTATAAATACACTAGAATTTCCCAATGGACTGATCTATAGGTAGTGTGTTTTAAAAATAACACATGCCTTTACAAACATAATATTCCACTTTTAAAATGGATAATGATGCAGGAACATCAAATCTTCTATGAAAATTTTGTATATAAGGGTTAATTTTGATCAAATAAGTCCTCCCATGAGGGACAATAAGTAGTAAAATTGTAAGGTTAAGACCTATATAATGACCTTAAAAGGTCAATACTATGTTGTAAAAGTCTATTTACCTATGAAAAGGTGATAAGTACCTCATGAGTTGTCTAGAATTGTATGTTGAAGATAAACTAGGTATTTTCTAAGCTAAGAAGGAGACTTTATCTTCTTATTTACAAAAAATCCTATATTTTTGCATTGGTTGAGGGAAGATAGGGTCAAGAAGAGACTAATAAAAGCATCTACATGTATATAGAAAGGATAGAGTCCTACGTGTATATAGAAAGGAGAGAGTCTATCAAGGAGGTAGAGGATTAGGTAGAGGAGTTTAGAAAAAGTGAATAAAGGCCTCTAGGTCTATATATGTATGCATTTAGATTGTATGTTAATTTTTAAAACCTATCAATAAAGGGAAGGATATTGTGAATTCAAGGACTTCATAGATCTCATGAAGAATGAACGAGTCTCGTATAATGAGGAAGAATGTGATTTGATTCACATGAGAGGTAAGATACTATAGTGAAGATAAAATAAAACTATTTATTATGTATTTGATGAAATATTTTCACCATTACTAGCTTCTCATGGTGAAGAAAAATAATACAATTATTTACAACCATGCACAGAGGTATGATCTTACGTATGGGTTTGTGGTAATAGGTCAAAGGAATATTTGTCTAATTTTATTTGATTTTGACATAATTTCATTGATTATGTTACAAAGTTCAAACCTATGGATATTACAGTTGTATGTTGACACAAAACTTCATTCTAATCTTGTACATTATGGTAATTGTATTCTCAGGAGGCACATTCCATGGACAACTAAGAAATCTAAATCAAGATTGAATTTTCCAAACAGATCCTATAGTGTAACAAATGACTTATTTTATCTATGTAGGAAGTTGATACCCAAATTGGTTTTGTACAAAACAACAAATCATTATATATTACTTGAAGACAGAGCCCACACAAGTATTTATTTTAATATGAATCAAAATATTTGTTTTTAAGTACTCATGAACAATATCGATCTATATGAGCCTCTGTCTAAGATTTAAGGAAAAAAATCTATAATTTGAGTGATCTCAAAAAATTTATGAATGTCCAAGAAAATATTTAAGAAGTGTTAAATGTGATTTCATGGTATAGACTATTTAGGAGAAAGAAAGAATTTACATTCTTAGTTTCTATTTCTTATTGTCACAATTCCATGTTGAAACCTAGTTGATGAAATACGATATGAGTTATTATATTGTGTATGTTGATAATGATGATCGACATTAAAGCTAAGTTAAAATTAAGGAAGATAGGGATAAAGGTTTCATCAGTTAAGAAAGCTAGATGAATGTAAGGATAAGTTGTATATTCAAGGTGAGTCTACCTCAAAAACCCATCAAGACTATGTATATGACGTAAATGCATGGATTCAAAAGACTTGGTATATTATATAACTTTAGTTAAAAAAACATTGAAGGATATGTTTCTCTAGAAGAGAATAGAAAAGAGGTGACAATATTATCATTAAGTTTAAATGTATGCATAAAACTCTCAAACAAAGAAAGGAAGACATAGATGAACAATTATAGGAGGATTGAGAGATCCTTAAGGGAAGATATGAATGATGAAGTAAATTCTATGTGGAATTTTTGTTTGCATGATTGACTAAGGAAATATGTCAAAAATGGTAAAATGAGTTGAAATTCAATATTGTGTCATGAAGCTCATTTGTCTTATTAAGACCAATATTTGACAAAGATCATTAATTGGATAAAGTATGAATATTAGATCATTGGTCTTTTAGAAATAGATCCAAAACTGAGTGAAATTAGTATTGATCCTAGTTTGAATGCATACAAATCTTAAAAAAATAAGTGGAATGGGCAGATTTATGGCTTAATGACAAATTTTGAAATAATCATCAGTGTTAATTTTCTTATAGTGTGGATGACCACCGTTGAATGAAAATTATGGATTGTCATTAGACAAGGTTTAACCACAAGGGGAATATTTTAACTTTGAGAACCCTCTAGCTGATGAAGTGCTCCATTACTATTTTAGGGTCTTCATTTCTTTCTGATGCTACCCAGTACATGCATTGTTATATCTCCAAGATGCTCGAGGATATAAGAGAGGTCCCCCATCATTGCTACAAATCATTTTAAACTGCTTGGTAATGGACTCTATATCAACTTATTTTTACACATGTGATAATTTATATCCTTTTGGGTCAATAATAATGGTAATAAGGTTTGGTTATGGTCCTCACCTTACCAAGGCTTTCTTGTAGGTTCTAACAATGCTTCAATGGTAGCTATGAGCTCAAATATCATGAGTTTAGATCCCTACCTTTACATCATCAGGTTTGTAAGGTATATAATTTGACACATTACACTCATGTGGCTTTGATGTGGCATTTCCATGGCATTCTACTCATCACTATTTAAAATATGACTATTTCCTTCGAATTTGGATCCAAGAAACTATCTTAAAATTGATGTCCACATGTCCATCATTTGACATCGACATGAACATCTTTGATGGGCATGTGACCATCAATTTTAAACTCATATTTGGAACTCTACTATGTTAAAATTGACATCCTCATGATCATCATTTGACATCCACATGAATGTATTTGATGGGAATGTGATCATCAATTTTAAACACATCCTTTGGGCTCTTTGTTGTCTTAAAATTAGCGTCCTCATGACTGTCATTTGATTTCCATGTAAACATCATTGATGGGAATGTGAGCATCAATTTTAAACATGTCCACAAGGTTCTCTACTTAGCTTGTCACTTATCATTCTTGGGTTTGTCCTATTTCCTATGTGTGTCATGTGGTGACTACTCATTGTTTTTGTGCTCTTTGTATTAGGCTCTCACACATCATTTGATCTCTATACTAAGCTCTTGTGATGGTGAAACTTGTCACCCCCTTGGAGTTCCATATAAAATTTGATAATTCAACATTAAATGCATAATTTGATTAATTATGCTAGGCTCATATAGACCATAGATCTCAGGAACATGCTTAGGATTTAACTCTTTGGTCAAGGTTTGAATTTTCAATACTTGTCACACTCCATTAGATCCATCTCATATGATAAAATGAAAACCATTAGATCAAGATCTAAGGGATGTATTTATATTGGTTTCTCAAAAGTATTTTACCAAAAAGGTGACACTTATCACCCTCTTGCTCATCTTAGGCTTTGTTGAAGTCTTGACTCGGATCACATTGTTCGATCAATCTCATCTGAGTGAATGTGTATTTTTGGTCCTACAAACAAGAATGAAAGTTAAGATCAAGAGCAAGTCTTGACTCAGATCACATTGTTCGATCAATCTCATCTGAGTGAATGTGTATTTTTGGTCCTACAAACAAGAATGAAAGTTAAGATCAAGAGCATATATAAAGGACTTAGGATAAAATATTTAATCTAAGCTATAAACGTATTAAAAGGGACCCCATAAATTTAAATGGACCAAGGCATAAAGGATTTAGACCAAGGTTAGAAACATAAAATAAAAGGACTTTTTGAATAACAAAGACATAGTGTAAAGTCTTAGCCTAAGGTTTTTATCATATTAATAAATATGATGAACCTTAGGATAAGACTTTAGGCTAAGCCTTATAACAAAGGGACCATACGACTATTTAGACCAAGCTAGTATTTTTAGCCTAAGGTTTGGTTATGTTGAAAAACACAACCAAGCCTTAGGATAAAAATTAAACCAAGTCCACGTTTCAATATTAATTGGGTCCATGTTTAAGCCATGTCTAATGTTTAACCTAGGTCCCCTTTTAATAAATTTTTAAAGAATATTTCATAAATTTTTTTAGCAACATATATTTCATAAATTTTTAAAGAATTTAGGACTGCAAAAGAATTTAGAGCAAGCATGGAAATGACAAGTGTCAAAATTACATGACATATATTAAAACTCAAGCATATTAATAGAGATTGATGATACATGATTGAGCATACACATTTCAATCAATAATACATGGAGAAAAGGACATAATCCATTAGATCAATATCAAATAGAGCACATTCATTTGGGCAAGGAATATCTAATAGTGTGAGATGAAGGTAGGCTTTTCAACAAATACAAAAAAACATGGCCGTGACAAGTGTCATAATCATAAGGAGTATCACAAGATATCCAATCACATTTGATCCCTCAGATTGATATCAATGGCCTACGTTGATCTATGCAAACAAATCTAATAGTGCAAGGTGAAGAGTATTTTTTCAAAGGGCAGTCATCACTTTTAAATATTGATGAGATAGATGGAATAGATATTCCATGATGACACCACATAAGTAAAACATGAAAAATTTGAATATTTTGTGGACCCGTGAAATTCAAAGGTATAAATGCTCAATCCAAACAAAATCTAAGGCATAAAACTCATAATTTGGAATTTCTACCACCATTAGAGCTCTACATAAACCTTCAAAAAATCCCTAGCAAGTATTAGAGAACTAATTCAACCCTATGAGGCTAAGATAATTTTAATCAATCCAAGGAGAGTTGGATTGTTTTATGTGCAAGGATAATTAAATTTGGGAGTTGAATTACAGTCCACTAGTGGGCAATTTGATGAAATTAATAGCCATGGTAGCTCGAAGAGATGTTTCTTTGGAGGATGTAGAGGTTTACTTGGCCTTAGATTACATTATATAGTATATATTTTTAGTATATATTTTTAAAAAATATTTTATATTTCAATATAATATATAAATGTCATTTTAATATATTAAATATATCACTCTCCTTCAATTTGAATTGACTACGCCCAAGGTGCATTAATGTTTAGAAATAAGTGGGAGTCCCCAATGAATTTGAAATTCAAATTTACTTTACAAAATATGGTCCATATAATTTTCACTCATTTTTAAGAGGAAAAAAACTGTTAAATATATTTGACTAGATATATTCCTATTCCTACATATTTTTACTTTTTTTCTAAACATACATTATAGAGCATTGACATATTAGAATATATTAGGTTGTAGAGTGTCCAAAGAGTTGACTATATTTGTTACTATCATTTCTATAGATCCTTATTTTTAGGTATTTAATCTAAATAATGTTAAATATATTTTATTACTCTATCTAAAATGTGTGATTTATTTATTTTGACTTGACCCTTTTATTCATTATTTAATACTTTATGTTATGAAATTACTAATATTTAGATATTCTACCTAGATTATACCCCCACATGTAATTAGGATTTGATCTATGGCATTTACCAAAATAATTGACTATACCCCCACCTATAATTAAGATTTGAAATTCTAGAGTTGGGTAAATGAAATAGTTTAATTGAGTATCTAACTTGATGTCGATGAATTTGTGTATACTCTTAGATTAAATAAATATAGTTGACTTCTATTTATTGAGGAAACCAACCACCTTAAAATTTTGAGTAGTAGTACCTAAAAGTGCATGATAGGAAATAGTAGGTTGAGAATATTTAGATTCATCCTTAGGTCCTTCCAGACTGTTGATGTGTGTCTATGTCAAGGATGTAATGCAAAAAATATAATAACATTTCTTAGATTATAGGGATGATAGTAATATGGTAGTGACATCTTGGGGCTTTACTTAGTTTTGATGGATAAATTATGTGGTTACAACGTACCACCTTCTAGTCTGCAAGCATACCCTATTATAGAGACAACAGGAATATGGTAGTGACACAATCTACCTAAATTTGTTATGATGTAAATTGCTTTGTATTTTCCCATATAAGCCCAAAATATTAAATAAATAAATGGATATACAAAATGAGCATTAATCTAAATTGATTCATGTTAAAAAAAGTTCAAAAGGAGGGAGTAAGGTAAGGTAGAAAGGAAAGTTCCCTTGTAACAACAAAGACCAACATATCTCCTTTGATTTTTTTTAGAAACCCAAATAACACCTAGTTGAAATCAGACTACTCAGATCTGATTCATATATGGACTAACATTAGAATGATCTAAGGCTATGGGATGTCTGAATCTAGACTAGAACTATAGTTATGAGTCTACTTCCTCTGAATATATGAATTTAGGATCAATTACTAAACCTATTATATGTTGGGATGAAAAGAGTAAGGATGAAACTAAAATTATTATTCAAACATAACCATATCCTATGAACTTTAAAAATATGAAAGACCTTATTTCTTTAATGTCTTGATTGTCAAGATATTTTTTGAGTCCCTTAAGTAGTTGTAGGTGAAGATTTCATGGAATTGAATATTCAAATGAGTTTGGTTCCTTTAGGTCTCCTCCAAAGTCCACAACTTAATTCATTCCTTTTATATTTTTATCTTCTTCACATGTTCACCATTCTTTCATTATGAAACAAACATATCTTATATAAACCATTATGCATGATGTGATGTCTTTTTTATGGACTGTGATAGGGTATAATATGCTTTGGGAGTTTTGATAATACACAAAGTACCCATGAGTTGATCTATGTATGATGATCTCTTAACAATCTCATTACCTTGCTTGAAAGTCTATACCCTTAAAGTCTCCATTAAGCATGGTTCACCCACTTAACTATAGCAGTGCTCTTGAATCTAGCTATAGACGTAAATTTGTGTTTCTTTAGCCTTATTTTAACCTCACATGTATCCTTATCAAGATCTATATTGAGGTTATTCATCTCAATAGTTCATGCATTTCATGGTCTAAATAGCCTCCACAAGCCTAGAAAAGGTCTTACGACTGTCAAACCCCTGACTATAGAATATTTTGACTTGAAACCAAGCCTATAGGAGTCTCAGGGACACTTGATTGATTTACTAAAGGATTCTTTATTGCGCTTGTTGATGCACTTATTGTGTTTCCTGTGTCACCAGGGAACAAGGGCAAAGTAAGAAACTCAATTTTAAGTCCTAGAAGACTTGGGTCTTGAGTTATTTATACAACTACTATTGGAAATAGAAAAAATAGAAAAGATGTGATCACCACTTTGAAAGTATACTAGCAGACCCTGCTATAGGGACAACAAATGTTTATGCAATGACACTTATTCTTGCTAATCTTTATAAAATTGTTTCAATATTTTCTAATTGTTGCCCACAATGTAAATGAACAATGGATATTTACAACATGAACTAAGCTAAAGTGATTCATGTGTGGATCCAAGAGTGATTAGGGTAGGGAAAAAATATATTGTGCTAAAGATGATCAAAGATACCAATTTTTCTAAATTTTGAGGCAAAAACACATGAAACTAGCATTTACCAATTCTAGCATAATGCTCAAAGCTAAATAAATACAGTGGAGGTCTGCATGGCCTATTTTTAATGAGATGAATATTGTCTTATTCCTCTTCCTCTTGTGCTTCCTCATATTTAACATTGAACATACTCCCATGAGTTGGTGGGAGATGAGGTTTCGTAATATCATCTTTCTTCTTCTCCCTATCAAACCTCATTTCTAGCTTGATATTCTTCCTTGCATCATTTTTTAGGACTACCTTATCATTCAGTGCATCCCTATAAATCCATTTTTTCACCTCTTCTTGGTGATTATATTCCATAGACACATCCTTTT
The DNA here is from genome assembly GCA_037957365.1 of Torreya grandis. Classification (NCBI taxonomy): domain Eukaryota; kingdom Viridiplantae; phylum Streptophyta; class Pinopsida; order Cupressales; family Taxaceae; genus Torreya; species Torreya grandis. The sequence goes on from JARHVA010000276.1 coordinate 55,522, forward strand.
TAAATTTGAAGAAGTGACTTGTAATGACATTGTTGGGGTCCCATGCCTTGAAATCATCCTTAGGAAATATGTATGAGTTTTCATGTCTTATAACTACTACAATGTATTGCCACTTTGGGATTTTAATTCTACCTATATTTTAAAGAGTCTTGTGGGGAACTATCTTTGAGCTATTTATTTTAGCATTCAATTGCAATAAAATTCAAATTTAATGTTGATTTTCCTTTAATTCTCCATCAGTTTTAGCTTTAAAGATAAATTTTGCCTCCTTTTGACACATGGAACCTTTTAATTACTCTTAGGGGCTCTCAAAATGTAGTTTAATGTGATGATTATTTTTTACTATTCCATATGGTATATATTTTTATTTGCGGTGATCTCTTGGGTGGGCCCCTCTAATTTTGTTTGGTTATGGGAGTGCCATGCATCATGGTCATAGGCAATCAAAGATGGCATCAAGGTTCTTTCTAATAAAAAGGCTCCATGGTTATATCAAATCCATTACAAATACCTTCTCAATCAACATGGAATGCATTCCAAGGCCCTTTGAGGTATCTCCTAAGAGATACCTTGAAATAAAATTCCAATCATGTGTCCTTTACAAGAAACTTTACAATCAACATGGAAGGTATTTTAAGGCCCTTAGAGGTATCTCTTAGGATATACCTTGAAATAAAATTCTAATTGTGTTCATGTTCAAGGTATCTCCTAGGAGATATCTCGAAATAAAATTCTAATAGTGTGCATCAAGGTTCTTGCCAAATAAAAAGTTATCATGGTTATATCAAATACTTTACAAGGACCTTTGTAATAAAAATGCAAGGAAATTTATAATAAAAATGGAAGGTATTCCAAGTAACATCAAGGTATATCCTAGGAGATACTTTTAAATAAAATTACAATCATATGTATGTTCAAGGTATCTCCTAGGAGATATCTGAAAGAAACTTCCAATAGTGTGCATCAATGTTCTTGCCAAATAAAAAGTTATCATGGTTATATCAAATAAATATCAAGGAAATTTTTAATAAACCTAGAAGGTATTTAAAGTCCCTTAAAGGTATCTCCTAGGAGATATCTTGAAATAATATTCTAATCATGTGTGTGTTCAAGGTATCTTCTAGGAGATAACTTGAAAGAAAATTTTGATAGTGTTCATCAGGGTTCTTGCCAAATAAAAAGTTGTCATGGTTATATAAAATCCTTTGCAAGGACATTTTAAATAAACATGTAAGGTATTAAAATGACCTTTGATGTATCTCTTAGGAGATACCTTGAAATAAAACTAAAATCATGTGCATGTTTAAGGTATCTCCTAGGAGATATCTCGAAAGAAAATTCTAATAGTGTGAATCAATGTTATTGCCAAATAAAAAGTTGTCATGGTTATATCGAATCCATTAAAATGAAATTTTAAATCAAAATGTAAGGTATTCCAAGGCCATTTAATGTATCTCTTATGATATTCCTAGAAATAAAATTATAATTGTTTTCATGTTCAAGGTATCTCCTAGGAGATATCTTGAAAGAAAATTTCAATAGTGTGTATCAGGGTTCTTGCCAAATAAAAGTTGTCATAGTTATATCAAATAATTTTCAAGGACATTTTCATAAAAGGTATTTAGAGGTCCTTAAAGTTATCTCATATGATATACCTTGAAATGAAATTCCAATCATGTGCATGTTCAAGGTATCTCCTAGGAGATATCTCAAAAGAAAATTCCAATAGTGTGCATTAGGGTTCTTGCCAAATAAAACATTGTCATGGTTATATGAAATACTTCTCAAGGACATTTGAAATCAACATGTAGGGTATTTAAATTCCCTTATAGGTGTCTCATAGGAGATACTTTGAAATAAAATTCCAATTGTGTGCATGTTTAAGGTATCTCCTAGGAGATATCTTGAAAGAAAATTCCAATAGTGTGCATCAATGTTCTTGCCAAATAAAACGTTGTCATGGTTATATAAAATCCTATGCAAGGAAATTTTAAATATAAATTTAAGGTATTACAAAGAAATTTAATTTATCTCTTATGATATACCTTGAAATAAAATTTCAATCATGTGTATGTTTAAGGTATCTCCTAGGAGATATCTCAAAAGAAAATTCCAATAGTGTGCATTAGGGTTATTTCCAAATAAATAGATGTTATAGTTATAAAAAATACATTTCAAGGACATTTTAAATCAACATGGAAGGTATTATAAGTCCCTTAGAGGTATCTCTTAGGAGATACATTGAAATAAAATTATAATCATGTGGATGTTCAAGGTATCTCCTAGGATATATATTGAAAGAAAATTACAATAGTGTGCATCAGGTATTCTTACCAAATAAAAAGTTTTCATGTATCAAATATATTGAAAGGATATTTTAAATCAATAGGTAAGGTATTACAAGTGTTAGGAATTAAATTTTTTTAAATTAGATTTAATATAACCATGAATCAGATCTAACTTATGCAATGACACGTATCACAAAAACATTCCTCAAATCACAGATATTATGAAAGCATAAAATGGAGAGAAAAAGAATCAATCACACATAACATATATCTATCATGGTTAAAACAATGTGGGATAAATCCACCAAGAAATTTCTAGAATAAAATAATAATCTAAAACAAGATTATAATGAACTCTCACACAGAGAGAAAAATCTCTTGTAGAAAATGTTGCACAAAAAGATGCACTTTCACCTACACTTGCACAATGTTTTATCTCACAAGCTACTATACCACACCCTAAAATAAACACCTACACTTTGAAAAAACATTTGCACTTTGATTTTGATCTTCAAATCTACACCTTGCAAATAAACCATCAATCTCTAAAGGCCATACCACACCCTATATATATATATATATATATATATATATATATATATATATATAATGAAGGAAAATCCACAAAAGGAGGAGAAATTGCACCATGCTTATCCAAGATAAGCATAATCCAATAAGGAAACCTTAGTTACAATTAATCAAGCTCATGTAAGAAGGAGCATACCAAGATAGAGTCTCCAGCTTTTAAGGCACATTTTATAACAACATGTGATCACAACCAACTCCTAGAAACAAGGAAGGCATTACATTTTCCAAAGAACAACCAACTCCCTCAGATGAAAGAAGTCAACATGGAAAATAAAAATATAATAACCAACTCCATAAAATATGGAAACATAGAAATTAGAAATATACTAAGAATATTCCACTCACATGTGGAACAAGGTTCCATAAAAGGTGGAGTAGGGAAAACTATGCTCCTCACATTTGTGGAGCTCTCTAGTCCCCAAAAATATACTCTTAAGGTCATGTGATAGCCCAAAATGGATCCACACTTAACACCAAGGCCCTTCATGGTATCTCTTAGGAGATACTTTTAAATAAAATTCTAATCGTGTACATGTTCAAGGTATCTCCTATGTGATATCTCAAAAGAAAATTCTAATAATGTGTATCAGGGTTCTTTTTTGAATTAAAAGTTGTCATGGTTATATCAAATACTTTACAAGGACCTTTACAATCAACATGGACCATGCTCTAACTCAGACCCATGCCTTTTATTTACCTTGACCTATCAAAATTTCTTTATCAACCATCATCTAAGTCATCTAGGCTCACCTTTTTTTAGTTGGTCTTCAAAAACTAGCTCTGATCATTGATCTCTTGACTCATCTCACTCTATTGATTTTCTTAATGTGAATGAACATGATCTATATATCCTCTACTAGGATTTATGTGCTTATGCCACTTGTCAATCATGCCTTTGTACTCAAGGTTTACTAACTCCTTGAATTGTTCAGGTGCATTTGATCTTGAATTTATGATTGAATATGATCCATTGATCTATCTAGGCCCATTAACTCATTAATCACCGCTCCTCACTAGATATTTTCTATGGATGAACATGAATCATTATATTTTCCTGGAACTACCATTTGAAAAAAAAAGCTACTTCATGAGCTCAAATTTGATGTCTGTACAATTGTATTTGACATTTACATGAATATATTTGACATCCACATGATCGTCACTGGGATATTCAAACTTCAATGGTCATTTGTCATGGCTTGAATTTGAAACTCACATACCCATAAATTAAAGTCTACAAGAATGTTAATGATGTCTGTACAACTGTTAATCTATGCCCAGGTATTTCTTTTGGAGATTTTACTAGACATTTGTTATGAGCTTTGCCTTGGCCACTTTCTCTAAATGAATTTATTTGTGGCTCTTTTACATCAGAAAAAATGTTTGGGGAAATTGTCATGGGATAATTTCCTAAAATAATTAAGTTTGCCATATCTTTTCCTTGGATAATTTATTACAGACAAAATGTTTGAAAGAATTCATGCCTTTAGGATTTTTTCTCAACCACTTTCCCTAAAGTAATTTATATTTAGTCTTTTTCCTCAAAACAAATTCTCCAAAAGAATTTTGCCTTTGAGAAAAGTATGTCAGATAATTTTATTGAAAGAATCTGTGCCCTTGTACCTTTTTTCAAAACTTTTGTCTTTGTGATTTTTGCTTTCAAACGACATTTGTGACCCTTCAGGACTTTTTTTTGGATCACTCTCTTGAAGAAAGGACCATTCAAGACTTTGGTATTCATATAATTTCCTAAAACATGACCCTTTAGGAAATTATATAGAACACTTTGCTTGAAAAATACCCTTCAAGATTTTTGTTTGGTCCACTTTGTCAAAGAACGATCCTTCGAGAAAAGTGTTTTGGACTTTTGTCTGATTGAAATAACCTTTAGGATTTTACTACAAATAAAATATCCACAATAATTTGTGTCCTTGGGCCTTTTATTTTGGACAAAGTGTCCAAAATAATTATTGATGCTAAGCCAAAATCCCAAAACAAATTTCCCAAAATTATTACAATACTTAGTCAAATAAAGTGGAATAATTTCTCTAAGGGAATTATGCCTTGTAATTTTGTTTCGAATAATGCATGGAATAATTTCTCTGAGAGAACTCTAAATACTCTAATACTTATCCAAAATTTGAAATATTTCCTAAGTGCAAACTTAGGCTTTTGTAAACCTATTCTTGTAACTTCTCAACACCATGAAAAACTTCCACTTGCACGTATGATTCTAAAATGACCCCTAAGACACCAAATGATATAAGGAATAAGCTGTAACATACCTTATGACATTATAAAAAGCCTCTATAAAATATTTTGACTATAGGGGGTTGATCCATTTTGGCATGTGGGAAAAAATGGTCAACATCTTTGGTGATTTCCCAAGGGTGGCATGCTTTTATGCCATAACCAGTTGCCTAATTATATCCATTGGGATATGGAGTCACAAGTATACAAATTTGACATAAATACTGCCTCTGAAATGTACCAAACAATAGAAAAGACAAATAAGAATTAACACACAAGACAATAAACTAAGTAAAGACACACTTGTGCTTCAAGAAAAATTATTAGAACACAACATGACAAGAAAGGAAACACACACCTAGCCTAATATTTAAAAAATAGACCTTAATATCTCAATAGTAGTGTTTTAAATGTATCCCATTCATGGGGATAGGTATATATTCTCCATTCATCCTTACTAACTGAAATAAGTTACTTTAATTACACTTGGTGATGACATACAGTCCACTGCATAGGGCATCAAATTTTGTATGCCTCCCTAGTTTTTCTCTATATTCATCCCATTTCAAAAGTATGTCACCTTATTGAAATGATCTTGGAGTTTACCTCTTCATCAGTACCTAGTGATGTTCCATGGCTTGACGAGCTTTACCTCTAATTTCTTGAAACTCTAATAATTCTATTAATCTCACTTCCATTGGAGTGTTCTAAATAAAATCTAATTGATTTTCTAACTCTAAGGCAGGTAAATCTTGAAAGATAGACAACTTGGCTTGCCTTTCGTAGACAAGCACAAAAGGGAATTCCCTATTGACCTCTTGGGATTTATCCTATCAGCCCATAAGGTTGTCTTCAATTTGGTGTGTCAAGCTCTTTGGTTATGCTCCAAGGTTCTCTTGATGATTCTAATCAAGTGCTTGTTATTAGATTCAGCCAACCCATTACGTTGAGGGTAATTTTTGGATAAAGTGCTAAAAAATATACCATTGCTATTTGCTCAATTAGTTTTCCTAACACCCATAAAAATAAGAGCATTATCTGAAATAATTGTAGGAGTGACAAAAATTATTATGATGCTCTCATAGAAATCAACATGGAAGGTATTCCAAGGTCCTTGGAGGTATCTCCTAGGAGATACCTTGAAAGAAAATTCCAATCATGTGCATGTTCAAGATATCTCCTAGGAGATATCTTGAAAGAAAATTCCAATAGTGTACATCAGGGTTCTTAACAAATAAAAAGCTATCATGATTATAACAAATATTTTATAAGGAAATTTTTAATAAACATGTAAGGTATTACAAGGCCCTTAGAGGTATCTCTTAGGAGATACCTTGAAATAAAATTCCAATCATGTGCATGTTCAAAGAATCTCCTAGGAGATAACTCGAAAGACAATTCCAATAGTGTTCTTGCCAAATAAAAAGTTATCATTATTATATCAAATACTTTTCAAGGACTTTTGAAATCAACATGGAAGGTATTTCAAGTACCTTTGAGGTATCTCCTTTGAGATAATAGGAGATACCTTGAAATAAAATTCCAATCATGTAAATGTTCAAGGTATCTTCTAGAAGATATCTTGAAAGAAAATTCTAATAGTGTGCATCAAGGTTCTTGCCAAGTAAAAAGTTATCATGGTTATATCAAATCCTTTGAAATGACATTTTAAATCAAAATGGAAGGTATTATAAGGCCATTTGAGGTATCTCTTATTGAGATACCTTGAAATAAAATTCTAATCATGTTCATGTTCAAGGTGTCTCCTAGGAGATATCCGAAAGAAAATTCCAATTGTTATATCAATGTTCTTGCCAAATAAAAAGTTGTCATGGTTATTTCAAATCCTTTGCAAGGACATTTGCAATCAAAATATAAGGTATTACAAGGTCCTTCAATGTATCTCCTAGGAGATACTTATAGGCCATTTTTGGCCCACATACCAAGCTTTGAAAAGCTAAGTAGAGTTCATGTGAAGCAGTGGATCAAAAGGGGCTTTGAAAGGGTTCTAAGATTGTAAAGCAAAAAAGCTTAAGTTTACACTTAGCAAAATATTTCAAATTTTGGCCTAGTGTTAAATTTCCTTTGGAGAAATTATTTCACACAAATCTCATAACAAAAGTACAAGGCATAACTCTTTTGGGAGAATTGTTCCATTTTATGTGGCTAAGTATCGAGAATTGTTTTGGATGTTTTTTCCAAAAAAACACTCTTGAACGGTATTTTATTAGAATAAATTCATATACAAAAGCTATGAAGGGTATTTATTTCAAGGAAATTAGACCAAACAAAAATCCCAAGGGATATTTTTCCAAGCTAAGTGTCAGATTTCTTTCAAGAAAATTCCCTACATAATTTTATCGAAGGGATAATTCTTTTAGGGAAAATGTTTGACAAAAGTTCTTAAGGCATGAGTTATTTTGGAGAAAATGTATGAAGAAAAAGACAAAGACATATTTTTCTTAGGGAAATTATTCCATAATAATTTCCTTGAAGACCTATTTCTTTTAGAGAAATTATTTGCATCAAAAAAGGCTAAGTGTCATTTCTTTCAGGGAATTTTTTTGAACATTTCTCAAAGTGTATTTTCTCAGGAAAATGGTCCAATACAAAAAGACAGAAGGGAAATTTTTCAAGAAAAGTGACCTATAAAATTTTATCGAAGGGTTATTTCTTAGGAAAGTGGTCTAAATCAAAATTTCCAAAGGGTAAGTCTTCAATAAGGTGGAACAAATGAAAATCTTGAAGGGCCATTTATTTCAGGAAAGTGCCAAGATAAAGTCCCAATGGGTTGTTCTCTCAAAAAATTACCCTATACAATTTTTCCTAAGGGTCATTTCTCAATAAAATGGTCTAGTTCAAGGGTTCTGAAGGGACTTTTTTTAAGGAAGGCGATCCAAATAAAATGTCTAGAAAAAGGTCCAAAGGAAATAGCCCATAGAATTTGTGATCCAAATAGTTGTGTAAATCTCAATTTTAGGGTACAAATAATATCCATTTAAATTAAAAAATTCCAAGATGTCCTCATAAGTGTCAAATTCAATCCTAAAAAAATAGTCATTGACATTCAAAAATCTTAGTGATGGTTGCATGGACATTGAATATGTTTATGTAGACATCAAATATGATTGCATGGATGTTAAAATTAAAGCTCATGAAATATCCATTTACATTCAAAAATTGTCAAAGGGGTCCTCGAATGAACACAAGCTTAACAAGTGTCCAAATCTTAGGTGCCTAGATCAAATCTAATGATTATCAGGTAAAGATAAGATAATGGGCCTAGATAGATCAATGGCATGCAAGCAAGTCAAAGAGTTAATGAAACCTAAGTGAAAAGGCATGATTGACAAGTGGCACAATTGCATGAATCTTGGAAGAGGATATATAGATCATGTTTGTTCACATCAAGTAGATCAATGGAGCAATATAAGTCAAGAATTTAATGATTCGAGTCAATTTTCAAAGGACAATAAAATGAAGGTGAGCCCAAGTGACACAAATAGAGGTCAAAGGGTCGGCTTTTGACCAAGGAAGATAAACATGAATAGGAATAGGCATCAAGCAAAGTATGGACAACTATAGGAAAACCAATGGCCTTTGATTAGTTTTCCACCTATAGATGAACCTATGATTTAGACATAGAAATATGACAAATATGTGATAAATACAAAGGGGCCCATCATTGACAAAGCATGTACTTTGTCACTCAAGGCATGGCATGATTGTCAGTATCAAAATTCAAGGATTTTATCCTCATAAACATGTCAAGTGGACTTAAGGTCCCAAGGTAACAAGCTAGTAGTTAGAGAAGTAGTTAAGGGAATTGTTTCCATTCAAATAGACTTTGGCATTATGCATAACAAGCCCTTATCTTCTAGTGGTATCTCTTAGCCAATGAGAGGATCTTGAGGATTATTGAGATCACAGGAGATCCATTTATTGATCAAGGCACACAAATAAAATCAATCAAGTGCTACCACTTCACTTCTTGATCTCAAGTACTCTTTCTCCACTCTCTCATTAATTTTTCCCTTATCTCTTTCTCTCTTTCTATTATATATAGAGGATTTTGAGCCCAAAAATGGATCCTCTCTAGATTTTCTCTACTCCCTCTCTTGAGTATGACCAAACTCTACAAAGACTTTTAAACTCTTGAGATGAATACAAGACTATTTTAGATTTCATTATTTTGATATAGTGTGTTCATGTTAAATTTGGTGGTAGAGGTTTCTCCCTTGTCAAATTATGATATTTCCTAGTTACTAGTTCATCTTGTTATGCATGTCATGTTTAGTGTTCTACATATATTTAGTGAAGCCCACATGTGGATACTATGATTGGTTAGTGTCTTGCTCTATATCTCTCCATCATTTCCCTTAACCTAGATCATTTGGTGAACCTCTTCAATAAACACTGATGTATGGAAAATATTTAGAATCCTATATCTTGTCTTGTTCTTATTTCATTAGTGTTTAAAGAGTCAAGTAAGGTAGATCAACCCCTAATTTAGGTGCATCACCATTGTTAGCTTAAGTTTCCCTTTCATTTTTTCTCTCTCTCTCTCTCTCTCTCTCTCTCTCTCTCTCTCTCTCTCTCTCTCTCTCTCTCTCTCTCTCTCTCTCTCTCTCTCTCTCGTTAAGGTGTGGAGCTTAAAAAGCTTCACATATGAGCACATTACCAAAGTTGCAAGTTTACACAGTCACCGGCGTCATTCAGGATCGACCGACGTCGATTCGGTGTAGTTGAAGAGATGCCGGTGTCGATAGAGGATCGGCTGACGTCAGTCACATGCAAGCAGGTAGGAACCGGCATTGGTCACCTGTGCGTCCAGAATGCTATTTCTGAGGACAGAAGTGAGTGTTTGCATGATGAGTTTAAGTCTTAGTCATAAGTTCGCATTTCTATTAGTAGTAAGATTATTTTTAGAGCCCTTGTTCAAGAGGCTTAACTATTGGTTATAAGTGCATGCTCAAGTCTCCTAATTCTATATGTAGAATTAGATCTTCTTAGCTTAGTTTGATTATTGTAGTAGTTCATTGTATGTGAATGTTGAAGAACAGTACAGAGTTGTATCAATCGAGGATGTTGGAGTTGATTGTACTTGAGAGAGAGAGCTCTTAAGGGATAGAGATCTAGAGAGAGATCTTGTGCATTTGAGAGAGGTGTGGAAGAAAGAAGTTTCTTCAATTGTATTCCTTTTGTAAAGAGTTCAATACAAGTTTTCAGGGTGGTTTCTTGTATCTCTTGTTCTTTGCTATTATCTGATTCTAGTTACTTATCTATCTGATTTAATTCCATGGTTTATTGTTTTTATAAGTGTAATCATATTGTTGGTTGATCCCCAACAAGTGGTATCAGAGCCTTGGTTGTAGGTTTAGAGTTTGATATCCAATAATTGGTATCAAAGCTCAGGTTCACTAACAGGCGGTTCAGATCTATGTGGTGTGTATTGATTACAGGTTGCTCATAGGAGTTTTTGTAGGGATTTTTGTTTGAGTGGGAGAAGCAATGGTAGATGAAAGTAAACTGAGAATGGAGAAGTTCAATGGCAAAAACTATCAACATTGGAGAATGCAGATAGAAGACTATCTATATCAGAAGGATCTATACTTACCATTAGGTGGGATTGTAAAGAAGCCCACAGACATGGAGGATGAAGAATGGGAAGTTCTTGACAGAAAGGCTCTGGGGTCTATAAGACTGAGTCTAGCATCCACTATGATATCTAATTTATCACAGGCAAAAACAATGGTAGAGTTGATGACTACTCTATCAAATTTGTACGAAAAACCCTCAGCTTCTAATAAGGTATATCTTATGAAGCAGCTATTTACTTTGCATATGCAGGAAGGTGGATCTGTATCTAATCACCTGAATGATTTCCATGGTATTTTAAATCAATTAAGTTCAATCAAAATTGTATTTGATGATGAAATAAAAGCTCTTTTAATATTATGTTCTTTGCCTGAAAGCTGGCATAGCTTAGTAATGGTAGTTAGCAATACTGCATCTGCATCAAATATTTTAAAAGTAGAGGATGTTGTTAGTGTTATCTTGAATGAGGAAATTCGTAGGAAAAGCACAAAAGAGACATCTGGGAACACTTTAAGTTTTGAGAGCAGGGGAAGGCAAAAAGAGAAGAGCAAGAAAGGGAGATCAAGATCTAAGTCTAAGGGGAGAGGTAGATCCAAATCCAAAAATGGCAGAAGGCCACAATGCTAGAATTGTGGAAAGATGGGGCACATAAGCAGAGATTGCTGGTCAAAGCCTAAGGAGGAAAATCAACACGAAGGAAAAGAAGAAGCAAAGGTTGCAGGTATTGCATAAGATGCTTTAATATTCTCTTTGCATAATAATATAGAATATTGGGTGTTAGATTCTGGTGCATCTTTTCATGCTACCCCTAATAGGGAATATTTCTCTGACTATATCCATGGAGATTTTGGAATAGTATATCTAGGGGATGATGAACCCTGTAAAATTATTGGCAAAGGTAAAGTGCAGCTAAAAATGCAGAATGGCAACACATGGGTGTTGAGAGAAGTTATGCATGTTCCTAGCTTGAAGAGAAATTTGATTTTTGCAAGAAAATTAGGGGATGAGGGTTGTACAGTAACTCTCACAGCAGAATCTTGGAAGGTGACCAAGGGTGCACTTGTTATGGCCAGAGGTAAGAGAGTAGGTACTCTCTATTTGTGTAATTGTGTTACTAACAATTCTCCTTCTGTATTATCTACTTCAGATGTGGATGCAAAATTGTGGCACTCAAGGCTTGGCCACATGAGTGAGAAAGGGATGTCAATTCTTAAGTCTAAAGGTAAGCTTTCAGATTTGAAAAGCATGGATCTAGAATTTTGTGAGCACTGTGTATTTGGAAAATAGAAAAGGGTTAGTTTTCTCAAGACTGGGTCTACAAAGAAGAAGCATAAGTTGCAGCTTGTTCACATAGACGTGTGGGGACCGGCTCAGGTAGCTTCTATTGGAGGATCATAGTACTATGTTTCATTCATAGATGATGCTACAAGAAAGGTATGGATATACTGTATTAAGAAGAAATCTGATGTATTTGAGACCTTTAAGATTTGGAAAGCTATGGTTGAGACTGAAATAGGGAAAAGATTAAAGTGCCTGAGATCTGAAAATGGTGGAGAGTTCTACAGTTATAAGTTCAACTGGTATTGTTACATGCATGGAATCCGTAGGCAAAGGATGGTTCCAAGGACACCTCAATAGAATGGAATTGCTAAAAGGATGAATAGAACAATCATGGAGCGTGCAAGATGTATGAGATTGCATGCTGGTTTGCCCTTAGAGTTTTGGGCAGAAGCTGTTGACACTGTAGTGTACCTAATTAACAGAGGACCCTCTACAACTCTGGATGGTGGAATTCCAGAAGAGGATTGGATAGGTAAAAAGGTAGATCTCTCTTTTCTCAAAGTTTTCAGTTGTGAAGCCTATGTGCATTTAGATAAGGAAAATAGAAAGAAGCTCGATGTTAAGTCTATGAGGTGCACATTTATTGGCTATGGCTCAGATGATTTTGGTTTCAAATTTTGGAATCTAGGAACTAACAAGATAATTAGGAGCTGTGACATTGTTTTCAATGAAAAAGTGATGTATAGTGATCAGCTGAAGAAGCTGAATCAATCTGGGCAGAGCAATAGTGAATTAGACGAGGTGATGGTCCAAAATGAGCTCATGGGAAAAAGAAATAATCACTTGCAGGAAAACACAGAGACCGACGTCGGCAGGATAGGAACCAGCGTCGATAGAATAGAAACCAATGTCGGTCATATAGAGACCGATGTCGATAGGACAAGCGCCGGCATCGGTCAAGTAGAACCAGCGTCAGCCAGTAATAGGTCTGGAGGTGACTGAGGTCGGTCACTGTTAGAGAATTTGGGTGGACAATGTGTTGTGAACGAGTCTCAGACACCCATCAGGAGGTCTAAAAGGGTAAGTAAGCCTCCAATTAGATATTCTCCTTCATTATTCTATTTATTACTAACTGATGGTGGAGAACCAGAGAGTTTTGAAGAAGCAATATAGGTGGAGTCCAAGAGTCAGTGGGAGCATGGCATGGTTGAGGAGATAGAGTCCTTAAGAGAGAACCAAACATGGGATTTGGTTGAATTGCCAGTTGGTAAGAGAACACTGAAGAACAGATGGACCTATAGGTTGAAGGAAGGTGAGAATGGATAGATGAGATATAAGGCTAGATTGGTAGTGAAAAGATTTGCACAAAAGCCAGGTATTGATTTTGGTGAGATTTTTTCTCCTATTGTTAAAATGACTTCTATATGGATTGTACTGTCTTTGGTTGCTGTTGAGGATTTGCATCTTGAGCAGCTAGATGTTAAGACAGCATTTCTTCATGGAGATTTGGATGAGGAAATTTATATGGAATAGCCAGAAGGATTTGATGTCAAAGGTAAGGAGAAGTTAGTGTGCAGATTGAAGAAAAGCTTGTGTGGCCTCAAGTAAGCTCCTAGACAGTGGTATTTGAAATTTGACAGGTTTATGATTGAGCATGGCTACAGTAGGTGTCAATCTGACCATTGTGTGTATTTTAAGAGATTAGATAATGGTAGATATATTATTCTATTGTTGTATGTAGATGATATGCTAGTTGCAGGATCACACATGCAGGATATCTCTAAGCTTAAGGTGAAATTAGCTCAAACTTTTGCTATGAAGGATTTGGGAGTAGCAAAGAAAATCCTTGGCATGAGCATTAAGAGAGACATGAAAAATCATAGGTTGATATTGTCTCAAGAGGATTATGTGGACAGGGTGTTGAAACGGTTCAATATGCAGGATGCTAAATCGGTAAGCACTCCTTTGGCTGAACATTTTAAGTTGAGTAAAGAATAATGTCCTAATTCACATGATGAGGTAGAGTACATGAGTAAGGTTCCATATTCTTCTGCAGTAGGAAGTTTGATGTATGCAATGGTGTGTACTAGACTGGATATTGCCCAAGCAGTGGGAGTTGTAAGTAAGTATATGGCCAATCCAGGTAAGGAACATTAGAAAGCAGTTCAGTGGATCCTTAGATATCTGAGAGGAACCAACAGTAGGCACTTGTGCTATGGAGGTTCAGATACTTCTCTACATGGTTATGTAGATTCAGATATGGTAGGTGATTTGGATGGCAGGAGGAGCACCATAGGATATATTTTCACTGTAGGTAGAACGACGGTTAGCTGGATATCAAAGTTTCAGAAGGTTATTGCCTTGTCAACTACAGAAGCAGAGTATATTGCAGCCATAGAGGCTAGCAAAGAGATGATATGGATGACACAATTCATGGAAGAGCTTGGAAGGGAGCATGGGAGTTGCAGATTGTATAGTGACAGTCAAAGTGCAATCCATTTGGCTAAGAACTCAGCCTTTCATTCAAGAACAAAGCACATATAGCTAAGGTACCACTTCATACGACAGGTATTGGAAGATGGTGATTTGAAGCTGGAGAAGATCCATATAGATAGGAATCCTGATGATATGTTAACCAAGCCGGTTACAAAGGATAAGTTGAATCTTCATTCAACTTCTGTTGGTCTTCATGATTGATTTGAAGATGGAGGAGCTAGAAGATGTTGCTGTATAGGTACTGGTGCAGCTATTTATCTCAAAGTGGGAGATTGTTAAGGTGTGGAGCCTAAAAGCTTCACATATGAGTGCATTACCAAAGTTGCAGGTTTACACAGTCACTGGCATCGGTCAAGATCGACCGACGTCAGTTCAGTGCAGTTGAAGAGACACCGGCATCGGTAGAGGATCGGCCAACGTCGGTCACAGGCAAGCAGGCAGGAACCGGTGTCGGTCACCTATGCGTCTAGAATGCTATTTTTGAGGACAGAAGCGAGCGTTTGCATGATGAGTTTAAGTCTTAGTCTTAAGTTTGCATTTTTATGATTAGTAAGATTGTTTTTAGAGCCCTTGTTCAAGAGGCTTAACTGTTGGTTGTAAGTGCATGCTCAAGTCTCCTAATTCTATATGTAGAATTAGATATTCTTAGCTTAGTGTGATTATTGTAGTAGTTCATTATATGTGAATGTTGAAGAATAGTATAGAGTTGTATCAATCTAGGTTGTTGGAGTTGATTGTACTTGAGAGAGAGAGCTCTTAAGGGATAGAGATCTAGAGAGAGATCTTGTGCATCTGAGAGAGGTGTGGAAGAAAGAAGTTTCTTTAATTGTATTCCTTTTGTAAAGAGTTCAATACAAGGTTTCAGGGTGGTTTCTTGTATCTCTTGTTCTTTGCTATTATCTGATTCTAGTTACTTATCTATCTAATTTAATTCCATGGTTTATTGTTTTCATAAGTGTAATCATATTGTTGGTTGATCCCCAACATCTCTCTCTCTCTCTCTCTCTCTCTCTCTCTCTCTCTCTCTCTCTCTCTCTCTCTCTCTCTCTCTCTCTCTCTCTCTCCCTCTCCCTTTTCATTGGTCATTAGTAGGTTTTAGTAGTGGGAATGAGCTAAAATGATGCATTAGAGGAGAAATCCTCATTAAAATTCCTAGAGGTGTAACCCCATTATTGGATACCCACATCCTAGGTTCAATCCCATGTTGAGCTAGGTTTAGAAGTAGGACATGAAAAATCTAACCTCCAATTATGGTGGAATCTAAATCTCTAACAATACCTTGAAAGAAAATAATAATTGTGTGCATGTTCAAGGTATCTCCTAGGAGATATCTTAAAAGAAAATTCCAATAGTGTGCATCAATGTTCTTTCCAAATTATCATAGTTATACCAAATCCCTTTCAAGGACCTTTACAATCAACATGGAAGGTATTCCAAGGCCCTTTGAGGTATCTCCTAGGAGATACCTTGAAATAAAATTCTAATTATGTGCATGTTCAAGGTAGCTCCTAAGAGACATCTTGAAAGAAAATTCCAATAGTGTGCATGTTCAGTGTATCTCTTAAGAGATACCTTGAAATAAAAATTCCAATCATGTGTATGTTCAAGGTATCTCTTAGGAATTACCTAGAAAGAAAATTCCAATTTTGTACATGTTCAAGGTATCTATGAGGAGACCCTTTGAAAGTATTAAAAGACCCTTCAAGGTAAGCCCATAAGAGATAATTTTGTATCATGTATCATTTATGTACAATCAGTATAGCTTAAAACTCATCCACCTACCTCCCCACAACTATAATTTTGTATCATGTATCATTTATATTCAATTAGTACAACTTACAACTCATCCCCATACAACCCTGTACTGATGTAGGAAATTCATAGGCCTCAAAAAAATGTTTTTCCTTTTAAATCAGTTGTTGCACACTCTTATTTAGGAGATTATAGATTTAGTGAAGTATCTGAGGTAGCTATAACACACACACAAAATACATCAAAGAAACCACTAGTATAGATTCAAAAATATGAATGAATTTGAAATTATTCATCCCAATCAATATATTTACCAATCTTTCAATAGTTGTTGCACATATATAGATTAGTACATCAAACAAGATAGTCAAGAATATATTCATAACTATTTCACACTAGAGATTATTGAAATATACAACCAAAAAAGTAACAAATAATTGCATAAAAATTGGAAATAAAATACTCAAACACTTCACTGATGATCAAAATTGATGTTTCCCCTATATTCAAAAATTATCTGACAAAAATCCAAGTTGGATTAAAATTGTTTATATATACTTGGGGAAGGGGTTGCCTCATCCTACAAGTTCATGTAAGGTCATTAAATGTGATAGTTAGAATGTGTAGTTCTAACTATGGTCAAAACCATATAATAGTAGTCCTATAGTTATCAATTAGATAAGTTGACATTTCAAAACTATGCAATGTGTGTATGTGTACAAAATATAAAGTCAACTTTACAATGAAAAGTTTGAACTACAAGAAAACTATGACTATGTTCACCATCTACAAAATTATATATGCACAAAATCTTAGCCTATCAAGGCCGAGTTTTTTGGATAGCTACATATACTTTGGTTGGTGTGGAAATTGAGGTGATAGTTATAGAAGTTATAAATATCAACGTACCACCAAAAGTTTGATTTTTCTTCACCTTGTTATCTTGATAAACTTTATATGCTACATCATGCTAATATTGTATGATGTTTAAGTTTAGCATCGATTGTATATGTATCCTCTTAACTTGTCCAAGGAGTCTTGCATGCTCTTCCTTAGTCATATAAAACTTATTCTTAAAAATATTGACCTTTGTGACTTTAATTTTGGCCACACTTAAATCAGATTCTATCTCTTCTAGTGTTAATCCTTGCAAACTCTGCTTGAAGTCATCTACCACTTCTTGAATGAGTTTATCAAAATTGATCCTAATGATCAATTTTTTTGTGGTGTCCTTCACCTTTGATAGCTTCAAATCATGCACAATTTGGAGGATTTGGGCCTCATGTGTCTTATATTTGGGGATTAAATCCCTGATTGCTTGTAACCATTCTGATTCTTCCTATTTTCTTATGACAACCAAGTTTAAGGCATTGGATGCCTCTAGTGTTGTCATTAAATCTAAATGACTATATAAATATTATCCTATATATGCAACTAGCATTTTCAACTTAGTGTTATCATCTCTCAATGAATTATACAACTAGTTAGAATTATTTACATGAGGGGCCATTTTGGCCTTCATGAATTCCATTGTCTCCAAAGAGTTGTAGCATTAGGAAGCTACTTATTACACCTTAAATTCTATGCCTCTATGGATATGCATAGTATTTGATTGATCCATTAATTATTCCACCTTAGCCTCAAGTTCTTGAAATTCAACTTCAAGTTTTTGTTGAGCCATTTATGTTCCATCATGTATATTTACTATAGCGTCCTTATGGGCTTGGGCTAGGTCTGTAATATTTTCAATGTAAGGAGATTATCTGAGCTATATATTCTAACTCTTAGTGATGGATAATGATTCATGTATTTCCTCTAGAATTATTTTTGTGCCCTTATCATACTCTAGCTTCTTCTTCTTCACTCTCTATATACTACCAGATGGGGGGTCAAATAGAGTGGAGACAGAGGGAATCTTGGTGATCTTGAAGCTAGGCATTTGGGTTGCCTTATTTCTCAAGTCCATCATCCATGAAGGAATATACAGTTGAGATTCAGTCAAGGTTATAACCATAACCTCTTTCTCTAACTCCTCTTGAACATATTATTTCTTCTCATCCTTGATAAGGATGTTAGGTAGGGAAGGACAAATAATCTTAGACCAATGCACTCCTCCAAATTAAGGGAGTGGATGGACTATAATCAATTGAGGCTTGGGCTTCCTTCCCTTACTAGAACTTGTCACAATGGTTTCCTTTATGGAGGTGGTGGATGGTATGGGAAGGGACATTTGAGTGGATTTGACATGAAAGTATGGAGTGGCTAATGTAGTTTGTACCTTTCTATAAACCTTCTTCTTATTTAAGGATTTGATGATGGAGGTGACATAAGGGACATAGGAGGTAGGTATTTTGAGTGGGATGGAAGTGGATTTTGGAATGGCCATGGTGGTTTTAGTAACATCTTTTTCCACCTTGATGATGATAAGAGGGAACTAAGTGAATGTGGTAGGGGCAAAGGGATCAATGAAGGTGGAAGTAGGCACTTCCACTTGAGGTATCCTCAACATAGAAGAAATAGAATCACGTCCAAAAATGGGCATGGAAGATAAAGAAATACTCATGAAAGGTTGAGTACCCAAATAACTTGGTATTTCATGATCTAATTGAAGGCTCACGGCCTTAGCTATTTCTAGCTCAACTTATTCATCATACTCATCCTCAATGCCATTAATTATCATAATGTCTCCCTCTATTGGTTCTAAATGTGGAGGTGCAATAGGCAAACCTTGTGATGATTCAATTATGGGACTCCTTATTAGGGTCCTAAGCATCCTCATATAAACTAGAAGGGTCTTCAGTTATATAAGGGAGCCTTATGGATTTGATGGCATTTCCTCTTGTATTTCTATACCAATAGATGTGGCAATCTGGGCCTAGGGTATAACAATAGTTTCTTAAATGGTGCTTGTAGTTGGTTATTCTTGTGTTCTCTCCTCCTCATCAGAATATACATTGATGGGGTCCCTTGCTTATGTTCCCCTACTTGTTCTAGGTTTAGATAACTTGGGCTCTTTCGTCACAGTCTTTAACTTTAATTTCAAAGGGAGGGCTTGAGATGAGGGACCTACTTGGTCCTTGGATTCTTCTTCAGACTATCCTCTCCAGAAGTTAGAATGCTCCCATCCTTTGTATAGAGAATTTTTTATATCCAATTCCCTTATTGTGACTGAAGGATCATTCTTAAATGTTCTTCTTGAAGTCCAGTAATCCTTTCTCTTTCCAACACATCTGCATCATCTTTTGCATTAAGAAATAGAAAATCATATGACTAGGGAACATGGCCATTGAGGATGTTAAATATTTTTATGTTCTTCTAAATAATCCCGTGTGGATCCCAATCTATATGTGGAAGCATAGAGAATGGATAACTCTTTCTCTTTCCACCCACTTCTCCAAAATTATTCCTCATTGTGTAAACCATATCCTTCTTCTACTTAGATATGTCCTCTTCAACACTCCACCATAGTTGGAAAGAAATTTCTTGCTCTACCAACTTGTCTGGGACATATTTTTAGAGACACAAAAGATTAACCTATTTTCCACAAATCATTATAATTGTGCAATTTAGATAGAGGAAATAATCCCCTTTACTTTTCAAGTTTTTGACAATATTTTATCTAATTCTAGGCATGAGTGAGCCATGAATGACTGCCAAACTTATGGATATACATCTTTTTCTCTCCTAACCATGTTCTTGGTGTAGGCATATATGTGCATAAATTGGTAATGATCAAAATTTTTGCTATATATGTAGTCTATGGCTGAGCTCCATAATTCCCCAAGGTCTTTGTAACAGGTTTCCATAATAACATCTAGCAAATATGACATTATATAGAAATTTTGCAAAGCCATGGGATGCTTGTGTTTATGAATTATTTAATCCCTTAGGTAGACTCTGATTATCTCTCCCATGGCATATACAACATCATGGGTGAGCATCATGTAAAGCAATGACACTTAGTCTAAATTGAAAAAATGAATACTCGGCATATTATAGAGTTAATTCAATAGAGCTATGTCGATGTGAATCCCCATTCTAAAATTGTCTATGGAAATATGCCCCTTTGGCTTCTTTCCTTTTCATGTAATGGTCTGGCTTGGGAGTAACCATGAAGATAATGCCTTCTCAATTGAACTCTCTTTGTTGAACTACAACCATGTATGAATGTTGTAGTGCACATCGAGTATGTTCAGAGATAGGTATATTTGGAAGTTAGATCCCAAAATTCATGTGACCACTATGTTATTTCTATAATAATATAGGAAAGCATCTTGTGATATCTTTCTTGAGAAGAATAAATCCTATAAGAGGTCGATGCATGGTATCACCTCTAGATTGGTAGCAACAAAATGTAACCTTTGGCATTTTAAAGCCAATAATTCTTTGAAAAATAACCTATCAATGAGTGTCATTTCATCCTCTAATGAAAATATGTCCATTTAATCCACTACATCCCATATCTCTAAATAGTTGGTTTACCTATTATTAAATATGGTGGCATCAAACACTATATTCTGTAAACACTATGGAGTCCTTGATTGAGTATGGTGATGATGGATTTATTCCCATAAATTTCTTAGATGAAGATGCCATTATATTATACACTCTATATTTTTTACATTTTCCTTCTAGGTGCTATGTATGCTATATGATCCACTTAGCTCAAGTTTAATTGTTGTTTTACTCATAGTGCTCTTTGAGATAGTAGCTAGGGCTCTTTGTTGTTATAGGATAGTAGGAGACTTCAAATGCAAGTTTGATTGAAAGTAATGAAGGATTCCAATGGATGTGTATCATATATATAGGATTTTGCACTGAATAAAAGTTTGTGGGACATAAATGCCCAATGTTCACTTTTCTTTTATATTCCTATATAATTCAAATTTTATTTGACAAATAACCTATCAATGAGTGTCATTTCATCCTCTAATGAAAATACGTCCATTTAATCCACTACATCCCATATCTCTAAATAGTTGGTTTACCTATTCTCAAATATGGTGGCATCAAACACTATATTTTGTAAACACTATGGAGTCCTTGATTGAGTATGGTGATGATGGATTTATTCCCATAAATGTCTTGGATGAAGATGCAATTATATTATACACTCTATATTTTTTACATTTTCCTTCTAGGTGCTATGTATGCTATATGATCCACTTAGCTCAAGTTTAATTATTGTTTTATTCACAATGCTCTTTGAGATAGTAGCTAGGGCTCTTTGTTTTTGTAGGATAGTAGGAGACTTAGAATGCAAGTTTGATTGAAAGTAATGAAGGATTCCAATGGATGTGTATCATATATATAGGATTTTGCATTGAATAAAAGTTTGTGTGACATAAATTCCCAATGTTCACTTTTCTTTTATATTCCTATATAATTCAAATTTTGTTAGTTCAATTTGGTAGGGGTCTTTAGTATATTTCATTAGAAGACACTTTAACTTTATTTTGGCTAAGTATGGAAAATGGATAATATTTTTCTTGGTAATAAGGTATTCAGGTTTATGCTAGGGACCAATCTTTTACAAAAGACCCATAATAAAAAGCTTGCCATTTAGCAATATCATTGGGAAAATTATTTTGGGCAAAATATCCAAGGCAATTATCCTGAAGGGTCATTTTAAAAAGTCAAAAGGGTCATTTTCATTAGGAAAAAATCCAAAGGATATAATTCATAGGGAAAATTTCCCATGATAAAATTCCCAAAGGTTCTACTTCATAGGATAAAGGCCCAAGACAATGTTGTGAAGGATAAGTCCTAGAGGACAAAGGGATTGGGATAAAAGTCACAAAGGGTAAAGTGGTGACAATAAAAATCCTGAAGGGTCTTTACAAAAAGGATAAAACACACTTTTAAAAGGATAAAGGGTAAGTTATAGAGGGTAAATGGCCATGCCCATTATCCCAAAGGGTAAGTGTAGAAAGGTTTGAAGAGTCTACTTCATGGTAAAAAATTCTTGAAGGGTCAACTTCATAGGATAGAATGGTCTAGAACAAAAGTCCTAAAGGGTATGTTTCAATGGGGAAAGGACCATTTTAAAAAGATGAAGGGAAATTAGGAAAAGGAAAAGGATAATTATTTCAATCCAACATGGTGATGAAGAGAAAAATCCCAAATTGTTCAATCTCCTTCACAAGCTCTCTTTATGAGCTTATATCTCCCCCTCTCTCTTAAATATCTCATAAGTTCAGTTGATTATAGGGTTAAAAGAATACCTTACCTATTTGAATGCTTCAAATAAACTAAAAAATCTCATCAAAGTTATATGGTAGTCTTTGTTTAACCTACACACTTTCCAAGCATCAATTCATACCTTTTCCCAAGCTTTGTCACTCAACTCATAGTCCTTGTAATAATCCATTAGCTTAAATCTTCATGCAAACCCCAAATCTCATTATATTATTAGATGAAATCTAATATTCCTTTATGTAGAATCTATAGGGTCATAGTGATCTCTATTTTACACACCAACACTCCTAAATTCGAATTCATACCTTCACACCACTCAGCTTGCACTTGTTACTCTCTTATTAGTCCTTGTAGCCATGTTTTTAATATTTCTTGATATGAATGAAATTGTATCTAAATTTATTTATAAACCAAATCATGATTTAGATAAAATTTTATAAGCACCATCTATCCATGTAATTTTAGATCCCAACTCCTAGTTTAGACCCACTTTCAAACTCCCTTTTTAATTTTATTTAGGCCTATTAGGCATGTTTTGGGCTAGTTCACCAACAATCCACTATAGACATATGGTAACGTATGAAATGGATATGAAAAATATCAAATATCTTTTTTCACATCAAATTATAACTATCCACCAAATTATATGAAATTTTGACGGTTAGAAACATATATATGAGCTAAACCCTAGTTTAGGGGTTTTTTAAGCCTATCACAGGCCGAGAGGCTACAATAATATTTTGGGAATATTGTAACAAGTTTAAAAGATAAAAATAGGTTATTATGGTCTATATATATCTGGATAAACTCACTAATTCATTTTTTCTTGCTCTCCAACCCTCTTCTATATGTTTCCACATCTAGGAACACTAAACTTTGTAGGAAAACTTGTTGTTTCCAGGTCTTGGTTCTTTTAAGTCAAATAGCTCACTCCAAATACTATGAAAATTTTACTAGTAGATTAATTAATTTCCAATAATTTTAATAAATATGTCTTGGATAATATAATCAATTCAAATTTCATTCTCACCTTGTAGTAAGCACTCAGACTCAATGCATTAAACCTGATACAGTGAACAGGGGATCTTTTGAATAAGGTTCTTTTACTATATCTTGTGTCCATTTGAAGTACTTATTGATTATTAAATACCTATGTTCCCAATATTTCAACTTCAAATAAGTCTCTCTCAACCTTCAAATACTTTGTATGCTGTCTACCAAGCTTGAGATGAATTGTCTTGATAAACTTAGATTACTAACAAAGACTCTCACAGACAACACAGGGGTCTATGTATCCTCATCCATAAATAAGAATTATTATGTTAACATTAAATGAATATATAACCTCAAATAATTCATTCATTATCCTACTCCACCTTTTAATTAACTATCCATTTCATGTACACATTAACAAGTCTAATACAATCTAAAATCAAATTGAATATATTGTGACAGGGACTGTGTATACAGTCTTAAACCAAAATTATTTTTATTTATATTTTATATCCCAATTTTCACAATTAAGCATTCATTAACTTCCAAACCAATTGTATTAAACCTAAAAATACACTTAGAGACAAATTCATCTTCCTTATTTTACACATGCATTCCCTAACAAGTAAAGTAAACAACAAAATATCAAAGACCTTCAACAAAGGTTTGTTCATGTTCTATCATTTTCATTATAGGTTAAAAAATTTCATGTTATTCATCAAAAATTTATTTATTACATTCTCCATCCCATACTATTCTAATGGGATCCTCCTTCAAAGCATAACTAATTCTGATATGTCTAAAAAGGAAACATAACTGTTTCTTGGCCATTTTACCTACGTAGTGCTCTTGTAGGTTACATTATATTTCTTGTTTTCAACATAATATGACACATGAACCATAACCATAGGTTAATTAATCATTTTTTTAAGACCTCATACAATTCCTAGACCCTCATTCATGCTTGACATAGCTAGTCACCTTTACACATTGCATAAAAGTACTTTTACATGACTTGGTAATGTTCAAAAATTCAAATAATGATTTTGGAGGGAAACAAAATAATTTGAATTTTATGCTCTTTAAGACCATCTAACCTCCACATAATGAATTATACTGACCCCTAACACCTATAATACCAATCTAAGATAAAAATGAAACTATTTTGGGATCCTCAAGGGATGCCCCTATATCATACTACTAAGTTGAGAAAGTTTTACCATAGGTGATTGAGTATTAACTTGGCATATGTTATTGACTAAATTTAAATGGACCTTCTCATTAAAGGTATATACTTCCACTTGCCTCTCATAGAGGTTTTCATTCACTTGGGGCCCATACCTAGGCCTTTTTTGCTTCATATTCTCAATCAACATACATGCACACAAAGCATCAATGTTAAATAAATCATACCTACTATCATATTCTACTTGTTTTACATATGCATGCCACTCTTCCTCTTCAAACTAATTCACCATCTCCTTAACTCCATTTCCAAAAAATGCTACAAGTATTTAATCCTCTACCTTCACCAATGCTCTTTGTTGTACCCATTTTGTTTCATGTACAACTTGTGTTTGTTCTTTTCTTGCCTCATGCTCATGTACATTATTAGCTTGCTATTGTATATCAACATATTTACTACCCTCTTTCACCTATATATACATGGGATAAATTCTTTCATTCCATCTCTCAATCCCCTTGATTCCTCTCATAGATCTGCTATATATGGCTTATTCTTGATCATGTTCTTCTTGTTCAGTACTCTTCTTCAATCATGCAAGTTCATCCATCATTCCTCCTTTAGCTGCTTGCTCTTTACCTTTATTTCCATCATAAACCATCATGTTAGAAATAATATTTAAAGCCTTCATGGATTTCTCATGGGTTTTGTTCTTATACAACTCAACCTTTGGCTTTCTCTTCACTTGATTAGTATCAACCCTAAACCATTGCTCATCCATCTTGGCTGCTATGCCAATCACTATACCACTATCTTCTCTTCCATGTACTTGGTTTCCCTCTTGTAATGACTATCCCCATGCTTGATCACTCTTTTAGGTGCTTTTATTTATTTAATTTTAAGACCTCTTGCTACCAACCTACAATTTTCACTCCTCATATCAACCATCTCAATACAACTCACCTATTCCTCTTTCTTAGGTGCTTTGAGCAAACCCAAACTCTCCATAGTTCTACTCCAGCATTGCCTTGTCAACATCATCATGATTATTTCATTTCTCATATCTTCTTCACCCTTTAATGGAATAAGGATATATGACTATCCATCCTACCTAATGGTATATGTGTTGGTTTTTCCATCATGTATGGCATGCTTATCAAATTGCCATGGTCTCCTAAGAAAAAAGTGACACACATGTATAGGTAAAACATCACACAAAACTTGATCTTGATATCTTCCTATCTTTAAATCAACCTAACTTTTCTCACTTGCCAATATCTAATTCCCTTTTTGTACCCATGATACTCTGTATGGTTCTAGATATGGCATTCTTTTCAACCCTAATTTTTTCACCATTTCTAATGAAACAATATTGTTAGTGCTACCACCATCAATAACCAAATTGCATGCCTTACCATGTACCTTGCATATACTTTTGAACAAACTTCTCCTTTGTGTTGGTTCCTTTCCTTGATTCTATTGAAATAGTACTCTCCTCATGAGAAATGACTCATTTCTATCATGTCTTCTTTCATCATTCTCCTCTCTTTACTACTACATACTTCTATTCACATTCCTTGGACACTCTGCTACCCTATGTCCTTCTCTATGGAAATTCTAACATTACCCCTAAAATCTAGGTATTAGTCCTTATCTCATTGGAGCTTCTTCTCTCCTCATTCTATGATCTACAAATGGTTTGATTTATCTTGCATGGTGCTTTCCCATTACCTCATGAATTATTTTTTCATGTTCTTATGGTCTCCCTTGAGCCACCTCTTCATTTCCTCTCTCTTCCACCCTTTCTTGCAAAGGTTTACCTTTATACATATCTTCTCTTTATTCTCTCCTTCTAAGAGTATCTTTAGTAGCTTGCATCCTCATCACTAATGGAGCAATAAGTTAGGTCATTAAACTAACCAAATCATCCTCATCTCTATTGGCTCTCTTCATGGAGCACTGCACCTGGTTACCTATCCTTCACTTCACTTCAAAACACATTGTCAAATATTTTCAATAATCCACAAAAAAATTTCCAACTCTGATACCAAAATAATGAAAATAAAAATACCAAATTGTTCAATCTCCTTCACAAGCTCTCTTTATGAGATTTTGTTTCCCTCTCTCTCTTTAATAGCTTGTAAGTTCACTTGATTATATGGTTCAGTGAATACATTACCAGTTTGAATGCTTCAAATAAACTAAACAATATCATCATAGTCATATTGAAATATTTATTTAACCTTCAAACTTTCCAAGCATCAATTCATACCTTTTCCCAAGCTCTACCACTCAACTCATAGTCCTTGTAATACTCCACTAGTTTAAATATTCATGCAAACCCTAAATCTAATTATAATATTAGATGAAATATATTATTCCTTTATGTATAATATATAGGGTTATAGTTATCTCTATTTTACTCACCAAAACTCCCAAATTCTAACTTATACCTTGACACCACTCAGCATGCACTTGTTACTCTCTTATTAGTCCTTGTAGCCCTATTTTCAAGCTTTATTTCTATGTATAGAATTGTACCTACATTGATCTATAAAAATACTCATGATTTAGATACCATTTTACAATTACAATCCATCCATGTAATTTTAGATCCTAACTCCTTGTTTAGACCCACTTTCAAACTCCCTTTTCAATTATGTTTAAGCCTATTAGGCTTATTTTGGGCTTATTCACCAGCAGTCCACTATGGATGTATGGTAATGTACATAATGGATATGAAAGATATTAAATCTATTTAATCACATAAAATTACATCTATCCACCAAATTATATGAAATTTTTATGGTTAGAAACATAGATATGAGGTAAACCCTAGTTTAGGGTATCTTGAAGCCTGTCACAGGCTAAGAGGCTACAATAATCTTTTGGGAATGTTATAAAAAGTTTAAAAAAACCTAAATAGGTTATTATTATACGTATATATTTGGATCAACTCATCAATGAATTTTTTCTCACTCTTTAACCCTATGTTATATGTTTCCACATCAAGGAACACTAAACTATGCAAGAAAACCTATTATTTCCAGGTCTAGGTTATTTTAAGTCAAACAACTCACTCACAATACTATGAAACTTTTCCTAGTGAATCTATACATGTATAAGAACTTGAATCAATACATATTGGCTAATATAATCAATTCAAATTTCATTCTCACCTTGTAGTAGGCAATCAGACTCAATGCATTAAGCCTGATATAGTAAACAGGGGATCTTTTGAACATGGTTCTTTTACTAACTCTTATGTCCCTCTAAAGTCCCTATTGATTATTCAATACCTATGTTCCTAGTATTTCAAATTAAAATAAGTCTCTCTCAACCTTCAAATAATTTTTATACAGTTTGCCAAGCTCGAGATGAACTTCCTTGATACACAAAAATTACTAACAAAGACTCTCACAGACAACATAGGGGTCTGCGTATCCTTATGCATAAAAAAGAATGATTATATTAAAATTCATTGAATATATAACCTCAAATAATTGATTTATATCCTACTCTACCTTTTAATTAACTATCCATTTCATGTACGCATTAAAAAGTCTAATACAGTCTGAAATCAAATTGAATATATTATGGCAGGGACTATGTATACAGTCTTGAACCAAAATTCTTTTTCTTTATATTTTAGAGCCCAATTTTCATAATTAATCATTCATTAAATTCTAAACCCATTGGATTAAAACTACAAATACACTCAGAGACAAATTCATCTTCCTTCTTTTACACATGCATTCATTAACAAGTAAACAACAAAATATTAAAGACCTTTAATAGAGGTTTGTTCATGTTTTACCATTTGTAGCAGAGGTTACCAAATTTCATGTTCTTCATCAAAAATTGATTAGTTACATTATACATCCCCTATTATTTGAATGGGATCCTCCTTCAAAGCATAACTAATTCCTATATGTCTAAAAAGGAAACATAACTATTTTTTGGCCATTTTCCCTATGCAGTGCTCTTGTAGGTTACATTGTATTTCTTGTTTTGCACATAATATAATACATGAAACATAACCATATGTTAAGTAATCATTTTTTTTAGACCTCATATAATTCCTAGAATATCACGCATGCTTTACATAGCTATTCACCTTTACACATTGCATAAAAGTCCTTTTACATGACTTGGCAATGTTAAAAAATTCAAATAATGATTTTGAAGGGAAACACAAGAATTTGAATTTTATGATCCTTAAGACCATCTAACCTCCACCTAAGGACTTATACTAATCCATAACACCTATAAGACCAATCTAAGATAAAAATGAAACTATTTTGGGATCCTCAAGGGATGCCCCTGCATCATATGGCCACAACAAAAAGGTCAAAGGGTAGGTTAGTCAGGTAAATGGATCTAGGACAAAAGTGATCATTTTAGAAAGGTCGATGGGCAGGCTCATAAGGCAAAGGAATTATGTTAGGGGATTCATGTTGAAATATCATGATTTCATGGGTACATGCCTCATGTCCTTGATTATTGAAAAATGAAGTCTTAAGCTTAATGTCGTAGGTACCCTTGAAGGTATTACAAGGCCCTTCAAACCTTCAAGGGTACCCATACACATGTGTTAAAGGTATCTCCTAAGATATAAATTAAAATTTTTGGGTCCATAATAGAGGTTCAAATTAAATATAGGATCCCAAAATATAAGAAGGTAATCATTTTCCATAATTTTTCTCAAAACCCCCATTGATCATTATCATTTTGTATTGTAATAAAATACATGGTTGAATATTGACTTAATTAGCTATTTTTCTCTATGTGCCTATTATTCTCTGATGCATGTTTTAAATGTATCTCCTAGGAGATACCTTCAAATTAGAATGAAACAAGAATTGAAGTATGCAATATATGATATTAAAAGCTATTTTTTTTGGATTGACATAAACCATGTCATTAAAAAAATGTTATACATTATATTTTTAACATTTTTAGGTTTTAACATATCTCCATGCTTATGTTCTAGTATAAATATAGATTTATCTCCTACATACAAGATTAAATAGTATTGATTTTATAAATAACCTAATTAACATCTCTTCTCATGTCTTTTGTAAATGTCCAAGATGGAAAATTATATGTTAATGGCTATCCATTGTGGAGACTATGTTTCTCTCATAAATAATGGCAAGGTCATTAGTGAAGGAAGAATACAAAAAGTGGAAAGTCTAGATGTTGAATATTTAGAACCCATAAATATCACTTCCACATGCCACAATGA
The DNA here is from genome assembly GCA_037957365.1 of Torreya grandis. Taxonomy (NCBI): domain Eukaryota; kingdom Viridiplantae; phylum Streptophyta; class Pinopsida; order Cupressales; family Taxaceae; genus Torreya; species Torreya grandis. The sequence goes on from JARHVA010000276.1 coordinate 85,397, forward strand.
GGAAATACCTAGTGAATGTGTAAGTGTTAATATGACTAAAGCTTTTGATCTGAATCTACCACTTCTATTTCTTGTAGTTTTTGCAGATAATTTGGGGGATGTAGTTGATATTTTTACTATATAAAGCACAAGATAAATGTAACATGTCATATACAATTTTTCTATAGATAATGACATGGAACAAAGATAAAATAATTTGAGTTTAGTTTTGCATATACAACCATTACAAGAAGAAAACCCTTGTTTGGATTCATTTGTTTGATATATCAATAATCATACCACATTTCAAAGCCTAAGAAAAAAATTTCTTGGGAAAAGGGTACATTTGTTGCACAAATATATCTCTTGTAAATAATGAAAAAAATGCTTTTGGTTATGTTGAATTTGCACAACCAGGGGAGATTTTTTGTTACATTCATGTCCCAATGTTAGAAAATGAATTAGGAATTTACTTAAGTCAAGTTATAAAACATTTTGAGACTTGTAATATAGAGGTAACTAAAACATCTATCGTTAGAAGGCCTTCTAATAAAATAGTGGACACTAGGATTTGTAGATCAATGAATTTACCATACATGACACCAAAGGAAAAATAAATTGGAAATGTTTAGGACATAGTGGATAATGAATTCATTCCTTGCCTAACATTCCTAGCATAAAGGAATCCAAATAAATTATCTCATGCCTATAAATACTTGGGCCAAAAAATAAATTAGCCAAACACTTTGCTTAGCCAAGTGGATTTTGATGAAAGCATAGATAGTGAGATTTCAGCAATGTATGTAGATAAATATTACACCAAAAAAATGTTTTTAGTCAGGATTATCATTTGAGATTCTAAAATATATAGAGATGAAGATGATTAATTACACAATAATAGATAGGAGGCAACTGTCTTGGTTGCCCTTTCTGTCAATTTATTTAAGAAAAATAAAAACAAAACTAACATTGATTTTTAGGGTACAAAGATCTGTTTGGAAGTTTGGCTTAAAATATATAGATTGAAGAGAATTAGCTTTTTAACATTCAAAACTATCACATAAATGGGGAATTAAATCCATTGCATACATGGATATTTTGATAGAAGACACAAAAGAAGACAATGGAAGCTAAAGATTTTTTGGACGAATTGGAGGATGATTTTGTAGATGTTTATGCATGACTAACATGCCAAGTGGATATAGAGGGATCAGGAGAAAATGTTTGACATCATCTAGTATGTTTCACTCAAGAATTTATGAGGCACCACATCAATGCACTACTAGTAGATATGCAATATGAGCCAATATCACAACCAAAATTTAATAACATGTGGAGAACTAATTTTCATGATGTGACCATTGCCACATTTGATGACTTTACTAGGTGAAAATCATGCATCTTATTGAATCAACAAAAATGCTCTAAGTCCCTCTCTAGAGATCAAGAAGAGCATATCAATCAAAAATTCATGATGCACTCAAATCAAATAGTTTTTGCAAGACAAATGTATTACACACAAAAATAAATGTTAGAGTGATACCCTAAAGAATGCCTTAGTGTAATTCATGATAATGTGGAATATCAAAAACATTTTTGCCAAAGAGAGTGACAAAAATAAAAGTAGTTACCAATAGAATATTAGAGTTGTCAATGGCTAGGATTAGAACACAAGGTCATGGTGCAGGTGGATATGGGCATTTTTTTTACCATGCATTCTTGGAGGGTCTAACTTTACTATCAGCTCATTAAACAAGTGATTTAGGGATATGGAAATAATAATGCTAGATACTTATATATATTGACTATATAAACCCATATCTTCAAAATATCCATTGTATTATGAACTTTTATCTAACAACTATTACCCTAAATGAAATAAATACAAAGAAGAAGCACAATCAATTGGTGCCTTCAAGAAACTTCCTTCTAGGCTATACCTTCAGCTAAACAACTATTGTGTGGATAATAAGAATAGATACTTCCATCCATAATTATATTTAAAAAATGTTGAACCTTATATGGAACTAATGTTACATTTAAAAATTCATAAAATCATGTTTTTTTTGTATAGGTATGTGTTGCAATATTTATCTCTCCTTATCTATAAAGGTGTTTTACTTGATGTCGAGGTTAGATTTCTCCCTATAGGAACATACCCATGAGGACATCAATGACACATTTGGAAACTTGTCTAAATGTATAAAGAGGAAAGATGTATGGAGTGTGAAAGAGATGATGGACACTTATAGGACATGTGAAAATACAAGAAACTTCATGCCATGTTTGATTGAAGAGGTAGTGGATTTCAAAGAGTATGTTAATATTTACCAATTGAAGGGAAGAAATGAAATAGTAGGCTTGATAAAAGGTCAATAATTTCTTCTAGGCATGGAGAAAGGTTAGCCCATTATGCATTACAAAAATTCTATAAGAGATATAAATTGTTCCCCCCCCCCGCCCCCACCCCCCTGATTACCATTATGGGGAACAAAAGAATGTTCCAAAAGCTAATTTGACAAAAATATTATTTCAAGGACTTGAAAAATAGAGAAATGCCTCAAGATTCTATTATTACAAAAGACTCAAATAGAAGTAGAAAAAAGAGTGAAAAATAAATTAAATATAACTTGAATAAGTATGTACACTAATTCAATGAATTTGGCTTGACTATAAATAGTAAGTGGAAGGATCTAGCATATTACTTCCAAAACATCCATGACATACTGAAAGAAGACATGTTCCCTTTTGAAGTTAAGTGCACATGAGATTTTTGGCCTAAAAATCATCATGACATACCCCTACATAGAGATCTACACAAAATGATTCATTATAGGACCCTTGATTTTGGAGTGGCATATATAGATATATATATTGGTCTAAGAAGCAAAAGTACAAAAATTGCATTTAATCCATCTCAAGATGTACAAATCAGAGATATGTTATTTGTCAGACCTGATAATTCTAAAGGAGTGGAATACATAGTATGGATTACTAGAGCTTAAAAAAATATTGAGATACTAAAAACAAATAGGGATATATAATCAAGGGTCAATTTAGCTTGGTTCATCCTAATTCATACAAGGAAAAAAGATATAGAAGAAGTAAAAATGTATTTACGCTACTTGGACAAGAAATGGAAGCCAAGCCCCACCAACACATCTTTACCATCCATACTTATAGATAGTATCATGTACACTTGGAAACCAAATAAAAATTGGAAAGGTCATACACTTGTTCTCACAGATTTTTTAAAAGGCATTATAATAGACCACTTAAATGCATCATCCCACTAGGCAGTAACAAAAATAGTGATAAAAGGATCAAGAAATTTGAAATGGTGTTTCCTTAATTTTGGAATGAGAAATATGAATGTTTTTTTCAAAATTTAGTCCATTTTTTGAGAATGTATACTATTTTATTATTTTATATTTATTTCTAGTGGCACTTCACACTTCACATTTTGGGTCTTAGAAAATACACTTCGACATTTGAGTTTTATATTTTTTCTATGATAATTTAGTATTTCAATAACTATTCATTTATTTAATAGCATTTGACTATTGTAACATCCACTTCACATTTTTGTGATTCAAAATGGTCTTTGGCTTTTGTGTATTCCAAATATCCATATCACATTTTCCAAATCATGAAAGCCTCTTTAGCTTTTCAATTTTTCAAATTAAACTTCACATTTTACATCCTTAAATATGGTCTTCAACAAATGGTATTTATAATTTGCACATATGAGAATTTATACTTTGGCTTTTATTTATGTTTTGAAAAATACACTTAGGCATTATCATGTATGCAAAAAGGTCTTCAAGGTTCATGCCTTGAAATGTCCCACTTGCACATTAATATTTGTTCTTTGGCATTTGCATATCGATAAATGTTATTTGGATTTTCAATTTTTCAAATTAGACTTTGTAAAAGCACCTAATATTGTGACATGTGACATAATCTCAATAACTCAGCTATGTAAAAGGATGACCACAGTCCAAACAAAAGTCTCAAATAATATGAGCACCTAATATTAAAACACGCATCACAATCTTGGTAACTTGACTATGTGGAATATTATATTAATAATATAGTAATATTATATTAATAATATAGTAATAGAACACTCATGATCGACACATGACATGTACACAAATATGAGATAAACTTTGATGGTCATGAGAACATCACCCGAATTAGATTAAATAGATAGTTCATGATCCAATCAACTAATGACATGTGACATCCCAATCATCCTAGGTGTTTTAAATCACATGTCACTCGAGCACCTAATTGATGTATGAATTATTTTTCCTTAAGAAATAAACCATCAAGTCTTATTATCTATAAATGCATGGTTTGTTAACTAGTTTCAGTAATTTAGACTTATTACAAATATATAATATATATGTGATTTATTTGTAATAAGTCCAAGTAATTCTTGATGAAGTATAATTTATTTATGATAGTTTTCAACTACTAATTATTTATAATCATTTAAAATAATTTGGACTTATCAAAAATACATTAGATAGATGTGATTTATCTATAATAAATCCAACTTAATCTTGATATAGTCCAATTTTCTTAATACAATCCAATTTATTTTTGATAGTTTTCAAAAATTTGGACTGTTGATAAGTCCATATTATCTAAAATAGTCCTTTTTACATAAATCATTTGATAGATGTTGAAGGTATGGAGTGTCACTAAACCTAAATAAAAGCATATTAAAAGTGATAGAGGGAAAACTGCTAGGCCACACCATTACCAAGGATGGGATTTACATTGATTTAGAACGAGTCTAGGACATTTCAAAGATAACACATCCCAATAACAAAAAATATCTAAAGCATTTCTTTGGTAAAATAAGCTTTGCATACAAATTCATGTCAATATTTGTAGAAATTATTATTCCATTTAATTATATGCTAAATAAATCTTCTAAAATTGAATGAATAGTTGAATCCAAAAATTCATTTAAAAATATAAAAAATGTGATTTCCCAAGCTCTAATTTTGATCATCCTATACTTTGACAAAGATTTGTTCCTATATTCATTTACATCATAACATGTTATAGTAGCAGTGCTGAAAAATAAAATATGTTGGGCCTTATCCTTAGTTTTGCTTGAATAAATACTAGTTGTGCATCTAAAGGAAATGAGGAAGCCAACAAGCTAGTATGCCAACATATCATGTGAGTAGTGATCTCATGTGCTCACCCAAAACATGAAACCAAAATTGATTCCCATCAATTTTTCCATGTAGTGGTGGATAAACTTAACTCTCTATCTACACTTAGGCACTTTGATTAGTTACATTTAGTTCTCATTAATACAAATAATATTTTATCGCCAACCATGTTATTCACTCCATACATTCCACATACTTATAATTAGAACCATAACAACAAATTGGCACATATTTTAGTATTTACAAATAATAATAATAGTGATTCCATTTATTTCATTTGAAAATTACAATAACTCATACACCATAGTTTACTAATGAATAATAGAAGGTTACTAATATTAATTCATCAACATTTCCTCTCTAATATTCTCTCTCTTTATCTATTTTATAAACAAAACTAAGGGGTATTTATACATGACCCAACCCCTCTCCTTAGGTTACATCATTAATACAATAGTGATGACTAACTAATGACTATCTCAGAAAAAGAAGTCATAGAAAGCCATTACAATATAATCATTTTGAATTGGCATGAAAAACCCTTATATATTATCTTCAAGCTAGATATTTATTCTTGTGATATTATTCTCTCATGAACTAGTGCTAGATTCATGTTTGATGGGTCTCCTTTGATGCTTCCATGAGCTATTTTATAAATATCTCCACTTCTTGTGCCCTTGTTTAAGTCTTTCACCTTTTTCTAAGTCATACAACTTTTTTTCCTCCTTATCTTTTGTATCTTTGTTTCTTAAAACTCTCTCTTTCATGCTAAGGTCCTCCATGCCTTTCTCTTTTATGCCTTTTTCTTCCATTTCAAGGTATTTATTAGAATAAAAAATTACTAATGGGTGGGGGGTAAATCAATGACCTTAAAAAACATTTACAATATTACTCTAAAATTCATGAACTATGAGAGAAACATAATGATCTAGTTAATGCATTAAGAACCACTCATAATCATGAAATAAGAGAATAATACATAGAACACATATATGAGTGGGAAAACCTCAAGTGGAATAAAAACCACTATGACCTATAAATTGGACAATAGTCCTATAAATTTTTTTACAAGATCAAATTCTATTGAGTACTAACTCAACTTGGAGCACTAAGCCTAAACTGTCAAGCACCCACTTGTAAGGAAGCACCAATTCCCTAGGTGACTCCACACAAACTTAGCCACCTCATGTATTTTGATCACATTATAAAATTATTATTTCTTAATAAAAAAATGATGACCACACCTTTGATCTATTTCTCTTCAATCTCAAGGATCTGTCTCCTTTGCTTATCTAATCCTCATTAAATTTGATTAGGTCATATATGTTTGATCTTCATATGTAGACAAACTAAAAAAATTTCATGTATACTTATATACTATCCTTTTAGGGTTTTCAACTCATTTCAAGACCTCCTTATACTCAACCATGGATCATCTTTTTTTCTCATTGCATACATACTTCCTTTCTTGTATATCCCTCATCAACTCTAATTTGACCATGTATCACTAATGTAGACAACCTAAAAACTTATCATGTATAATTATATACTCTCTTATGAGGGTTTTCAAATAATTTCAATACTTCCTTCTTCTCAACCATGCATCATCTTTTATCTCATTGTATACATACTTCTTTTATTGTCTAGCCCTCATCAACTCTAATTTGACCATGTATCACTGATGTAGACAACCTAAAAAATTCATTAATGATTCTATGATTTTATTTGAGGTTTTACAACATGTTTAAAAAATTTATTATAGTAATTCATATTATTTTTTACTCTCTTATATGCATACCCTCTTTCTTTCACACATAAATAGGCCTAAACTACCTTGTATATATATACTAATCTCTTATTCACATACCACTTGGTCAGTCAAAATCCTTAAAACTATTAGGTATGACATATAATAGGTCTTATAACACTTTATTAACATGATTAAATCAAAATTTGGATCCATCTTGGTCAGTCACATCTCAATTAAGCCTTATTTCTCTATTAGGACTCATGAAGACCTAATTTCATTAGGTCTATCTAATAACATGTAAACTTGATCCCTTGGAACACTTTTCACCTCCATAGACATCAAGATTATTTTAAAAAAAACTCAAATAGATCCCATATAACATTATTAAATCTTTAAAAGACATTTTAGGTCCAACCACTTCATAAGATCACTCTTTGTAGTTCACTATCATATTAGGCCTATGAGTACCAAAAGTCTATCTAATCTCTCTCATGCTTGATCCCTTCATGTCATGTAATCAAGAAATACAAATCATTTTTATAATTAATATATGAACATAAGGTAGTTTTAAATCATATATAACAATCTGAATTAATGATCAACATTGGTCTTATTCATCTTTTAGGTCTCATAGAGACCTACTTCATTAGCTCTGCTCTCTTAATGCTAAGACTTGATTTTATTGGACCTAGATAGATTTATTCAAAAATTGAAAAAAATTAAATCACTTATCTAATGAAATATTATGACCTCCTCCATTATTTTTTTAATCTACATCCTTTGTTCATACATTGAAACCTTCTTTAGGATAAACTACCCTATTAGGCCTATGTATAGTAAAAAATCTGTCTTACAAGAATGAAGTTCAAACACTCTTAAGCAAATTACTCATTAAAAATTAAAAATGTATACATATAATAAATTAATTAAATATCACCCCCAAATTATTTAAATAAATTCACTTAGGATATAAAGTCTCAAGAACATCTCTACAACTTACTCACTCAAAATGACCAATTTACCTCAAGCACAAGTCATGGTAATCTAGACCTCCAACTTTTTTATAGACACTTGTCATGACTCCTAATGCATGTAAATGATAATATGAGATATATATATCATTATTTGATATAAATATCATATGATCTAATGAAAAATATTGGTCTTTCAGACTAATTTCTTGATCTTATATCACATTGTCTTATCTGAACTAGACAGGTCAATTTGTGAAAACTTTTCATCATATTCACTAACCTAAAAAACTTATTCCAAGAATTAACATGAGTTAAAATTCATAAATAAAATATAAATGCAATTTTTTACACCAATATGACATGTTTAGACCCTCAAATCCATATTTTCATCTCTGCCTGGGTTTTTCATTCTTTATACCATTAGGTATGTCTAGGATAGGTAAACTTAGATGACCAATTTAGCATGATTTAAGGGTGGAAAATATAAATGAAAAATAATTTTAATGTATTATGAGTCTCTACATCCTTATTTCATTCATTTTATTTTCTTGACCAATGCAAATTTTGAGGGATATAATAATTTCTTGAAAAATAAGCCTATGTCTATGCATTTTCTCTCTCATCTGACTAACCACCACCACTTGGGGGTACCAAGGAGAGTTTAATACATGATAAAATAGTTTTTATAGGAATTTTAGACCATTATAGGCTGGTTTGAACAATATATTTCACATCAGGTCCTTATTAGGGTTTTAGGGAGGTTTAACACGTGTTTTGGTGTTAATGATTGTTCATAAAGGACTGCCCCTTAAATCCAAAACCAATGCCTATATATATTAGATAGGAATTTTACCCATCTTTCCTTAACATCTTAGGTTTCCTTGAAAAATTTACACATGTCAACAAACACCTATAATTCCTTGGGTATGCATACCTTCATTATGTGCACTTGAGAGACCTCAAAACCACTTTCTATGCCTTTTCCTAAAAATTATGACATCATACTTCATGATCAATCTTGAAAAAACTTTAATTACCTCTATAAATTATCTCCTTCACAAATTCACCTTGAAATCTGATCCTCATACCTCATTAGACTAGGTAGGGATAAAGAATGGTCTAGGTGCAGACCAAGACTTAAGGACTTACCTTCAAAGACTCACTTTAAAACACTTATAGGTGCATCCAAACCTTATTATCATTCTCACACAATTGTCACAACCTCTCACCTACCTAATTTAACTCACCTCATCATTCCTATCTGCTCATACCTTCACCATGCCATGACTAGGCTTATGCTTCCAATGCACTTGACACCTTGACCTATTCCTTCCATGTCATGACCTAAAAACATCAAAAAAGTAGACATAATACATAACAACATACTAATATCACTTCATCTAGTTAAAAAAATATCTCACATCTTCATACAGACCTAAAACCACATGACCAAGCCTCATATGACTTGACATCTTTCTTAGTTATCATTATTACATCACATACATTTGATCATTCATTTAACTATGCTTCTTTCACATGGTTCACCCTGAAACTCCTCATGTCATGACTATGCCACACTATGAACATACATTCATGAAAAATCTCATCCATGCAACACTCTCTCTCTCTCTCATGAATTACCTCATGGTAACACTCTTTTCTTATACTTTGACATCAACCTTGATTAATGACAATATAATCTTGACATGATATACCTTTGGCAACATCATGTTACCAACTAAGAGCATGCTCTCAATAGGATACTCATATCCAAAATACTCACTCACTAATCAACACTCTCTCTATACTACTACCATGTTCAAGAACTTGACCAAATAGACCTTTGACATCAATGACAATTATGTATTTACATGATGTACCCTTTTGACATTAATGACAAAAACATGCCAACAAACTCTCCCTTTATCATTGATGGAAAACACATTGATCACAAACACATTACAATTTGAAATCACTTCAAAATGGTACTTTTCCCATCTACTCATTCTCCACCTTTTAAAATTAATGACAAAGAGACACCTACAACTTTCTCCCTCATTATGTAACTTCTTGGATCACACCTCTTAAAAAAAATAGGATCTGCAACATTTCTTGAGTCTATAAAGCATTATGAACTTTCTCCCTTTCTGAGATCTCTCCCTCTTTTGGTAATATGATCATGGAGTCTATGAAGCATCATACAAACATGCTCCCCCTAACTCCATGCATACCTTATTCAAATGAATTCAAATACACTGGAACACTCACCTTGTCCATGATATGATTGATATAGATCAAATTCTTAATCACTCACTAGGATACTCCACTTATGACATCACCTAAAGAATTATAGACTCCCCCTTTGTCTTCACATCATGTGAGTCATCAAGACTCACAAACCATTCTCTGTATATAATAACCTTATCATTGTATGAAACTAGTATCATTTCGCACATCACAAGTATGTTTTTTCTCTTATTATACTTATGATAGATCTATAGGTGCACTTTTAGACTTCTCACTTCTTTTTCTTGTGTTATTCCCTCTTGGGACCTATTTTATCAATAGTAACATTGTAGATAATGTACCATCATGTTTCACATTCCTTGATTCATGCAAATTGACTTGATCAAATCACTTTGATCTCCAACATGTTGTATACAATCTCTTGGAGTACAATTACATTTTTTATTAATTCTTAATTTGATTGTATGCCAATCAAATACACAAGGTTTCATCATTCTTCCATCTCTATCAACAACATCCAACTTGTATCTATGACCATATTGGTCTTGTAGACCAAATTATATTCCATATGTCTCTCGAAGCAATCCTATACTCAGACTTGCATTCCATACCATGGCTCCTCATGAACTAATCTCTATAATTAATTATCATACTAACCAAAACTCATTACACATTATTATATACATATAAGCTACAAAAAAAAAACTCATATCTTAAAACACAAACAACCTAGAATCCTATCAAGATGAATCCTTCTTTGACTAAAACCTCATGCTTCTACTAATAGAAGAGTGTCTTCATGAAGCCTAACGGAGTCACCCCTTTCCATAAGTATCTCAAAACACCAAGAACTTAGAAGATTCTTATATCTCCAAACCACTCTTCTTAGCCATTTTGAAATTATGAGACTGATAGTCCCCCTTAGAATCCACTTAGGATTGACTGAAGAATTCAACTCATACACCTTGTCATCATTATTCTCTTTGACTACCTTGTCAATATATGTAGATAACAAGTGTTCTTGACATTCCTTAACTTTTTATCCTTGCTCTACCTTATAAAATAATCCATCTTGACTCTTGGGCTCAATATGATTATTCCTAAATTTATTTAGCTTCCATACCAATGGTTGACCCTTCTCATGCACTTTAGGAGCTCCATATACCTTATTAAAACTTGAGGGCATTCTAACTCTATTAGGAAAAAATATTTCAATGTGTCCCAATTATGAAAACTATATAAAACAACAATACTAAGTTACTTCTTGAGTAATCACTCCTTCTACCATGGTCCCGTGACAACTCATCCCTTAAGACCATTCTACAATCACTTGCTCTATGACTAAAGCTACAACAAGAAAAATAATAACCATTGAAAGAATTGGAATACCTCATTTCATTGGGATTATTGATTGGTCTATTCATGTTTAATTTAATGTTGGTACTCTTGACTTGTCCTTACCTCTCATGCTCTTTCTCAAACTTGCTCATTTTTTTTATGAGCTACTCATGCTCAACCTTCAAGGAATATAAATCTATCTTCAACTAATCATATTCAGCTTATTTTGATCTAAAATTTGTATTGACACCTTCTAACTAATTCCTAGTATCCTTGATGGTCTTCTCATCCATCTTGGCTTCTTTGGGCATGCCACTCTTCAAGGTACATATCTATTCCTTAAGATCCTTGACCATAGATCTCAAAATATGATTCCTCTATTTTTTATGCTTCAAATCATTTATGGGACTTATGATCTCAACTTTAAAGTCTAATGTATATTCTCCTTATTCATTTTCATAGTATACTTATTCATCATACATGTTCTCTTCTTCTTCTTGATCACTAGACATCTTTTTCTTCTTAGGATCACCTTCAAGCTGTTAGGCTTGCTTCAAAGGACTAGGATCTAATACCAATTGTTATAAGTACAATTCATTGGGAGGGGGGTTGAATCAATGACCTTAATAAACTTTTATAACTATAATATAAAATCCATTAACTATGAGAGAAACATAGTGAGCTATTCAATGAATTAAGAACCAATCATATGAGCATGAAACAAGAAAATAATACATAGAACACATATATGAGTGGGAAACCCTCAAGGGAAAGAAACCCCACTATGACCTTTAAAATTAGACTATAGTCATATAAATGTTTGCATAAGATTAAATTATATTGAGAACCAACTCAACTTGGATCAACAACCCTAAAATATCAAGTACCCACTTGGCTAGGCTTTAGCAATCACCCACTTACAAGGAAAAACCAACTCCCTAGGTGACTCCGCACCAATTTAGCCACCTCATGTATTTTGATCACCTTTTGAACTTCGTGTTTCTCAATCAAAAAATGATGACCACACATCTTCTTTTTTGATCTTTAATCTCAAGGCTCTCTCTCTCTCTCTCTCTCTCTCTCTCTCTCTCTCTCTCTCTCTCTCTCTCTCTCTCTCTCTCTCTCTCTCTCTCTCTCTCTCATTTTTATAATCTTCATAAAATTTTATTAGGTCATATATGTATGATATTCATATGCATACAACCTAAAAACTTATCATGTATATTTTCAAGACCTACTTCTACTCAACCATGCATAATATTTTTTTATCATTTCATAAATAATTATTTTCTTGTCTATACCTCATTAACTATGATTTGAACATTTATCATTGATGTATACAACCTGAAAACTTCTCATGCATACTTTTATACTCACATATGAGGGTTTTTAATTCATTTCAAGACCTTCTTATGCTGAACCATACATCATATTTTTATTAGAGATTTTTTAATGATGTCATGATGATGTCATGGAGGTGTCCAATTGAGTGGATAAAGTGTCTTGTTAGTCTGATTGACAATGACAAAGTGTGTAGTATGTTTGTCCTAGTATGCTTGAAGTTGGCTTGGTTGATCTTCTAGTTTGGCAATTAGGAATGCTTAAGGATGAGTATAGTGATTTAATGTTCTAAAATAGATCCTATCAAAATTCAATAATGATTTGAATCTTTATGTGCATGAGTGGATTTCATCTAATTGATCATTATTTTCATCTAGACTTTTTGGGTCTAGTGTCAAAATTTTTGAGTAGGCAGTTTGCTGACATCATCATTGCTACATATCCTGAGTCAGGGGGAGTTGGTCATATGGTTATGATAACATTTATGATTAGTTTTTATTAAATAAATTTTAAGTTATTTAATTAAACACAATATAATATATGCAAGTACAAAGTTGGGCTCCCAAGTAGTTTGATAGTGTTTTCCCATACTTAGCCAAATTTGCAATGTGGTAAGAAAAGTTGAGTAGGCATTTTGATGGTGTTATATTTCACACATGTGGTAGTTTAAAGAGAAGTTGATCATATGGGTTTGTTAATATTTATTCCTAATTCATATTCACTAAATTTTATATCATGTGATAAACTGCATCAAAAGTTATGCATGTGCAAATTTGGCCTTCTAGACAATTCTTGACATAGTTGGATTTGTGGTAGAAAGAAATATGAGTGAGCAAATTAATGAAGTTATATCTTGTATGTATGAAGGTTTTAATATAATTTTTTGACATGGTTATATTATCCTATGTGATGAGATCACATGGTCCAAATTTCAATTCATGCATCTAAGCACAACAAAAGTTATTGAGGTCCAAAGTTGGCCTTCTAGGTGGATAAACAATGATCCCCATAGTTATTTTTGCATGATGTTAAAGATATAGATTAGATGGAGATCCAAGAGTTTGTATATATATATATATATATGGTGTAAAGTAATTCAAATGGGTTAAAGTGTTTGATGCTTAAACTGAGTAAAGACAGAGCTCTTTACAAAAGGATCAATGGAGCATGTTCATTCAAAGATGTCTGGAAGCAACAAGATGAGGAAAAGTGTTCAAAGTTTAACATCTAGAAGAAATAAAGATCAAGTTTATTCTAAGATCTAATGGTGAGAGAACTTTTTTACATTTATAAATCAATGGTGTACATTGATAATGACGATTTAAAGGTATCCAATGTTTAACATAGATAAAGACTGGGTTATGTACAGGAGATCAAGAGAGTGCTTTATGTCAAACAATCAAGATAAAGATCCAATAAGGAGAGATGAAAGGTAAAGGTTGATTTACTTACAACAATATAAATGGTTCATTATTTATTTAATTATCAAGGACATGAGATGCAATCAAAGAGACTGAGGTTTAACTGTGACCATTTGTATTTGAATATTTAAATAAAATAAAGGAAAAACCATTGCTCTGTATTTTAGCCATATCTTTTGATACAGGAAGAATTTTCTCATGGTGTAAAAAGAGAATTTGTAAAAGAATTTAATTAACATATGGAAATATAAATTTAAATATAAGAAAGTGTGTAAAGTTAGAAGTTATTAAAGTTCAAATTTTACTATGTTTTTGTGTATGTCTTGCAAGTGACTGGAGAAGATTGTTCAAATTTATTTTGATGTTGTTTCGATATCTCTTGATGAATTAGATATTGTAGTATGTTTTAGAATATAAGAGGAACATCTACATGCATTATGAAGGTTTGAATAGTCATATTAAATATGAAAAAAAGGGTTAGAAGTTGATTATGTTTTTATTCTAGTGATTGTGTGTACAGAGAGGTGTTTGAGCTAATTGTGGGTTAGCCGAAGAGTTTTATGATGGATGTTTGCACTTAAAGGGTAACTATAGATCATGTGGCATGGTTAAATATGTTGGAAAGTATTCCTATGTTCTTAGTTTTCTTGATGAAGTGATAAATGTGTGAATAGGTCTCCATGAGATCTATAAGAGCTACAAGGGCCTAATCAAAAGGTGTAGCTACTTAAGGGTGAACCATAAATGTTATGGCCAACCTATGAAGCTTTTTTTGAGCCATGTATTGATGATAGATAATAATGAATGGATAAGTCATGCATAATGCTTGACAAAGGTGTTGATAATCATGAATGCTCTATAAATAATGAAACTAAAGATGATGGTTTCTAGATTTGTGAGAGGCCTATGTGTGTGGAGCCAAGCAAAGGAGATGACCTTTGAAAGAGAATGTATAGGTAATTGAGGATAATTAAAAAGTGAATAGGATCATTCATGATTATATTATTAAGTTGGTGTAGGTGGATATATGGTCATTGGACCTAATGAGCCTAGAAGAGGTAGAATGAGCAAGTAAGCCCTATAGGCTATTTGAAAGAGTGTGTTTTATGAGTGAAGGCAAGGTGAAGGATTTGTGAGCTTGGTGGATGGATTCAAGATCAAATATAGTATTTTTCATATGACCATTTGGTTATGTTTTTTGTTTTATGATAGAGTTGTTATAGGTTGTATGTGTGCTAAAGTTAGTATGAGTGAAGGGTTGAAGAGTGGGGTTAGTTGGGATATGTAATGTATCCTAATTGATCTGTGTGTTGGTTTGAGTATGTAATTTTATTTTACCAATAGGGAGAGTGAAGGTGAAGAGTGATAATTAGAGGTGTTAGGTTGTGGAGCTAAAAGCTTCACTGATGCAGACATTGGAGGAGGTTGTTAAGTGTCACAGTCATCAGTGTTGATCAGGCTAACCGACATCAGTCAGGTGGAGATAGGAAGCTGTCGACATCGGTCATGGATCGGCTGATGTCGGTCATCCCTAGACTAATAGGGACCGATGTTGGTCACTTGTACAGTTTTAAACTATGAGTTTCATAGACAGTTTGTAAACAAACCAGTTATTTACATGTTAAAGGCTAATTTTAGTCTTGGAGCTATGAATCTAATTATTGTAATTGGATGTCTAATTATTATTTGCATGAGATCTATTTAAGAGACTCATGGGCTGTATTGTAAAGTGTGCTAGTTTAGAGTTGAGCTTGGTTAGCTCCTTCAGTGTGAAGAGAGCAAGGGTAGCTGCTCCTAGTTCCACAAGTGTGGGTGTGTGTGTGTGCGAGGTCAAAGGAGATCTGCGGGGTAGCAAGATCAAAGGTGATAGCAACACATCAAAGAGCAAGAAGAGGAAGGCAAGGTAGATCCTTCCAATTGTAAGATCATTTGAATTGCAGGTTGTTGCAAGTTCATGGGAGATCTACATGGTGGTAAGGTTGGTTGATTTGTAGGTTGTTGCAAGATCAAGTGAGATCTACTTAGAGTATGTGTGTATACTCGGTCATGGAGTACATGGAGTACTTGTGTACTAGTAGTAGTGATATTGACGGTGGTACTAGTAGTAGTGATACTGACTGGTTAGAGGTGAACATCAACTCTATGCTTGAGTTGTTGTTGGGACCGTAATTGAGAGAGTGAGCTCTTGAAGAGATTTACTGTTTATGCCTTAGAGGTGTGGGAGCCCTAGAGGAGTGTAAGGAAGAAGACTGTGGCATCTTCTTTGTTGTATTTCCTTTTGGAAGAGTATTAATACAATTAGGTATTGTCTCTCATATTCTGTGTTATTTCTGAATTCTAGTTACTTGTTACTTCTGGTTAAATTCCGCATTTAGTTGCTTGTACATGGTAATCAATTGTGCTTCTTAGATCCTGACAAGTGGTATCAGAGCAATTTATTGTTCTAGATTCTTGACAAGTGGTATCAGAGCTAAGGTTTCAAGGAGTAGGTTTGTGTTTGATTATAGGTCACTCTCAGGGGTTTCTAATTGAGTGGGAGTATAACAATGATAGAAGAAAGTACACTAAGAATGGAGGAATTGAAAAGCAAGAATGGTCAATTACGGTGTTATGGAAAGAAAGAGCAGGTAAAGAAACATTGTTGGTTGGTTCAAGATCAGCATAAAGGAACTATAAAAGTAGATGTTGAAGGTGTTGCTACATAAGATGCTCTAGGATGTTCCTTGGATAAAGTAGAATCTTAGTTTATAGATTCTGTTGCCTCTTTCCATGCAGCCCCAATAGAGTATTTTTCCATTTTAAGGTCTTTAGAGACTTTGGAAAGATTTATTTAGGGGCTGGTGTGCCTTGTCAAAGTATTGGCAAAGGGGAAGTGTTGTTGAAATTGTAGGAAACCAACGCATGGGTGTTGAAGAAGGCCATGCAGGTCCCAGTCTTGAAGATGCGGCTAATTTCTTCAAGAAAGTTGGGTGATGAGAGATGCACAGGAACTCTCACAGTGGATGCACTTGAATTAGTAGGTGGTAAGAAAGTAGGTATCCTTTATCTATCTACTTATACTATTGATTCTTCTTTTATTGTGAAGATGTGGCTTTGTAGGCTTGGTCACAAGAGCAAGAAGGAGATGCATGTTCTTAAGCAGAAGACAGATGTGTTTGACAGACTCAAGAACTAGAAAGCTTTGGTGTTCATGGAGGAGATGATGGACATATATTAGTGGAGAAGGATGAGTAACTCTGAGCAGGGCAGTTTGGATAGGGTTTTGATCCAAAGAGAGCTCGCAGGTAAAAAGTCATCACTCACAAGAGAACACAGGTACCGGTGTTAGTCAAGAGGAACTAGCATCAAATAGATAGGTGCTGATATCGGTCATGTGCAGACTAGAGCTGATGGTGTCAGGCAGGGTAAGACTGACATTGGTTAGGGAACTGATGTCAGTGGTAGGTAGACACTGATGTTGATTAAGAAATTGGTGTTGATAGCTAGGACAGTCGTATGGAACTGACATCAGTCGGATGCAGACTATGTGGTGATTGAGGTCAGTCATTGGAATGGATTTTGGGTGGACATCAAACTGTCAAGGAGTCTCAAATGCCCATATGGAGGACTGAAAGGGTAAGTAAGCCTCAAATTCATTATTCCTCTTGTTTATACTCGTTGCTCACTATAGAGTAGGAAGGATCCAAGAAATAGTGGGAGCATGGCATGAATGAAGAATTTGATTCCTAAGATGTAGAACCAAATGAGAGATTTGGTAGGGTTGCCAGCCGAAAGAAAGCACTGAAAGATGAATGGATTCCTTGGTTAAAGAATAGAGAGAATGGACACATGAGATGGAAGGCCAGGTCATATGGTCTTGAGGAAGCTCCAGGACAGTGGTACAAGTTTGACAGGTGGATGACAAAGCATGGCTTTAGTCAATGTCATTGTAACCACTATGGTTTCTTTACCAGGTGGATGATGGTCGCGACAGTATCTTGTTACTGTATGTTGTGTGTTTGCTTGATGTAGGGTAACACTTATAGGGTTTTTTAAGCTAAAGGTAAAGTTAATTTATAGGTGTGTCATGAAGAATTTGGAGGAGTGAAATTCTTTGGCATGAGTAATCCTAGAGATAGGGAAGATCACAAGTTGATGTTGTCACAGGATGATTGTGTGAAGGTAGTGTAGGATGCAGAATGGCAAGCGCACCTATGGATGGATAGTTCATAGAATAGGGTACCCAATCACATGATGAGGTTGAGTACATGTGTACTCCCTGAGTTTTCCCAAGTAGTGGGTGCTGTCAGAAAGTTTGTAGTCAATCTAGGAAAGAAGCACTGGAAAGCAGTTCAGTGGGTTCTCAGATATCTTAGAGGGACCAGTAGCAGGTCGACATGCTATGTAGGGTCAGGACTTCAAATGTGGTAGGTTACTTGGATGATAGGTGTTGCACCATAGGATGTGTGGTGGTTGGTCTTCAAGATTGATCTTGAAGAGGGATACAAGCCAAGAAACAAATTAAATGGTGTACAGGTATAGGTATAGTGTAGTTATTTATCTCCAAGTGGGAGATTGTTAGGTTGTGGAGCTAAAAGCTTCACTGATGTAGACATTGGAGGAGGTTGCTGAGTGTCACAGTCACCAGTGTCAATCAGGTGGAGATAGGAAGCTTGTGCAGTTCCAAACTATGAGTTTCATGGACAATTTGTTAACGAACCAGTTGTTTAAAGTGTGCTAGTTTAGAGTTGAGCTTGGTTAGCTCCTTCAGTGTGAAGAGAGTAAGGGTAGCTCCTCCTAGTTCCATAGGTGTGTGTGTGCAAGGTCAAAGGAGATCTATGGGGTAGCAAGATCAAAGTTGACAACAACACATCAAAGAGCAAGAAGAGAAAGGCAAGGTAGATCCTTCCAATTGTAAGATCATTTGAATTGCAGGTTGTTGCAAGTTCATGGGAGATCTACATGGTGGTAAGTAAGGTCGGTTGATCTGTAGGTTGTTGCAAAATTAGGTGAGATCTACTTGGAGTATGTGTGTATACTTGGTCATGGAGTATGTGGAGTACTTGTGTACTGGCAGTAGTGATACTGACTGGTGGTATTGGCAGTAGTGATACTAACTGGTTGGAGATCAATAGCAACTCTGTGCTTGAGTTTTTGTTGGGACTGTAATTGAGAGAATGAGCTCTTGAAGAGATTTACTGTTTATGCCCTAGAGGTGTGGGAGCCCTAGAGGAGTGTAAGGAAGAATATTGTGGCATATTCTTTGTTGTATTTCCTTCTGGAAGAGTATTAATACAATTGGGTATTGTCTCTCATATTCTGTGTTATTTTTGAATTCTAGTTACTTGTTACTTCTGGTTAAATTCTGCATTTAGTTGCTTATACATGGTAATAAATTGTGCTTTCTAGATCCTAACAAGTGGTATCAGAGCAATTTATTGTTCTAGATTCCTGACAAGAGGTCCATCATCAAGTGTTGAAGACATTAGGTCAAAAGAGGAGATATTCATAGGTGTTGTTTTGTCCGCTCAACATCTAAGGGGTTATATCATCCTTTCAAGGTGAAATTGATAAAGGTATAATTATTATGGATTATCAAATAGAAAGGTGTAGTATCTCCTTATGGTATTTTAGTATCACTAAAAAAAAGGGATGGTAGTTCCTTGATCAATTGTAACTAGTCTACATTAGATCTTGTCATCATAGGACTATAGTCCATCTTGCAGGGTTCAGTGGGGTTTTTCCCCAAGAGGGTTTTCCATGTAGATATTATGGTGATGTGATGTATGATATTATTCATGATTTGTATGAATGTGATTTAATTTTTATGTTGATATATCAAGTTTATTAATGATGGAATGATTTTGGAATTGAATGTGCATTGTTGTATATTGATTCACCCCCCTTTTAGTAGCTACTTTCAACAATTGGTATTAGAGCATGCCATTTAAAGGAATATTAACTTATTGAAGGAGATCCTAAGTAGCACATGATGGATAAATAGTTAAATAAAGAGAATTAATAGTGGAAGAATGTGATCAAGGAAATTGAAGAGCATATATGTACTTTGATGAAAGATGCCAAAGAGGTTTAGAATGTTATCAATGATCTCAAGGTTCAGCTAGTAGATGCTAAGAAAAGTTTGTGTTTAAAATAAAAGGACATCATGTTTAATAAATAAGTTTTCCATAATATTAGAGAAGATGATAGCAAGGAATAATAAATTGATCTAGAAGCTGATCTCATGAGTTCACTAGGTGAACTAAAGGAGAAGAAGAGGAATCATAAAATGAGGAATATTGTACAAGGTCTTGAATCACAAGTCAGTTCTCTTAAGGGAAGTTTTTTAGGCATGTCCAAGAAAGAAGAAAATAAATATTAAGAACATATCAAGTCTATTGAAGTGCAAGCATATATATTGAAAGTCATGGCCAACAAGGCTAAAGAGGATGAAGATAAGATCAATATTCTTGAGGATTATTTAAGGATTGTAAATGCAAATCTAAAAGCAAAAGAAGATGAGTGTAATTAGATGAAGGTTAAAATTAAGTCATTTAAAAGTGATCATGATCTTTTTATAGTCAAGTTGGATAAGCTAGAAGAAAAGCATGAGAAGCCTAAGTATGTCAAGGAGAATGCAAGCTTTGAAATCAATACAAGAAGGTCTATTAGACAACCAAATGTTTCAAGGCATGATAGTTTATTTCATGGTCATTTTTATACATGTATAAAGTATGGTCATAAATCTAAGGACTATAGAAGGAAGTCAAACAAGAATGAGTCCTCATGGATCCTTGGAATAAGAAGCAATTGGTCTTTGAGAAATCATAACTTAGATCAGTCAAGAGGTATGTTGAATGATGTTATTTGTTTCAGTTGGCATAAGAGTGGACATATTGATAGGGTCAATCTAAATGATGTTAAGAGGTATTCAAGGTATGTCAAATGATATTGAGCTCCTAAAAGGTCTGAGAAAGGACAAACTTATTTATGGAAACCAAAGGTAATCATTACCAATTAATCTAGTCATAAGGATGATAAGAAAGTTGGTCTATAAGGCTATGTTGCAAATTAGGATAAGCTCAAGGATCAAGTAGGTAAGATGGTTGTAGAAGATGAGAAGAGTTAAACTATGGTATGGAGACTTGAGGCAATAAAGACTAAGGAGACTAACCCTATCGAGTCCAAGAGTCTTGATGGATTGTTTGCCAAGGTGGAAAAAATAGCAAAAATGAAGGAAAGTCAAGATTTTATGTTGTCAACATTTATTGACAAATATGAAGTAAAGAATGAAGTCAAGCATCCATTCAAAATCAATCAAATGATGAGATAGGACTGTAAGTTAGAGAAAGATATGGAGATATGGGAATATCCTAATTTTTGGGGATTTTAGTCTCTCTATGTCAAAGGGGTGTCTCTATCTAGGCTTTAAGGAAACACGTGTTAGTCAAAGGAATCTTGGTGGCTATCAGATATTATTTGATGAGAAGGTATTAAAACAAGGTATGTTTATGCATTCTTTTTATATATCTATTTGTTAGAGAAAAGAAGCTTGAGAATAATCTTAGTGGTCTTATCTTGAGGAGTTAGCTTGTTGATCATGGTTTGGATGCTCTAGTATAAAGGTTGTGATCTAGGAATTTTACTCAAGAAAGGGTGGTTAGTAGGGTGTTAGCTCCAAAATGAAAATAAGATGAAATAAACACACTAATATCATAACATCTCTAGGCCTAGATACTAGGGAGAGATTAGTTAACAAAAGTAAATGATAAGCACAACTAAAAATCAAGGAATGAAAACACAAGAATTCCTTTCACCTTCCTTGGATGCTCCAAATGCCTTTGTAATGGTGGCTTGTTTGGCTTGTGCTTTAAGAGGTATTCTTCAATGGAGTGTGGCTACCTTCATCTCCTCTTGGCACCTTTGGTTTGTGGCTTGGCTTGGCTTGGAATCAATTTGGCATGGTAACACTAGTTGTTTGAAGCTTTTGGAACCAACCTTGCATTATAACTTTGAACAAATTAAGATTAAAAATGATGTTGTGAGGCCTCCTATTTATATATTTTTGGATTTGATCAGAATTAACCTCAACCATCCATCTCAAGATTGAGATGTGTGGTTGAGGATTAATTCAATTTTTGGAATTAAGTTTGTAATTATCCTCATCATTGCATTATAAGAAGGGGAAATTAAGAGGCATAGAGGGCATCATGGAAGGCATTGATGAGGCATGGAGGGCATGAATCCTAATATTTGTGGCATTTATAGCCTAGGGATGTCTTTCCAAGAAATGAGGTCACTTGATGATGTAGATATCAATATTTATTTCTAAGAAAAATATTCAACAAGTTTCCATGGAATTATTAATTAAGCCTTGATTTGGGTTAATTAGCTCTTAAGCATGATTAAGCACTTTATGCACAAATTACTCAAATTGATCATAATGTCTTGTTATTGGTCCTAAATTTGACTAGATTGGAATTGGAAGTCCAAGTTAGATGCAATAGATTTTTATTCCCATTTAGGATGTTGCAAATAATAAATAACAAAGGCATGAGTCTTATGCAAAAAATTTGATAGGAAAGAGCAGTCTAGAGCATGTGGGTGCAAAATTGGCATGTTGACTCAAAATGAACTGATCAAAGTTAGTTGGCCCATAAATTGTATTTCCCTATTTAGGGATACCCTGGCCAAAATCGGCACTTGAATATGTTATTTTCACATCATTTAACATGTTTTAGTGTTTTTAGGCCAAATTGTGTATTTTTTAGATGGAAACTAGCCAAAATCCTGATTGGAGGTTATCGATGGCTAGTTTTAGGTGTCTATAGTTTGCCCCTATTTGGGAAGGCATTGCAAACTGTAGGCAAAGCAATGTCTTCTCAAAGAATGAGAAATGGCCTATATCCCAAAAATAAGATGATGGTTGAAGAACAAAGCTCTAAATCATTTTGGGAAGCCTTTGATGATGCCCCCTTAAGGGAGTGGTCATCACATTAATTGATGGATGGTCCCTCGAAAAGAAACAAGAAGAAAGGTGTAATTAATTTATGGTTCAAATTAATCCAAATATGAAAATTCTTGCTTGCATTGATGTAAAAAGGATGTTGATTTTCCCAAAGGTGGTTATAATCAAGAATAATAGTCAAAATAATGATTTTCCCATAGGTGGTTATAATCATTACAAGGACCTGAATTGGCTAAAGATGATGGTGCCCCAATTATGGCTAATTAACAAGCATAACTCAAGGATATAACCTAGAATGCAGATTAAAGATGAGTGGGCACAAAATGATGAAATAGATGGATAGAGGAATGAGACTAATCAATAAAATGATTTAGTTATACCTACTAATGAGGATATGCTAATCCTAATTAACAATGATACAACTAAAATGGTCAAATAAGTTATATTGATCAAGGGTAGGATGGAAGGATTTGCCAAGGTGCCAAGGAGCAACTTCTATGACTCCATTGATTATAGACCTTCTTGAAGCTAATTTTTTCTATAACATATGATGGTAGGCTTTATGATAGAACACCATAAAGATTTGTCCAAAATAGGCATAAGGACTAACCCCTAATATCTAATAAAAATTTGAAAATAATACAACAATGATAAAAACCATGATGATAATATTGACGTGTGAATATGGATAGACTCAAGAATAATGTGCTCAAAGAATCACCCAATGAACACATATAGACTGAGTTGAGGCAACAATGCAAAAAAAACAAACAAGTAATAAAAAAAACAAACAAACAAACAACTGAAATAAATAAACAAATAAAAAGCCTAAAAATAAAAGCAAAAAAGCATCCTAACAATGATAATGCCCTAGTAAGGTGGGTTGATGATAATTAACTAGGCTTAGATAGGACAAATATTTTTGTATTTTTGATATTTTATGAATGTTTTTGAAATTTTCAGGTATCTTAACTCATTAGAGAATGAAAAAATACCTACTCGCAAAATGGTGAGAGCATTTGGCTTAGGTTGCTCACAAAATGATGAGAGCGTATGGAAAGGGGGACTAAGGTGAGCTCAACATGAATTGAGCATGACCCACATAGTCCTAAAATGACCTCAAGTCATAGTAATTCCATCCACACAAAAGGTGGGAAAAACCAACTAGGTCCCAACAAGTTCTCAAATCTGGTAAATGGCTAGTCAAATGAAAATAATGATGGGAAGGTGATGTAGCAATGCATGATAAATAAGTGTTACCCTTAGTTTTCCCATAGTAAGTTATAACTAAGATACAATGGCATAGGTCAATGATACTGATTTTCTCATAAGTGGTTAGAATTAGTAGCAAGACTAGTGAGACATTGATTTGCCCATAGGCAGTTATAATCAAGCTCACAGAAACAAACATGGATATACGATGAAATATATCTTGTTAGATCAACTATCACACTACTTTCATAGACTATCATTATAAACATGGATTGGATTTATGGCATAAACTTGATTGGAATCCCCCCACAAAATGTGTAAGAAGAACCAAAGTAACCAAGATCAAAATAGGATTGCGTAAGATGACTAAAAATAATATTTGGTCTAAATGGGAATGGAATAATAGGATGGTATGGTCTTGTTAAGGATAATGGTTAGTTAGATAGATTAGATAAAATGGTAAGAGGATTACCCCCAAGTGATGGGGTGAATATTTGGGTAATCCAATAATGGCAAATGGATATGTAACAATGGCAATGGCATGGTACATGTTTTTGGCCTAGGTGTGGTTTTTGATTTTGTTATTCCTACTAATGGGGAGATGCACATCCTAATTAAAAAATGATACAAAAAGAATACTATATAATGTTAATTGCTCTCCCATACCTCATTTAAATAACTAATCTATCAAGAATGGCCTATAGATTTGGTTACTAAGAATGCTTTTGTGATATTCATTGGTCGTTGATTATGATTCCTTCAAACATCGAGACAAGGTATTTTTATAGCCTCTACAAAGGAAAGTGCAACCATGGATGGTAGGTTTGACTATGAAATAGAATAGTAGATGATAATGGAATATATAATGGTGGGGAAACAAATAAATATTAGGACTTTCAGTCACATGTAATGTTGCTAATGCCAAATTTGACATAATTTTGGTTATGGTGGGGCTGAAGACTTGTGAAGATGCTATAGATAAGACTATCAAAATTTTCTATTGTTTGATCTTGAGAGTAGTTACCATCTAATTAAGCTATAGATAGGAAGCTATTTTGATTTGATCTTTGATTTTATCTTCATCAAGTAGTGAAGAAATTTTGTGCTCAACTATTGGTTCCTTAAAAATGTTTTCACTAATGAAGTTGTCTTGATTGTACCATAGCACCTTTGAGAAGGTTTCACTAATGAACATTATCTTTTGAATTTGATTGTCTTCTAGAACTTTCAAGAAAGTGTCACTAGAAGATGCTAAGTTCTAACTTGGATTGTCCCCTAGTGCCTCTAAAAAGGTCCCACGAAGAGAGTGTTCTTCTGCTACATGATTGTTATCTTGGCCTCCTTGCCCTTCTTCAACTGCTATGTCACCATAGATTAAATTCAATAAAGTGTGATTATGTTGATCCTAATCGACACTCGTGGGATATGGAATGTTAATAATATAGATATCTTGATTGATGGTAATGGTCTGTGGAATGATAATGAAATGGGGAGAGGCTACACAATCCTTGTAGAAGATATTAGGATAAATTGTGTCGATTCTAAAGTACTCATCCTCAAAAATTGTAAAAGGATCATAAATGTATTCAAATTTATTTGTAACACATGCATAACCAATTTTTTAATAGCCATGAACATATTATTTGTCTGAATATGATTCTAACTTGAAGGACTCTAGGAATTTGGCTCAAGAGAGGATGGTTAGTATTGTGTTAGTTCCAAAATGAAATAAACACACTAATAGCATAACATATCTAGGCCTAGACACTAAGGAGAGCTTAGTTAACAAAAGCAAATGACTAACACAACTAAAAAGAAATGAATGAAAACATAAAAATTCTTCTCACCTTCCTTGGATGCTGTAATTGCCTTTGTAATGGTGGTTGCTTAGCTTGTGCTTCAAGAGGTCTTATTCAATGGAGTGTGGCTACCTTCATCTCCTCTTAGCACCTTTGGCTTGTGGCTTGGATTGGAATCAATTTGGAATTATAACACTAGTTTCTTGGAGATTTTGGAATCAATTTGGCATTATAACATTTGTTGATGGATGGCCCCTCAAAAAGAAACAAGAAGAAAGGTGGAATTAATCTATGGTTGAGATTAATCCAAATAAGAAAATGTTTGCATGAATTGATGTAAGAAGGATGCTAATTGCCCAAAATTAGTTATAATCAAGAATAAAATTCAAAATAATGATATACCCATAAGTGGTTATAATCATTATGAAACCCTAAATTGGCTAAATATGGTGGTGCCCCAGGTAGGGCTGATTAACAAGCATAACTCAAGGATATAACCTAGAATACATATTAAAGATGAGCAGGCATAAAATGATGAAAGAGATGGATAGAGGAATGAGATTGATCAATAAAATGATTTAGTTATACCTAATAATGAGAAGATTCTCATCTTGATTAACAATGATACAACTAGAATGGTCAAATGAGTTATATTTATCAAGGGTGGGATAGAAGGATTTGTTAAGGTACTAAGGAGAAACTTCTACAGCTCCATTGATTATAGACTTTCCTGAAGCTAAATTTTATTATAACATGTGATGGTAGGCTTCATGATAGAACACCATGAATACTTGGCCAAAATATGTGTAAGGACTAACTCCTAACATCCAATAAACACTTGAAAATAATACACCAATGATAAAAAATATGATGATAATATTGATGTATGAATATGGATAGACTCAAGAATAATGTGCCTAAGGAATCATACAATAAACATATATAGACTAAGTCAAGGGAATAGTGATGAAAGAAAATAAATAGGAAAGCAAATAAACAAACAAACAATAGAAAACCAAAAAAACAAATAACTTAAAATAAACAAACAAATAGAAAGCTTGAAAATAAAAGTAAAATAAAGCATCCTAACAATGGCAATGCCCCAGTAAGGTGGATCGAGGATAACTGACTAGGCTTAGACAAGACAAATATTTTTTAATTTTTGAAATGTTATGAATGTTTTTGGAATTTTGAGGTATCTTAACTCGTTATAGAATGATAAGATAGATACTCACAAAACAACAAGAGCATTTGGCTTAGGTTGCTCACAAAATGGTGAGAGTGTATGGAAAGGGGGACCGAGGTGACCTCAAAATGAATTGAGCATGACCCACATAGTCCTAAAATGATCTCAAGTCATAGTAATTCCCTTCACACAAAATGTGGGTAAAAACTAACTAGGTTTTAACAAGTTCTCAAATCTGGCAAATGGCCTATAAAATGCAAACAACAATGGAAAAGTGATGTGGCAATGCATGATAAACAATTGTTTCCTCTAGTTTGCCTATATGTGGTTATAACTAAGATACAATAAAATGGGTCAATGATACTAATTTGCCCATAGGTGGTTATAATTAGTAACGACACTGGTGAGACATTGATTTGCCCATAGGTGGTTATAATCAGGCTCACATAAACAAAATTGATAAGATGAAAGATATCTTGTTAGATAAACTATCACACTACTTTAATAAAATGTCATTGAAACATGTATTGGATTTATTATTGAAACTTGATCGAAATCCTCTCACAAAAAATGTGGGAAGAACCAAAGTAACCAAGATCAAAACAGGATTGGATAGGATGACTAAAAGTAAGCTTTGGTCTAGATAGGAATGGAATGATATGATGGAATGAAATTTCTAAGGACAATGATGGTCTAGATATATTGAATAAAATGGTAAGAGGGTTGTCCCCAAGTGATGGGGTAAATGGAAAGAATATTAGATAATGGAAAATGGATATGTAACAATGGAAATGGCATGGGACATGTTTTTGGCCTGGGTGTGGTAAATGGCATATGATTCTATTTTTCTTGCTGATATAGAGATGCACATCCTAATCAACAAAGGATATAAATAGAATACTTTATCATGTTAATTTCTATCCTACACCTCATATGAATAGCTACTCTATCAAAAATGGCCTACAAATTTGGTTGCTAAGAATGCCTTTATGATCTTCATTGGTCGTTGATTCTAATGCCTTCAAATGTCAAGACAAGGTATCTTTGTAGCCTCTACAAAGGATAGTACAGCCATGGATGGTAAATAGGGACAAATAATGGATGGTGGGTTTGATTGTGAAATGGAATGGTAGATGATAATGGAATGTATAATGGTGGGGACACAAATGACGATTAGGACTTTCAGTCACACATAATGTTATTGATGCTAGATTTAACATATTTTTGGTTATGGTGGGGATAAATACTTATTCTCTCAATAGGACCACCAAACTTTTATATTGTTTGATCCTAAGAGAAGCTACAATCTAATTAGGATGTAGATTGGAAGCTAGTTTGATTTGATCTTTGATTTTGTCTTCATCAAGTAGTGAAGAACTTTTGTGCTCAGCTATTAGTGACTCAAAAAGGTTTTCACTAATGAAATTGTCTTGATTGTCTTATAGCACCTTCAAAAAGGTTTCACTAAGGAATGTTGACTTTTGAATTTAATTATCTTCTAGTGATTTTGAAAAAGTGTCACTAAACGATGATGAGTTTTGACTTGGATTGTCCCCTAGCACCTCTGAAATGTCCCACTAGGAGAGTGTTCTTTTACTACATCATTATTGTCTTGGCCTCATTGCCCTTCTTCAACTGCTATGTCACCATGGATGTAGTTCAACAAAGTGTGATTCTGTCAATCCTAATCAACACTTATGGGAGATAGAATGTCAATAATATGGCTATTTTGGTTGATGGTAATGGCCTGTGGAATGGTAATGGAATGGGAAGAGGTTGCATAATCCTTGTAGAAGATACTAAGATAAATTGTGTCGATGCTAAAGTATTCATCCTCAAAAGCTATAGAGTGATAAAAAATGTATTCAAATTGATCTTCAAGGCATGCATAACCAATGTTGTAATAACCATAAACATATTCTTCTTTTGAATCTGATTCTAACTCAAGGGACTCTAAATCTGATGTTGATTCTGATTCTGATGCTAAGTCTGATGTCAGTTCAAGAATAGAACCTAAATCTAATTTTGATTCTTCATCTGATGGGTACTCTATTACAATGATGTCTTGATAAATGTTTGGTATTGGATAAGTAATGGTCTACAATGGCATAATGGGCTCCATAAATACTAGTTTGTCAAAGTGAGTCTCCTCTACAATGGGAAAAAGGTCAAGAGACAACTCCTCAGATACTGGCTTGTCAATAGGAGGCCCTTGAAAAATAGGCATATGGTCAAGGTAATTATTTTCCCAAAGTTGGTTATAATCATTAAGAAGTGACTAAGCAAAGATTGCTCCTTAGAGTGATACTCCTCAATAATTGGTATAAGATCAATAGGAAATTTATCATAGGTCAACTTATCATAAATGATTGATTCAACAAAAACATCTTGGATTGGTTGATTCTCTTGGCCTTCATTTATAATGAGTTGGAAAATATTATTTTTGAACATAGCTTGGTCTTTGAATGATTGGATGGGTTGAGGTTTGGATGGGATTGGTAATGGATGAGGAATGACTCATGGTTAGATAAGGGTAGGGATTTGGGGAGCATGATTGATCACATGATCTAAAGCACAAATTCCTAATATGGTAATGATAGGGTGGTGTGGAGCATGATTACTCACACAAGCCAAAGGACTAGGTCTTAGTATGATGATGGGGCATTGTGGATCTTGATTGCTCATACAAGC
This sequence comes from Torreya grandis, assembly GCA_037957365.1. Classification (NCBI taxonomy): domain Eukaryota; kingdom Viridiplantae; phylum Streptophyta; class Pinopsida; order Cupressales; family Taxaceae; genus Torreya; species Torreya grandis. The sequence continues at coordinate 115,480 of JARHVA010000276.1, forward strand.
CAAAGGACTAGGTCTAGGAATGGTAATGATATTCTTTGGATAGTGTGGAGCTTGGTTGCCTCATATAATCCAAAGGATGGTTATGGGTAGATGATGATTAGATAAAAAAATGATGTCATATAACTTGATTATTTTCACAAGCAAAAGCATCCAAGTCTTCTTCATAAACCATATCATCCCAATTGTGAGTTGGCACATAAGCTTGTTATTGACTACATTCCATGTACTGATTATTGTAAAGAGGGTATGGATTCATAACCCAAACAAAATTATCTATAGCTAGGTCTTCAAAGTCCTCTTCACAAGCCTCTTCATACCAATCAAGTTCTCAAGTTGGATCGTAAGTTGCTTCGTGATTTTATTCCCATGAATGATTAATATGAGGTGGATAGAAATCAATCTCAAAAACCATATTAGCATCATTGGGGTCTTGACAAAAGCCATAAAATTCATTTTGTGCAGCCATTCTATCATATGTTGGATTGTAAGTGATTCCACCATAAGTGTAGTTATAAATATCCATGTAAATGATGAAAGTTCAAAAAATCAAAAGACTTAGAGTTCTACAAACTTTGAAAAACTATGTCCAAAGGATAAATGGTTCAAACTTGGTGTAACTTGGTCAAAAGGTGGAGTTGTATCTCCAATGTGGTCTAAAAGTGGAGCTGTATCTCCAAAATGATTTGTGCTAAGACTTGACATAAAATAGCTTGATGTCAAACATCTAATGTCAAATGTCATACACACAAAAGGTCAAGCATCTGAATAAAAATTAGAATGTCAAAGGTCTAGGTCAAAGTGATCCAAATAAGGTCTAAACTAGGAAAGGGAAAAGTTGAGTTGCTAGGTCTTTTTTCCAAATGTGGAGTCAAAAGCTAGGCTCAAACAAACATGCATGATGTGACTTGATTTAATCTAACAAGTTTGGAAACAAATCTAACATAGACCTGACACACAGAATCAAACAAAAACATGATCAGTTGGCATAAGGCATAAGACATAAGACAAAAGGCTCTTTGAAAAAGTTTGTGTTCTCCTAAATAAAGGCACAAGTAATTATGAGGATAGGTGTTGAACAAACAAACCATCAATAGTTTTCAAATTTGGGTAATTGATTAACTCAAGTTGTGCAACCCAAAAGAGAAAGATCTATGTATCAAACCCATGAATTAAGGCCTAAATAAAAATCAATCAATGTTTAAATCCAAACTTGACAAGGCTAATTGAAAACTCAATATTGAAAACTAGGATTTGACCAAATAGGCTAGACAATATTAGACATCATGACAACACAATACAAGGTCCAAATGGTATACATGACATGATTTGAAACAAACAATTTTTGATATAAGGTGAATAAGTCTTGAAAAAATTGAGTAGCCTAACGGTGTAAGGATACTCAATTAATGTGGTCAATATAATGTTTCAAAGACTCAAAGGCAAAATGGTTTGACATGATTTGGGTAGCATAACGCTACCCTCTGCAACTCAAATGACACACACACAAACAAGTGTAGCAAAAATTTCAAGGCACAAGTGTGGTGTAAAATGGCTAGCATAATGCCTCTTTGGAAAAAAGAGTGACGTATAAAAAAATTGGTTTTGACATGGATTTATGAACTAATAAACAAGTTTTAGTCTCAAAACATACCAAACAAAAATGACCAAAATACACTAAGTATAATCATCCAAATCCTAACAAGGGTATGACATGTGGGGTTCAATAAACTATCAAGTTTCGAATGTCACTAGGGGAATCAATTGCATAATGACTTTCATGCCAAATAATGCAAAATAAAAGCATGTATTTTGGGTTTGTATCATTCAGCTTATTGCTAAAAGATCTAGTCCTTTTTGCAACCAATACATCCTGTTGTTGATTCAGTGTAGTGCGATGTCCAAAGTGCCACTACATCCCATGTGTAACTCTTTTAGAGTCAAATGGAGTCAATGTCAGGAGATGAAACCTTAGGTCAAAGCTTCCCTAAATAACTTGTGGGAGGTGATGAAGTCTCCCTCACAAGCCAAGACACATAAATAAAAAAAGCATGAAATTAGAAAGACTTTAAGGTCATTTTCAAGATCACCCAAACTTTGATGAGTTTTTGGGAAGTGCTTTAGATGAATTTATTTCTAAGCCTTGGACTAGTCTACTTACAATAGGAATGGCACTTTTGATTCCAAGGGTTACCTATAGGGGAAAAATGGAAGAGCATACATGAAACATTCCTCTTTTTGCCAAATAAAATCTAATTAAATAACTATTTCAAGAAAAAATTGATAAGTGTGTTCAATTTTAAACCAAAATGAAATGTTTGGTGGTGTTCATTTGACCCCTTAGTCTTAGTTGTAAAATTTGAAAAAAATTCACCAAAAACAGCTAAAAATTCCTTGTTAAACACCAAAACAAAGTTCCTAATCAAAATTTAAGAATGAAAAAGTGATTTAAACATGTTTTGAGAAATAATCCTGCTTGGTCTTGCAACAAAATTGTTATCATGTCCTTTAGCTTTGAAGCCCTTTTGAATTTGAAACAACAAACTTTGGAAAAAGGGGTCTTAGGTTCGTGTTTTTTGAAAAACATAGTGACCAATCTCAGTCAATACCACTGACACTGGTTATAGCCAACAAAGATATAATTGATGTCAATTAAGCCAAGTAACTGATGTCAGTATTTCTATCGGCTTCAGTTACTGTGTAAAAACCATGGCAACCAAAAATGGAAAAATAAAGTTAGAAAACTAATTTTCAAGAGTTTTAAAAGCTCAAATAAGTTTTTTTAAGGCTACAAAAGGATCTCCTTCATGTATAGGATGCATCTAGTCCCATCAGGCATGCCATTATGTGATCTAATAATTTGACTCAAGAGAGGATGGTTAGTATGGTGTTAGTTCCAAAATGAAAACAAGATGAAATAAACACACTAATAGCATAACATCTCTAGGCCTAGACACTAGGGAAAGCTTAATTAACAAAAGCAAATGATCAACACAACTAAAAATCAAGGAATGAAAACACAAGAATTCCTTTGACCTTCCTTGGATGCTCCGAATGCCTTTGTAATGGTGGCTTTCTCAACTTGTACTTCAAGAGGTCTTTTTCATTGGAGTGTGGCCACATTCATCTCCTCTTGGAACTTTTGGCTTGTGGCTTGGAATCAATTTGGCATGGTAACACTAGTTTCTTGAAGTTTTTAGAACCAATCTTGCATTATAACTTTTCACAAATTAAGCTTAAAAATGATGTTGTGAGGCCTCCTATTTATAGATTTTTATATTTGGCTAGAATCAATCTCAACCATCCATCTCAAGATTGAGATGTGTGGTTGAGGATTAATTTAATTTTTGGAATTAAGTTTGTAATTATCCTCATCATGTCATTAGAAGAAGGGGAAATTAAGAGGCATGGAGGGCATCATGGAAGAAATTGATGAGACATGGAGGGCATGAATCCTGATATTTGTGGTATTTATGGCCTAGGGATGTCTTCCAAAGAAATGAGGTCACTTGATGATGCAGATATTCAATATTCATTTCTAAAAACAAATATTCAACAAGTTTCCATGGAATTATTAATTAGACCTTGATTTTGGTTAATTAACTCTTAAGTATGATTAAGCACTTTGAGTACAAATTACTCAAATTGATCAGAATGCCTTGTTATTGGTCCCAAATTTGACTGGATTAGAATTAGAACTCCATGTTAGATGCATTGGATACACATTCCCATTTAGGATGTTTCAAATAACAAAGGCATGAGTCTTGTGTAAAATATTTGATAAGAAAGAGCAGTCTAGAGCACATGGGTGTAAAATTGGCATTTTGACTCGAAATAAATTGATCAAAGTTAGCTAGCCCATATATTAAATTGCCCCATTTAGGGATACCCTGGACAAAATTGGCACTTGAATATGTCATTTTCACAACATTGAACATGTTTTAGTGTTTTTAGGCCAAATTATGAATTTCTTAGATGGAAACTAGCCAAAATCCTAATTGTAGGTTATCAATGACCAGTTTTAGGTGTCTACAAAGGTGAGTTTCAAATATCTATCTGTATATTAGTTTGTGGTAGATGCTCGGTGAGCCTATAAGTTGAAGGCCTCTGTTATAGGCTTATGTCATAGATCTTGCTAAGCTTGTCAAAGGTTTGTTGAAAAATTGTGTATGCCATGGAAGTTCATAATGTTCTGAAGATAAGGTGTCTCTATATGAGTATTGACTATGATTGGACAATATTTGAAGACTTGTTGAAGATGTCATGATCTAGGTGAAGCATGAAGTTAAGGGGTGTTATAGTACATAGATAGAATAGGTGGTTCTAGGTGGAAAAGGAGAATTTATGAGTTTTCAATATTTTTTTTTACATGTAAAGGTCTGTTGACTTTATTCTAGCTTTCTCCAAGTGGTTTTATGGTTTGAAGGTATGTTGAAGTCAAATTAAAGATTTTTGAGTACTCTCAGTTTTCTTAGTTTTGGGTTAAGTGCAAGCAGGCCTAAAATGGGTTATAGGATGTATGGGTTACCAAATATGTGGATGCTCAAATCTTGGTCCAAATGTGTGTAATGGTTATCTCTAGGTGTACAAAAAGTTTCAAAGGTGGATGTTGAGTAGAAAGAGGTTTGTTGACTCTATTTGTTTTGAGATTCTAGGGTTTGGGCTATGCTGGAAAAGTGTTTTGCCTTATGATTTTTCATCTAATGATTCTAAATATATTGAATGGGCCAAATTGGTTGTCAAATAAAGCTTCATAGAGATCTGAAGGTTTGTGGATTTTAAATTATTCATGTTTTTATCAAGATGGAGGCCTAATTGGCTAGTAGGTTTGTGAAGGAATTATGTTATATAGGATTATAAAGGTGATGGAAATTATTTTTCTTGAAGAGGAATATGAGATTACTACATATATGAAGTTTTAGGTCTTGAAGATGTGTCTAATAAATGTTGTGGGCTCTAAAAGTTCCAAGTAGGGCTACAAGGAGTCTAGATAGGCCTAGTATGAAGATTTGATGTTTTTGCTCAGTGTTTATTGAAAATAAAAAGGTATGTGTATTTTAAGGAGATTTATTATATTATATTAGAGAATTTTTCCTAGTTTTTGAGTGGAATGAATTTTTTTTTTGGTCCTTGAGGTGGTTTGAGAGAGAAAGATAGTAAGCCTGTATGGTGGTTCTTCATGGTATGCATACATCTGAAGATGCTCAAGAGGTGAAATTTTTCATAAATATTAGGGGGAGTCCCTATAATATTTTTCTTGATATGTTTCATCATATTTTAGTATTTTTGTGTGTTCTTTTTTCATTGGTTGCAGTGCTTGGTTGAAGATAGTGTTGGCATGGAGGAAGAGGAAGTGTTCAAGGCAAAGACAAGGAAGGTTCAAGGTAAGGGGGACTTTGTATCATATTTATAAGGTTTTAATATACTATTTTTAGTATTTTTAGGTCCTTAAGATCAGTTGGTGCCCAATTTTTCATTGTGTCAAAGGGGGAGAAAGTTCTTGTTGTGAGAGTGCCTAAAGAGAGAGAAGGAAGATGAGTTGTATATTGTTATATGATGGTTGTTGAAATCAATGTCAAAGGGGAGATTGTTGGAGAGTTTTCAATTATGCCATGCTCATGTCATGTATTTTTCCAAGTGAGTGGATGAAGTGTCTTGTTAGTCTAAGTGATAATGACAAAGTGTATAATATGCTTGTCCTAGTATGCTTAAAGTTGGCTTGGTTGATATTATATTTTGGCATGATTAGGAATGAGTATGTTGATTTGAGGTTGTGAAATAGGTCCTATCATAAGTAAATAATTATTTGAGTGCTTGTGTGCATGAGTGGATTTCATCTGATTGATCATTGTTTTCATCTAGACCTTTTGGGTCTAGTGGTAGAAAATTTGAGTAGGTAGTTTATGGACATCTAATTGCTACGTGTGGATGAGTTAGGGGGAGTTGATCATATGGTTGTGATATAAAAATTTCCTATTTTATATGTGATAAATTATAGTTCATGTGATGAAGTTAAACATAAGATATAAAAGTGAAAATTTGGGCTCCCAAGCAGTTTGACAGTGCTTTCCCATACTTAGCCAAATTTGTGATATGGCAAGAAAACACGAATAATCATTTTGATGGTGTTATATTTGACATGTGTGGTAGTTTTAGGATAATTTGATCATATTTTTTTGTTAACATTTGTGCCTAGTTGATATTAACTAAATTTTAGATCATGCAATGAAGTGTGTTAAAAGTCATACATGTGCAAAGTTGGCCTTCTAGATAATTCTTGGCATAGTTGGCTTTGTGGAAGAAAGAAATCTAACTAAGCAGATTAATGGAGTTATATAGGTTTAAAGATAATTTTTTTACATGGTTTGATTATCCTATGTGAGGAGATCATATGGTCCAAATTTTAGATCATGCGTCTAAGCGTAATAAAAGCTATTGAGGTCCAAAGTTGGTCTTCCAAGCAGATAAGAAACGGTGCCCATACTTAGCCATTTATACATGATATTAAATATCTAAACCAAATGGAGATCCAATGGTTCATGGGATTTTATAAATATAGATATATGGTACATATTAATTTAAATGGATCAAATTTTTTGATGCTTAAACTTAGTAAATATTGAGCTCCTTAAAAAAGGATCAATGAAGCATGTTCATTACAAGATGTCTAGAAGTAGCGAGATGAGGACAAGTGTTCTAAGTTTGACATATATTAGAGATAAAGATAGAGATTATTCTAAGATATAATTGTGATTAGATGTTCATACATATATAAATAAATGATGCACATTGAGAAAGATTATTTCAAAGTGTTCAATGTTTAAAATAGATAAAGACTGAGTTAAATACAGGAGATCAACAGAGTGCTTTAAGTCAAATAGTCAAGATGAAGATCAAATGATGAGAGATGAAAGGTAAAGAAAAATATCCTTAAAAATAAATATATTATGTGTGATTTATATAAGCAATGAGGACATGAGATACTAGCAAAGTGACCGAGGTTTAACTGTGACCATTTACATTTGAATATTTGAATTTAACAAAGGAAAAACCAATGCTTTGTATTTTGGACATATCTTTTGATACAGGCAAAATTTTCTCATGGTGTAGAAAGTGAATTTGTAGAGGATTCCAAGGTTAATATATAAATATGTATTTTAAGATCTGAAAGTGTGTAAAATAAAATTTATGAAGGTTCAAATTTGACTATGTTTTCATGCATGTCCTACAAGTGACCCAAGAAGATTGTTCAAACTTGTTTTGATGTTGTTTTGATATATCTTGATGAATTAGATATTTTAGTATGTTGTATAATATATGAGGATAATTTATGTGCATTATTAAGGTTTTAATAATCATATGTAGTATTAAAAAAGGGTTATAAGTTGACTATGTTTTCATTCTAATGATTGTGTGTACAGAGAGGTGTTTGAGCTAATTAAGGGTTAGCAGAAGAGTTATATGATGGAGTTTTGAATTTAAATGGGACCTATAGATCATTTTGAATGGGTAAATGTGTTGTAAACTATTATTTTTCTCTTATTTTTCTTGATGAAGTGATAAATGGGTGAATAGGTCTCCATGAGATCTATAAGAGCTATAAGGGCCTAATCAAAAGGTGTAGCTGCTTAAGGGTGACCCATAAATGTTATAGCCAAACTATGAAGATTTTTTTAAGCCATTCATCGATGATAGATAATAATTAAGGGATAAGGCATGCCTATGGTTGACAAAGGTGTTGATAATCATGAATGCTCTATAAATAATGAAACCAAAGATGATGGTTTCTAGATTTGAGAGAGGCCTATGTGTGTGGAGCCAAGCAAAGGAGATAAACTTTTAAATATAAAGTAAAAATCATTAAGGACCATAAAATAGTGAAGAGGATCAGTATTGCTTATCTAATCAAGTTGGTATGGGTGCATATATAGGTCACTGGACCTAATGAGCCTAGAAGAGGTAGAATGAGCAAGTAAGACCTAGAGGATATTTGAAAGAGTGTGTATTGTGAGCAAAGGCAAGGTGAAGGATGTGTGAGCTTGGTATATGGATTGATGATAAGAGATATTATCAGTGAAGGGTTGAAGAGTGGGGTTATTTGGGATATGTAATGTGTCCTAATTGATATGTGTGTGTTGGCTTAAGTATGTAATGTTCTTTGACCAACAAGGAGAGTGAAGGTGAATAGTGATAATCAAAGGTCTATAATCAAGTGTTGAATAAATAAATTCAAAGGTGGAGATGTTCATAGGTGTTGTTTTGTCTACTAAACATCTAGGTGGTTTTATCCTCCTTGCAAGGTGAAACTTGATAAAGTTCTAGTTGTTGTGACTGCTCAACTAAACATGTCTAGTAACTCCTTATGGGATTGTAGTCTCAATAAAATAAGGGATGGTAGTTCCTTGATCAGTTACAACTAGTATAAATTATATATTGTAATTATAATACTATAGTCCATCTTGTAAGATTCAGTGTGTTTTATCTCCCAAGAGGATTTCCCACGTAGATGTTGTGTTGATGTGATGTATGCTCTTGTTTATGCTTTGGATATATGTGCTTTCATGTTTATGTTTATAGTTCAAGTTGATGAATTATGGAATTATTTTGGAATTAAATGTGAATTTTTGTATACTAATTCAACCCCCTCTCAATAGCTACTTTCAACGCTTTTTTGCTAATTGCATATATACTTTTTTTCTTGTCTGGCTCTTATCAACTTTGGTTTGACTATGTATCACTGATGTAGTCAACCTAGAAACTTCATGAATTCTCCTATGATTTCATATGAGGGTTTATAAAATGTTTCAAAACATTATTATGCTCATTCATCTTCTATTTTACTCACTTATATGCATACCATCTTTCTTTCACATATAAATAGGCCTAAATTGCCTTGTATATATACTAAACTCTTGTTCACATACCACTTAGTTGGCCACACTCCTTAAAAATATTATGTAAGCCATATAATAGGTATTAGAACACTTTATGAACATGTTTCAATCAAAATTTGGATATCTTGGTTGGTCACAACTCTATTAGGCCTTATTTCTCTATTAGGACTCATGGAAACCTAATTGCATTAGGTCTATCTAGTAATGTGTAAACTTGATCCCTTGGAACACATTTCACCTATATATAAATCAATATTATTTCAAAAATAGCTCAAATATATCCCATATAAAATTATTTAATATTTACAAAACATTTTAGGTCTAACCACTTCATAAGAACACTCTTTGTAGTTCACTATCATATTAGGTTTATGAGTACCAAAATTTTGTCTAATGTCTATCATGCTTGACCACCTTCATGTAATGTAATCAATACATACAAATCATGTTTATAGTAACTATATGAACCTAAGGTCATTTTTAATCATATATAACAATCTAAATTAATGATCAATATTGGTCTTATTCATCCTTTAGGTCTCATAGAGACCTACATCATTAGATCTACTCTCTTAACACTCAGAATTGATATTCTTTGACCCAGATGGATTTTTCCAAAAACTAAAAACCATTCAATCTCTTAAACAATGAAATATTATGACCTTGTCCATGATTTTTTAGATATGTATCCTTCATTCATACCTTGAAACCTTATTTAGGATAAATTGGCCTATTAGGCCTCTGTATAATTAAAAAGTTGTCTTAAAAGAATGAAGATAAGTCACTCTTAAGAAACTTACTCATGAAAAATGAAACAAGTATACAAATACTCCAAGAATTCAATATCATCCCCAAATTCTTCAAATACCTTCACTCAGGAGATAAAGGTTTAAGAACATCTTTGTAACTTACTCACTTAGAACTACCAGTTTACCTCAAGGACCAGTTATGGTGACTTAAACCTCCAACATCTGTATAGACACTTGTCATGACTATTGATTTATGTAAATGATATATATATATATATATATATATATATATATATATATATATATATATATATATATATATATATATAATGACAAATATTGGTCTTATAGACCAATTTCTTGACCTTATATCACATTGTCTTATCTTAACTAAACAAGTTAACTTGTGAACAACTTTTCACCATATTCACTAACCTCGAAAACTTATTCCAAGAATGGAAATTACTTAAAATTCATAAATAAACTCTTAATTCACTTTTTTCACCAATATAACATGCTTAGATCCTCAAATCCATCTTTTCATCTCTACTTGGGTTTTTCACTATTTATACATTTTGGTCTATCTGCGTGTTATGATCCACACTTATAATAATTGGAAGTATGTATAATACAATATAGATAAACACAAAATAAAATATATATGTGGGACAATATTCCAAAGTATTAAATATATGTATAAATAGAACACCCTTAATGTAGGGCAACACCATACAATACTCCTTTAGGAAGGAATAACTCCATAATGTCTCTTAAAGGGGACAACCTCCAATATCTCACATAATAGATGACTTAATTCTTATTTTATTCATTTATGTCAGGAATCTAGAACAACAAACATGCTCTGATGCCACTAGTTGGGATCTTGCTCCTCAGAAAGAGCACAGTATGATTACCAAATATAAGCAATTGAATATGCGGAAATAACCAGAAACACAAGTAACTAGAATTCACCAATAGCACAGAATATGAGAGACAATACACTATCTTGTATTAACACTAACAGAAAAGAATACAACAAAGAGCCGCCACACTCTTTCACCTTACAGAGATTCGCCACACCTCAAGTGTTCAGTAATTCTTCTCACACACACTCTCCTACACAAAAACGGTCCCAACAACCAACTCACACACAGAATTGGTGTTCACCTCACCAACCAGTCAGTAATAACCCTGCCGGTACATCAAGCACTCTATAGCACTTCAAGCTGATCTCTCATGAACCTGCAACCTGCAATTCAAAGACCAAACTTACATGTAGATCCCCAATGAGCTTGCAACAACCTGCAACTCACAGATCTTACAACTAGAAGGGACTCTTCCTTTCTATCTCATGTCTTATACAATACATGCCAATGGGTCTATAAATAGATCCCTAACTCAAACAATAACTTAGACTCTTAATTTAGACAATTGTCCTCGCAGCCCAAGACTCTAACTGGTCTCAACATGCAAACTCTTTGTTCACTTAACTAACTGTCCATGAAACGAGCAGTTCTGGAACACACAGGCGATCGACGTCAGTCCCTACTTGTCTGGTTCTGCCGATGTCAGCCGACTTCCTGCCGTCGCCGGTGGCCTTCTGCACTGGATTCTGCCGACGTTGGTCCTGCTGCCGACGCTGGTTCCTGTAGAACTCAACAACCATCTATTCCTCAGTTTGCAAAGGTTGAAGCTTTTAGCTCCACAACCTAACAATCTCCCACTTGGAGATAAACAGCTGCAACCTGTACATGTACCTGTACACTGTCTAGTTTGTTACCTTGGCTATGTATCCATCTTCAAAATCATCCTTGAAGACCAACCACCACAAAATCTGTGGTGCAAAACCTGTCATCCAAATTACCTACCACATCCACATCTACAACCATGTAGAAATAAACCTGAACTTGCATAGCATGTGCACCTGCTACTAGTCCCTGTAAGAATCCACTGAGCTGACCTCCAATGGTTCTCTCCCGGATTGGCTCCTAACTTGTGACAACTCCCACTGCTTGGGAAAACTCAGGTTTAGTACATACCATGCACTCAACCTCATTATGTGAATCAAGACCCCTGTTCATATGAACTGTCTAACCATCGGCGTGCTAACCGGTTCCACACAATCATCCTGAAACAAAGTCAACACATGACCTACCATGTCTCTAGAACACACTCTTGCCAAAGAATCTTGCTGCTCCCAGATTCTCCATGACAAACACCTGAACTAACTTTACCTTTAGTTCAGCAATACCTGTATATGTAACCCTGTAACAAGCACATCATATAGAAAATAGGATAGTGTAGCTAATACTATCCAACTTGGTAAAGAGAAACACAATGAACAAACCTCCATTGCTCTGCAGCTAATACAAGATCAAATAACCTGATCTTCCATCTCACGTATCTATTTCCGCTCTTCTTCATCCTTAACATCCATTCGTCTCTCAGTGGTTACTTCCAGCTGGCAACACTACCCAAAACCCCTGTTTGGTTCTCCTCCAAGGAATCACATCCTCATCCATGCCTAGCTCCCACTGTTTCCTGGATCTACCTGTTCTGCTTCTTCAATAACTTCCTGGTCCTATGCCATAAGTGAGCAACAAGTAGTGCAAAGAAGGGAAATGACAAATTTAAGAACTTACTTACACCTTCAGTCCTCCATATGGGCGCTTGAGACTCCATGACAGCGTGCTGTCCACCCAAAATTCATCTCAGTGACCGATGCCGGTCACATCTCAGTCTACTGCCGAATGATGTCAGTTCCCTGCGACTGCCTCTCCACCGACGTCGGTTTCCCCTGGCCGACGCTGGTCTCTGTCTGCCTCGAGTCACTGACGTCGGGCTGCACATAGCCGACATCGGTCCTTGTCTGGACACCGACGCCAGTTTTCCTGCCGACGTCGGTCTCTGTATTTTTCTTGTGAGACCTGACTTTTTCCCGCGAGCTCCTTTTGGATCAAACCCTTGTCCAAATCACCCTTGCTCTGCTTAGAATTCCCCTGCACCTTGTGCTGAACTCTGTCCGTCACCTTCTCCTTGAAAACCAAGGCTTTCCTGTTCTTGTCACTAACATCGGATTCCTCAAGAAATCTCACCTTCTTCTTCTGCATACAGAAACCACGATCCATGCCTTCCAAATCTGAAAGCATATCCTTTGACTCAAGAACCAGCATCTCCTTCTTATCTATGTGACCAAGCCTATCAAGCCACATCTCTGAATCTACAGCTGAAGTAGATAACCCAGAAGAAGAATCAGTAAAACAAGTAGATAGATAAAGCGTACCTACTTTCTTACCTCTAGCTATAACAAGTGTACCCTTGGTAACCTTCCAAGAGTCCACTGTGAGAGTTACTGTGCAACCCTCTTCACCCAAGCTTCTAACAGAAATTAGATTCCGTTTCAGAACTGGGACGTGCATGACCTCCTTTAACACCCATGTGTTACCTGTATGCAGTTTCAGCTTCACTTTGCCTTTGCCAACAATCTGACAAGACTTACCATCCCCTACACAAATTTCTCCAAAATCTCCCTGGACATACTCATGAAAAAATTCCCTATGTGGGGATGCATGAAAAGAGGCACCAGAATCTAATACCCAAGATTCTACTTTATCCAAAGAACATACCAGAGCATCCTGTGCAATGTAACCTGCAACATCTGCTTCTTCTTCATGTTCTTCATGCTGATCTGTACCCGATCTGCAGTCTCTCTTTAAGTGCCCTTGCTTTCCACATTTCCAGCAGGTTATTCTGCCATACCTGGACTTGGATCTCTTGCCCGTCTTCGACCTTGATCTCCCACGCTCTATCTTCTCTCTTGGCCTTCCTCTTCCTTCAACACTCAAAGCTTCTCCAGATGATTCACCTGTGCTTTTCCTGCGTATCTCTTCGTTCAAGATTACACTCACAATATCATCCACTTTTAAGACTTTTGAAGGAGACACAGTATTAGAAACTGCCATTACCAAACCTTCCCAACTTTCAGGTAATGAACACAAGATTAAGAGAGCTCTTATTTCATCATCAAATACAATATTGACTGAACTTAACTGGTTTACTAAACCATGGAAATCACTAAGATGGCTATGAACAGATCCACCTTCCAACATTTGCAAATTAAATAAACGCTTCATAAGAAATACCTTATTCGAAGCTGAGGGTTTTTCATATAAATTTGCCAAAGATTCCATCAACTCCACCGTTGTCTTACACTGTGATAAGCTGGAAATCACAGATGATGCAAGACTCAATCTAACAGATCCCAGAGCCTTTCGATCAAGAACCTCCCATTCTTCATCTTTCATATCCAAGGGTTTGCTAGCAACCCCACCCAACGGTAAGTACAAATCTTTCTGATACAGATAGTCCTCAATCTGCATCCTCCATAATTGGTAGTTCTTGCCATTAAACTTCTCCATTCGTAGTTGACTGCTTTCTGTCATTGCTCAACTCCCACTCAAACAGAAACCCTGTGAGTAACCTGTAATCAAAACACACTACCCAGATCTACACCAATCTGTTAGTATCCCAACCAAAAGCTCTAATACCAATTGTTGGTATCAAGCTTAAGAACCTACAACCAAGGCTCTGATACCAGTTGTCAGGAATCTAGAACAACAAACATGCTCTGATACCAGTTGTCAGGAATCTAGAACAACAAACATGCTCTGATGCCACTAGTTGGGATCTTGCTCCTCAGAAAGAGCACAGTATGATTACCAAATATAAGCAATTGAATATGCGGAAATAACCAGAAACACAAGTAACTAGAATTCACCAATAGCACAGAATATGAGAGACAATACACTATCTTGTATTAACACTAACAGAAAAGAATACAACAAAGAGCCGCCACACTCTTTCACCTTACAGAGATTCGACACACCTCAAGTGTTCAGTATTCTTCTCACACACACTCTCCTACACAAAAATGGTCCCAACAACCAACTCACACACAGAGTTGGTGTTCACCTCACCAACCAGTCAGTAATAACCCTGCCGATACATCAAGCACTCTATAGCACTTCAAGCTGATCTCTCATGAATCTGCAACCTGCAATTCAAAGACCAAACTTACATGTAGATCCCCAATGAGCTTGCAACAACCTGCAACTCACAGATCTTACAACTAGAAGGGACTCTTCCTTTCTATCTCATGCCTTATACAATACATGCCAATGAGTCTATAAATAGATCCCTAACTCAAACAATAACTTAGACTCTTAATTTAGACAATTGTCCTCGCAGCCCAAGACTCTAACTGGTCTCAACATGCAAACTCTTTGTTCACTTAACTAACTATCCGTGAAACGAGCAGTTCTGGAACACACAGGCGACCGACGTCGGTCCCTGCTTGTCTGGTTCTGCCGAC
Organism: Torreya grandis; assembly: GCA_037957365.1. Lineage (NCBI taxonomy): Eukaryota > Viridiplantae > Streptophyta > Pinopsida > Cupressales > Taxaceae > Torreya > Torreya grandis. Next base: position 130,491 of record JARHVA010000276.1, read on the forward strand.
GTCGACCGACTTCCTGCCGTCGCCAGTGGCCTTCTGCACTGGATTCTGCCGACGTCGGTCCTGCTGCTGACGCCGATTTTTGTAGAACTCAGCAACCATCTGTTCCTCAGTTTGCAAAGGTTAAAGCTTTTAGCTCCACAACCTAACAATCTCCCACTTGGAGATAAACAGCTGCAACCTGTACATGTACCTGTACACCGTCTAGTTTGTTACCTTGGCTTTGTATCCATCTTCAAAATCATCCTTGAAGACCAACCACCACAAAATCCGTGGTGCAAAACCTGTCATCCAAATTACCTACCACATCCACATCTACAACCATGTAGAAATAAACCTGAACTTGCATAGCATGTGCACCTGCTACTAGTCCCTGTAAGAATCCACTGAGCTGACCTCCAATGGTTCTCTCCCAGATTGGCTCCTAACTTGTGACAACTCCCACTACTTGGAAAAACTCAGGTTTAGTACATACCATGCACTCAACCTCATTATGTGAATCAAGACCCCTGTTCATATGAACTGTCTAACCATCGGCGTGCTAACCGGTTCCACACAATCATCCTGAAACAAAGTCAACACATGACCTACCATGTCTCTAGAACACACTCTTGCCAAAGAATCTTGCTGCTCCCAGATTCTCCATGACAAACACATGAACTAACTTTACCTTTAGTTCAGCAATACCTGTATATGTAACCCTGTAACAAGCACATCATACAGAAAATAGGATAGTGTAGCTAATACTATCCAACCTGGTAAAGAGAAACACAATGAACAAACCTCCATTACTCTGCAGCTAATACAAGATCAAATAACTTGATCTTCCATCTCACGTATCTATTTCCGCTCTTCTTCATCCTTAACATCCATTCGTCTCTCAGTGGTTACTTCCAGCTAGCAACACTACCCAAAACCCCTGTTTGGTTCTCCTCCAAGGAATCACATCCTCATCCATGCCTAGCTCCCACTGTTTCCTGGATCTACCTGTTCTGCTTCTTCAATAACTTCCTGGTCCTATGCCATAAGTGAGCAACAAGTAGTGCAAAGAAGGGAAATGATGAATTTAAGAACTTACTTACACCTTCAGTCCTCCATATGGGCGCTTGAGACTCCATGACAGCGTGCTGTCCACCCAAAATTCGTCTCAGTGACTGATGCTGGTCACATCTCAGTCTACTGCCGAACGATGTCGGTTCCCTGCGACTGCCTCTCCACCGACGTCAGTTTCCCCTGGCTGACGCCGGTCTCTGTCTGCCCTGAGTCACCGACGTCGAGATGCACATAACCGACATCGGTCCTTGTCTGGACACCGACGCCAGTTTTCCTGCCGACGTCGGTCTCTGTGTTTTTCTTGTGAGACTTGACTTTTTCCCGTGAGCTCCTTTTGGATCAAACCCTTGTCCAAATCACCCTTGCTCTGCTTAGAATTCCCCTGCACCTTGTGCTGAACTCTGTCCGTCACCTTCTCCTTGAAAACCAAGGCTTTCCTGTTCTTGTCACTAACATCGGATTCCTTAAGAAATCTCACCTTCTTCTTCTGCATACAGAAACCACGATCCATGCCTTCCAAATCTAAAAGCATATCCTTTGACTCAAGAACCAGCATCTCCTTCTTATCTATGTGACCAAGCCTATCAAGCCACATCTCTGAATCTACAGCTGAAGTAGATAACCCAGAAGAAGAATCAGTAAAACAAGTAGATAGATAAAGCATACCTACTTTCTTACCTCTAGCTATAACAAGTGTACCCTTGGTAACCTTCCAAGAGTCCGCTGTGAGAGTTACTGTGCAACCCTCTTCACCCAAGCTTCTAACAGAAATCAGATTCTGTTTCAGAACTGGGACGTGCATGACCTCCTTTAACACCCATGTGTTACCTGTCTGTAGTTTCAGCTTCACTTTGCCTTTGCCAACAATCTGACAAGACTTACCATCCCCTACACAAATTTCTCCAAAATCTCCCTGGACATACTCATGAAAAAATTCCCTACATGGGGATGCATGAAAAGAGGCACCAGAATCTAATACCCAAGATTCTACTTTATCCAAAGAACATACCAGAGCATCCTGTGCAATGTAACCTGCAACATCTGCTTCTTCTTCATGTTCTTCATGCTGATCTGTACCCGATCTGCAGTCTCTCTTTAAGTGCCCTTGCTTTCCACATTTCCAGCAGGTTATTCTGCCATACCTGGACTTAGATCTCTTGCCCGTCTTCGACCTTGATCTCCCACGCTCTATCTTCTCTCTTGGCCTTCCTCTTCCTTCAACACTCAAAGCTTCTCCAGATGATTCACCTATGCTTTTCCTGCGTATCTCTTCGTTCAAGATTACACTCACAATATCATCCACTTTTAAGACTTTTAAAGGAGACACAGTATTAGAAACTGCCATTACCAAACCTTCCCAACTTTCAGGTAATGAACACAAGATTAAGAGAGCTCTTATTTCATCATCAAATACAATATTGACTGAACTTAACTGGTTTACTAAACCATGGAAATCACTAAGATGGCTATGAACAGATCCACCTTCCAACATTTGCAAATTAAATAAACGCTTCATAAGAAATACCTTATTCGAAGCTGAGGGTTTTTCATATAAATTTGCCAAAGATTCCATCAACTCCACCGTTGTCTTACACTGTGATAAGCTGGAAATCACAGATGATGCAAGACTCAATCTAACAGATCCCAGAGCCTTCCGATCAAGAACCTCCCATTCTTCATCTTTCATATCCAAGGGTTTGCTAGCAACCCCACCCATCGGTAAGTACAAATCTTTCTGACACAGATAGTCCTCAATCTGCATCCTCCATAATTGGTAGTTCTTGCCATTGAACTTCTCCATTCGTAGTTGACTACTTTCTGTCATTGCTCAACTCCCACTCAAACAGAAACCCTGTGAGTAACCTGTAATCAAAACACACTACCCAGATCTACACCAATCTGTTAGTATCCCAACCAAAAGCTCTAATACCAATTGTTGGTATCAAGCTTAAGAACCTACAACCAAGGCTCTGATACCAGTTGTCAGGAATCTAGAACAACAAACATGCTCTGATACCAGTTGTCAGGAATCTAGAACAACAAACATGCTCTAATGCCACTAGTTGGGATCTTGCTCCTCAGAAAGAGCACAGTATGATTACCAAATATAAGCAATTGAATATGCGGAAATAACCAGAAACATAAGTAACTAGAATTCACCAATAGCACAGAATATGAGAGACAATACACTATCTTGTATTAACACTAACAGAAAAGAATACAACAAAGAACCGCCACACTCTTTCACCTTACAGAGATTCGCCACACCTCAAGTGTTCAGTAATTCTTCTCACACACACTCTCCTACACAAAAACGGTCCCAACAACCAACTCACACACAGAATTGGTGTTCACCTCACCAACCTGTCAGTAATAACCCTGCCGGTACATCAAGCACTCTATAGCACTTCAAGCTGATCTCTCATGAACCTGCAACCTGCAATTCAAAGACCAAACTTACATGTAGATCCCCAATGAGCTTGCAACAACCTGCAACTCACAGATCTTACAACTAGAAGGGACTCTTCCTTTCTATCTCATGCCTTATACAATACATGCCAATGAGTCTATAAATAGATCCCTAACTCAAACAATAACTTAGACTCTTAATTTAGACAATTGTCCTCGCAGCCCAAGACTCTAACTGGTCTCAACATGCAAACTCTTTGTTCACTTAACTAACTATCCGTGAAACGAGCAGTTCTGGAACACACAGGCGACCGACGTCGGTCCCTGCTTGTCTGGTTCTGCCGATGTCGGCCGACTTTCTGCCGTCGCCGGTGGCCTTCTGCACTGGATTCTGCTGACGTCGGTCCTGCTGCCGACGCCGGTTCCTGTAGAACTCAGCAACCATCTGTTCCTCAGTTTGCAAAGGTTGAAGCTTTTAGCTCCACAACCTAACAATTTAAAATGATATTCACATTATTTATATAGACCTGTATCTAACTATCAATATATGGGTAAGATCCTAATCCCAATGTAGGCCAACCATTACCCAATACACTACTTCCACAAGTTATTCCATTATCCTAATATATTGGACCCTAATAAATAACTAAGGGGGATGTGTACCATATGTTAGAATCTCCATCAACCCATATAAATTAATATATCATATCCCTAGGTACATAGCATTCCTTCCCTCCTTGACATGTTTCATCCCTGAAACATATGAAGAAACCAAATAATAAGTGTGATTCAAATCATTGCACACTTGTTTTGAAGATTGATCATCCAACCAACCATATGTGATCCTAGTAGGTGATAAATTTCTAACCTTGTTTCCATTCCAATGTTCTACTCTAATTCCACCCATGATCATAACTATATCTCCTTGGTGTCCATGAATAATTAATCTTTTTTTGATTCCATGTACCATATTTTGTTGTGCTACTTTGATTCCATTCATGACCATAGTATTTATTATTCCATGGATAATCATAGTGATTTCCCCACTAATTCCATTTTCCATAGGCCACTTTGCTATGTTGATTTCATACCTAACCATAATAATCCTTCTTTGCCTTCCATGCATAGCCATAGTTATTAGAACTCTAATTTCTTATATATCCAAATTTCTTGTTATTATGACACTCCCTCACATGGCTCCATGATTATTTCCACTCATGATGATGTGGGGGTCTATATACCTCAACATTTTATTCTACCTCTTCCACCTTTTTCTTTGGTGGTTCCTTTGTCTCTTGAGTAGATGAAGTGTTTTTCTTTGCTTGTATTATTTCTTCATCTATGTCTTCATCTAAATCTTTCATATGCTCTTCTTAACCTACTTTAATATCATATTCATGATCTACCTTGATTATTTTTTGTTCCTTTCCAAATATGATATCCTGTAAAGTGAGCTTCTTTTTCCTATACCAAAACAATATGAACTTCTTTTGAACATTAATATTGATTATTCCCAAAGTCTCTAGTCATGGATATCCAAGAACCATATCCACATCATTCATATCCAAAGCATAAAAATATGAATTCAAAACATATTTGTTCATAATGAGCTTCAAATATTCAAACACTAGAATATTATTACCATCTACTTAGATCTCGTTGATATTATTTGCTTGAACATGTAGATGCTTGGACACATTCATTTTGATGAAATTATAGTTTCTAGTAGGGTTTATGGACACAACAACCTTCTTATTTTAAATGCATCCATGATATTTAAAAATTGACTTGGATTTATGTGGAGATAAATTATTTGAGCCCTTAGCATCTAATTCTTCTTATTCTTCTTTAATATCCTCTACCTCTCCTTCTTCACCATCTGTACTCTCCTCATTATCATTATGCTCAATTTCTTCTTCATCATCATCACTTAAACATTGTTCCTCATTATCATTATTTTATTCAAGTGATTTTTATTCTTCATCATATCCATTATCTTCTTCATTACCATCATTATCCTCTTTTTCTTTTATCCCATAGATCTAGGAAGACCTATTCCATTTCTTCACATGAAGAATATCTTTGTGTGAAGCTCAACTATTTAAACCAATGTTGTGTAGGACCAAAAAAATAAAGAGACAAGCATGTTTGCCAAAAAATTATTTGTGTATTATTCTATTTACAAAGGATCCCCCATTATCTAGCATCAATATCATCCTCCCCTAAAAATACTTACAACTTCATGATCCACAAAACAACTAGAGTTAACGAAATTCCCTAAAATGTTAATAACTCATTAAATACTGATAAAAAAAATGTCCCAAATTTTTATTGTAACTTCCACTTATTATATTGTAAATTTAGTAAACATTTTATGAAAAAAATCCATAAAGTTCATCCTATAGAGCAAATATATGAAAAACCATAAAATAATTATAACTCACTCCAACCATTTCAAAAAAATATGAAAATTTGTATGTAGATTTATTGTATTATGATATATAACGAGTAAAATTTTCACATTTAAAAGCCTTATATTTTGGAAGTTATGATCAAGTAAGTAAAAAAAACTAAAATATAAATAACTCCCTAAAAATGATCATAAAGGTTCTATTTTTTACTATGACCTCCTTAAGATATTCTTCATCTTTAGTAAAAAACATTATGCATAAATTTGTAACCATTTGAAAGATATTGATGATTCCATAAAACTAGGGTTTCACCACATACAAATTACCCAAATCAAAGCTCTAATACCACTTATTATGATCCACACTTATAATAATTGGAAATATGCAAAATATAATGTAGATCAACATAACACAAAAGATATAGGTGGGCCAAGATTTTGAAGTATTAAATATATGTATAAATAAAAGACCCTTGAGGTAGGTTAAAACCATACAATACTCATTTAGGAAGGAATAACTCCACAATATCTCTTTGAGGGGACAACATCCAATATCCTCATACAATAGAGGACTCTATGCTTACTTGATTCATTTAAAATGATATTCACCTTCTTTATATAAACCTCTATCTAACTATAAATGGATGGGTAACTCCTAATTTTAATGTAGGCCAAACATGACATAATGCACTAATTTCATAAGTTACTCTATTATCCTATATATTGGACCCATATAACTAACTAATGGGGATGTGTGCCACATGTTGGCATCTCTATCAACCCATATACATTAATATATCGTATCCCTAGGTATATAGCACTGCGACTGGATAACTTGGATGACCAACTTAGCATATTTTAAGGGTGTAACCTATCCAAAAAACATAATGGGAATGTGGTATGAGTCTCTAACTTCTTCTCCCATTTATTTTATTTTCTTGACCAATGAAAATTTTGAGATCTATAAAAAATTCTTGAAAAATAAGCCTATATTTATGTATTTTCTCTCTCATCTGACTAACCACCATGACCTAGAGGTACCTGAGAGAGTTGAATACATGATCCAATAGTTTTTATAGGCATTTGAGACCATTATGGGTTGTTTTGAACAAGATATTTCACATTGGGCCTTGTTTGGGTTTTAGGGAGGTTTAATATAGGTTTTGGTGTTAACTATTATTCATAAAGGACTGCCCCTTAAATCCAAAACAAATTCATGTAGATCTTAACTAGGACACTTCCCCATCTCTCCTTAATAGCTCAAGTTCTCATGTAAAGGTTACACATGCCAACAAACACCTAAAAGTCCTTATCTTATTTGCATACCTTCATTCTGTGCACTCGAGAGACCTCAAAACCACTTTTCATGCCTTTTCCTACAAATTATGGCCTCATAATTAATGATTACTCCTAAAAAAACTTAAATTATCTTTATCCATTCTCTTATTCACACATTCACCTTGAAATATGATCCTCATACCTCATTAGGCTAGGTAGGGCTAAAGAATGGTCTAGGTACAGACCAAGACTGAAGGACCTACCTTTAAAAAATCACTTTCAAAAAGTTATGATTAAATCCACACCTTATTATCATGCTCACATAGCCTTCACAACCTCTCATTTGCATGATTCCACTCACATCATCATGCCTACTAGTTCATACCTTCACAATGCCATGACTAAGTTTATGCTTCCAATGCACTTGACACCTTCACCTATTCCTTCTATGTCATAGCCTCAATAAAACATCAAAAAAGAAAAAATAATACATCATAACACACTCATATCACTACACCATTCTCTTTCTAATGACAACAATCTCTCACATCTTCATACAGACCTAAAACCACATGACCAAGCTTCATATGACTTGACATCTCTCTCAATGCTTATTGTCACATCACATACCTTTATTCATTCATTTAAATATTCTTCCTTCCCTAGTATCACCCTAAAAATCTTCATGTCATGAATATGACACACTATTCACATACATTCATGATAACTCTCATCCATGAAACACACACACTCTCTCTCTCTCTCTCTCTCTCTCTCTCATGAGTGACCTCATGGCAACACTCTTTTTTAATACCCTGACGTCAACCTTGATCAATGACAATACAATATTGACATGATACACCTTTTACAACATCATGCTACCAAATGAGAAAACACTCTCCATAGGCTAATCATATCCACAATATTCACTCATTGATCAAAACTCTCTTTATTCCACTACCATGTTCAAGCACTTAACCAAACAAAATTTTGACATCAATGACCATTATGCCTTTACATGATGCACCCTTTTGACATCAATGACAACAACATGACAATAGTCCTCTATACCATTATCATGCCCTTGATCTTACTTTTTATGGCTCCAAACTCTTATAATATATAAACACAAAATTTGGTGTCCCACATCACCCTCCCCCCACTTAACTGATAGTCCATCTTGGACTATGTTTAAGATTCCTTAGATAACAAAAAATAAGCTCCCACTTGTAGCACTTGGAATTTGATATTCTCTCATTGGTTGAGTGTAGTCTGAATATTGGAAGTAATCACTTCCACCTCTCCACATAATCACTTCATTTACTTTGGTTGTTCTAGGAAATCATCTCCTTGAGTCATCAAAATTTCAAGTTTAGAAGTTGCAGCCTTGTTTGCATCCTTGAATAGCCCTACTTATGCCAAAACTTTCCTTCAAAGTGATAAAAAACTAACATTAATTTCTTGGTAATGGGTGCTAATTTATTTATCCAATTCTTCCATGTCTTAGAACATGTTGGTGCACTATAATCTATCTTTGATATTTATCACATCCTCATCTGACTATTAGCATTGTTGCTCTTCAAGATGAAGTCATGCTTCCAAATTTTTTTTGGCCACACTAGGTTTATAAAAACCCCATCATTGATGGTAATATTGACACCTAATTTGGTCAAAAAACGTTTTTAGACATATATGGCCTATACAAAAAAATGCCCACATCTATTCATATTAGGAGTTCACTTGGTTTTTGCATTTCTTGATTATAATATCCACTAGTGTCTCTAGTTTGTCTATGGATTCATTGATGAGAGGAACCTCATAAAAAAGTGTTGGATTTATCTTCAAGATCATCTAACAAATTTTTGGGACCAACATACCCCATTTTTTGAATTGAGACCCTTGAGAAACCCTCAAAATAAAACATGGACATTTTAGCATGTCAGGGTCTTTTGTAGAATTTGAAGATCATCCACTTTGTTAAGAGATAGGTTTATGTGGTTTTAATCTACTTTAATCTAGAATAACATTGATAATGAAGTTTTTTTTATTGTTATTTTTAGGTTTCATGGCATATATCCCTAAGAATTCTATACTCTAAAACCTTGGCAAACCCTTGGTTCAAAGTTGAATAAAGGTGGGAATCAAATTAGTGGGAACCATTTTAAAATTTGTTTATATACTTAAGTATAAAGCATATATTCTAGGTTTAGTCATGTTTTTTTAGCACAACTTCACCAAGAAAGTTGATCCCCTTCATTATTTCCCCCTTTTCTAAAGTTTCTTATGGCCTAAATAAATGTCATCATGTATGGTCCTTTTATATTCCCCAACTTAGCCTAAGACTTTAATACTAAGGCCCTGACATAGGCATTAATATAATCATGAACTTAGTCATAGTGCCTTAAGCCTAAGTTTTTATTATCTCTACAGTCCTAACATTAACTTCTTCTTACTTTGTAGGATCCTACGATTGTCTCTTTATCATAGGATTTGATCCAATGATGTGAGGATGACCCAAATTTTGGCTTAAAATAACATACATCTTTGATGATCTGATGATCTATGCTTACTCACTAGGATCTGATTGAATAGAGTGAAGCATAATTGAAAATTCAAAAGGATGCAGGAATCCCAAAATATGGACATGTGGCACCATTACATTTGAGGATTAAAAGGAAAGGGGCCTACCTAACATGACTGCCAATCAATAGCAAGTCCTTAAATCAAGATCCTATGGTTGTTAATTTATCACAATATTTGATCTAATAAGGCAAATTAACATTGAAACCTTAGGAAGCCTTGTAGAAATGTCAAGTGGCATCCTCACATTTGGAACTAAATATTTTAACAAACTTAAAATTGACATTTGTGTGACCATCATCCAAACATCCAAAAAGATGAACTTGACATCTGCGTGACCATCAACTTCAAACCTAGTAAAATTAAAACTTCACTAGTTTAAACTTGATGTCCATGTGATCATCAATTGACACCCAAGAGGGTGTATTTGATGTCTATGAGACCATTAATTTTATACCAATGAAATATCTTACTTAGTGTTCAAATGGCATTCCAAAATCCTATTTTAACTTAGAAATGGCTTCATAATTTAAAGGAAGTGCTCAAAATATGTTCAATAATGGGATCTTTCGACCTATAAAATATAGAAATGGTCTCATAATCTAAATACCTGGTCTAAATTCATATGGAAGGGTCTTCATGGGATTTTTTCATGAACCTTAAACTATGAAGTTATGCTAAGTCTTATGTTAAAAGGGGAAACCTTTGTCACACAAAGTGTAAGCCAACTAAAGGTTTTCATATGTGGTGGATTAAATTATTTAGGCCCTTCCCCCTTCATTATAAATTTGGAAAATTAGTCATATGTTCCTTATCCTAAGGTTTATTTCATGATTAATAAACATGAAACAAACCTTAGCATAAGTAACTTAATCATAGATCATGAATTTTATAAATTGACTTGGTGTGCGGGCATTGTTTATAGATCTACAGTTATCACTTTATCATTTGATTTAATCCAAAAACACAAGGGCACCAATGAATCTTCAAAGGCCCATAAACTCACCACATGGATGATACTCATTTTATGAATGATTGACCAAAATATTTGGAGCATGAAAAGGTATGTAAAACACCAAGTGTCACAATCATAGAGTTTGCAATAGAGAAACCCAATCACATCCAAGGGCCTAGATTATAATAACTAGCTCACTATAATCTAGGATTTAGATCCTATGGTGCAAAATGAAGGAGATATTTTTTAAATAAAAATAGTTAGTGTTCAAATGACATTTATGAAAAATTCCATGAAAGGTCAAGACCAGTGCCACATAAGCACCAACAAGCAGAAAAAGACAAAATTTGAGATCTCATGGGATAAAAAACACAAAGGTATAAAGATAAAGGTCTAAATAAAATAAAAACATGTATAATATGAATCCTAGGTATCTTCCACAATTAAAGTTCTAAAACCCTAAACCCTGCATAAAAGTAGCCCAAATAGATTCAATTGGTTACAATTCAATCAAAGGATAACTTAATTATGTTTTTGAGAAATAAAAGATATTTTTTAAAGGTCATATATAATTTGGCATGATCAATTAGCAAGATATAAATACCATGGTAGCTAGAAAATAATAATTGAAGGAAGATATCAAGCTCTATTTGATAACAGACAGTGAAGGTTGGGTATTTAAGGATATAGAATTAGACCTCACAGCATTAAACATCCCTGGGATTAGGAATTGGTTTGAGCTCTTCTCCATGATAGAAAAGTTGCAATCCTTTTCACAAGAAGAATAGAAGAATTCCACCATGAGTAGGTGATACCATGACGTATTTTTTATCCAAATGGTGAGCCTTCATCACACCACGATAAAACTAGAGGTATTGCATTATAATGATGTCCTTGCACCCATATTTGTTGATTGTAGAAAAGATAATGAATGGATCATTATGGAAGGTAACTAAAAGGGGGTAACTTACATTTCACTTACTACTTTCAAGAAGTAATACAAGCTCACTCTTTCACATGTGGAGTTTTCCAAGGTTAAGGAGTGTAATAGTAACTATGACCTGGACTCTATCCTTAGACCCTAGCTACACCAAGGACCTCATGTCTTTAGAATCCTTGATGAAAAAATCCCTATCCTATAATTTAGAGAAGGAAATAGGGTATTTATGACCCTATTGACCCAAGCCTTTAGTTCCCCTTCAACTACTTATGTGAATAAGATCTAGGTCTTATATGTACACTTCATGATAGATGAAAAACTTACCCCTCTAATTGGAGACTTAATCAATATTTTCCTAACCAAACAAATCAACGCCATCAAGAGAAAGACCTCAAATAAAAAATTTTATGATGTCATACCTAATTTATGCCCTTATATCCTCAACCACCTTCCTTAGGATTAGTAATTGGTCCATAAATGGTAAGACAACCTTCTCACACTACTATTCCAAGCTACACATCTTTAAGTATAGGAATCACATGTAGTTTATTTGTAACTATATTAACCTTGCTATGGTGGAGGCCATCATAGGTGTTCCCATGCCTAGGATCCACCCCCTCATCAAGAGATATGTTGAAATCATAGGGGATGTATAGTATTATTCTGATTACATAGTCATCAAGATTTAAGGAATCATGATTCAGCGTTACAAACTACCAGTGTATGTTCTAAATAAGCTTGTAGAGCTAGAAACTACTTCTTAGCTCATCTAAAGCATTGATAGGACTTACAAAGAAAAAAGGAAGGGCCTAATCCACCCCTTACCCTTAAAATTTTTGAAAACCATAATAAAATACTAGAATTAGGTGGAGGTTATGTCCACACATAGAGATTCATTTGGCTTCCAATTAGATGAACTCCATATGAGGGATCTAAAGAATGTAGTTGACAACCATTTAAGGGAAAAGAAGATCTCAAAGCTAGAATATTCACATCAAATTAGTGTCTATGATACCATATATATTAGGGCTAATAAATATGAAGAGGTATTGGCCAGGATCCAAGGCCATAACATTAATATTGATCATAAATTGGTTAGGGAAAATAATCCATCTAGGGAAACATGGAAAATGCACCCTTTGAAATACCATTTATTACCTAGGCCATCTACCCATGAGCCACCTCAAATAGAGTAGCCACTACCCCAAAAATAAGATGAGCAAGTTTAGGATGAATTAGGAAAAGGTAAAAATAAGTTTGGAGAAGTTAAGCTAGAAGAAAGACCTGGGGAAGGGCCTCCGTCTTCAATATTGTTCCAAAGGCCACCTTCCCCAATTCAACATGTAGACATGATAGCCTTAGAACTAGAAGAGACATTCAAGGGTGATCTCAAGGAAATTGTAGCAGTCTATGACTCTGATAGGGGATAAGATCCCAAGGAAGACACAAGGAAAGAGTTGGTCCCAATAGCATCCGATGAGAAGATAAAAGTAGAACTAGTAATGGTCCCTATGGGACCAAAGAAGAGACCAAGATTCACTTTCACTCATCACACTAGTGAATTAAATCTATTTAGTGACAAGTTCCCAATCCATGGGCTAGTCATTCCTAAATGGTTCATCTATGGGAAATTGCAAAAGATCCCCTCTCTTTCTCATTCTTAGGCCATGATAAGGGTCAATCATGTGGGAATACAAGATGATATGAAGCCTTGGATAAGGGCTATAATGAAGGAGAAAGAATAAATAAGAATTGTGGTCACTAAAAGGATATAAGGAAAGAAGATAGATGCTCTAGGAGTATTTACTAGCTCAAATGTGAAGGTCCCAAAACCTCTACAATTTAAGGAACCAATCACTACTATTCATTTCAACCCTGAGACAACTAGGTTGGAAAGAATAATAACTAGGACAACTATGGTTGGGATAGAATAATTAAACATTCATAAGGTGGAACCATTTGTAGGACTAATCCCAATGGGTGGTTAGTAGCTTGGAGAGGCTACAATCCATGGGGAAGATGTGGAAGTCTAATTAAATCCCATTTAGCAAAAGATAAAGCTAGAGTCCAAGGTGTGAAGCAAAAGATATAGAACTTGGAAAGAGAGAAAGAAAACTTGGAAAAATAGGTAATTCTATCAGTGCCAAATACAATAATCAAGCTACTTGACAACTCATTTTATGACATGTTTGAGGAACTTAAGTCAATAAAATTAAGTCGAGGTGCATTAGAAGGACAATGTGAACTAGCCAAGAGTCTAGTCACCCAGTGGTAGGCCTCTAAGGATAAAATGAATCAAATCCTCAATATTTAGGCAAAAACGTAGATTCCAAACTTCAAGACCATCATTTTAGGGCATTTGAGCACAATTCTAGGAATTGTGATTGAAAAGGTTCAAAGTTTGAGTGCATGACATAATGGCATGAAAAGGGTCCTAAAAGAAGATAAGTAACTAATTAAAAGAATTGAACAACTTATTGGGACCATGCTTATAGAGTCTACACAACCCAATTCCCTTGAGATCATTAATGATGAGGAATTAAAGTATAAGGATACTTTGGTAACCTAGGAAATTAGAGGAAAATGCCAAGGTAGATCTGAGGTTGAAAATAACAAAATCTTAGGCAGATACTCAATGCAGAGGAAAGACTAAATGAATCTAGCAGTATCAAAGAGGCCATAGAGAGAAATGATAAATAATTTCATGACCTAGTGGATCAAGAGGAAGAATAGATCATGAAGCCTGCTATAGACCTAGACTTAATTAATGAACATCATGAGAGAGCCATGAGCATCCTCTAGTAGTGGTAGTTAGAGGCCCCACCATCAAATTGAGCATATTCTATTTTGTAAAAGTTTTGTAACTTTTTGAAGTATAATATTCCATTATAATGGTATATTCTAGTTTGTTAGCATATTTACCTCTAGGTCAGTACAATTTGGAAAAACACTTGTATTTTAGAACTTATAAAGATAGTTGACCCTATATTTGTACACCTGTATTTTGTGATTGACTGGTATACTACCTAGTATTCCTATAAAGGCATGTATGACCATTGTAAAGAGAGAGGGATTTTTTTGATAAAATTTTATATAATTGAAGAAATTAATAAGATCAAAGAATTCTACAAGGATTGTCCATTTTTGATGTGTTAATTGCTAATATAGATTTTCTGTCAATTGTTAGTAGAGGTCTTGAATTTGAATAGTGTCTTTGAATTTTGAATAATATTTTTTAATCATAGGGTTTTTAATTTGTGCCTATGCTAGATTAGTTGAAAGATCTTAGGTTCTTCTTCATTTCATTTTGGTCTTTATTTATATGTGCAATTGCTATTTGATTATAGTGGTAAATCCCTAAAGTAGACTTAGTTCTTACTTGTGATTCTTAAACATTTTCCTTGAAGTTTGCTTGATATATAGTGAGATTTGAGCTTAGGATATGTTACATTATATATATTTTTAAATGCATATTCAATTGCCATTGACACTTTATCATAATGTTTAAGACCAAAATTGACAATCACTCATTCCTTTTCTGCCCTACCCTTCTCTTTGCTCATTTTTATACCATGACCACTTTAGTTTTAGATATATTATAAATATCCATTTAGATTAGTCTATAGCTTATAGTAGGAATGTAACTCACTAAGTATTAACAAGGATTCATAAAGAACTAGCTAAGGTGGCTCTCAACCACCAAATTATATAGATATTGTGGAACCATTATCTTACTCTACTACTATTTCACCATAGTTAACTAGATTGTCAAAACATGCAAATCATGCTCTGAATTTTCTAATTTCTAAAATGAGAAGTGTTCTCTAAACACTAAGGGCACCTATGGTACATTTAGAAGCATCAACACAAATGGATAGTGTCCTTAGTCAAGATTCCTTGGTTGTATTTTGTTAGAACTTAAGCACCTCTATTTCCTATTAAAACCTTTTCTTTTTCTCATGTTCCTCATGGTACATCTAGAGGACCTCACAATGTTTGGGGTGAAGTTGGCCAACATCATCATTATGAAGAATATTTTTCCTAGTGATCTCTAGGGCCAATTTTATTAGGGATATGCCTACTTGAGCTATAAAACATTTAAGGGGATCCACCAAAGTAACTTTGGAATATCTTCCCCCTCTAAAATTAAATGTGTACTCACCTTAGGAAGTTTAAAATTTCCATCATTTTATATGTCCATAAAAAAATAGTTCTCATCAGGTTTGAATAATGGATTCATTTTTAGGTAAATAATCCCACATATAAATATTCTCATATAGGATTCCTTTCTATAATAGGGCATGAGAAGGAAGGTCATCATTACCCTCATTTTATTTTTGTAGATATTATGATTATTTAATAGGCCCCTTTCCCTTTAGATGGTCATGCTCTAGATCTATAAGTTTGGGACCTGTTTGTCATTAGTTGCTTATGCTAACATCATGGTCCTCTCTACTAATAGATTATCCTCTCCCTACCTATTCCTCAATAGTTTTTGGACTTTAAATTTCCATTTATGGATCCTTAGAATCATGTTTTTATTTATTAATTTTAGGGGTGGGGTTTCTTTTAGGCCACACTACTGGAGACACTTTGCATTATTCATATACCACAACTTTAGGTGTTGAAAGCTCTAACCATGAATGGATAGCTAATTATTTTGTGGTAGTGATGCCATATTTCATTTTTTATTCAAGCAACCCTTGGGATTTCATTGTAAATGAGGCTTGCCTTTGTCATTTGGTGCTAAATTTTGGGTTTTCCTCCCACACTATATTAGAACCAATGGCTTCAGGTCTTGGCCTCTTTTCTTTTTTGTGTTCCCTTCCTTTTGCTAGTTTTTGGTTGAGGAGGGAGGGGTTATTTATTTGTTTTCTAGATTCTTGAAATTTTCATCCTAGGCTTGTGAATATAGAAAACCAAAAATATTTTCCCCTACATGATTTTATTAAAAGGATTTATATCAATTTTATCTAATTATTGTCTCTCTATGTGTGCTTAATTTCCTGGATAGACATAAATTATGAAGAGTGTGAATCTTAACATCAATATTATCAGAATCAATGGTTATTAGGTGTGCATCCATAATGTGATTAATGTAATCCATCAAATATTTTATAGTGTATGCATATGGAAACTTGAGCCAGCACAACAAGTTATCAATGCTCTCCATCCATATCCACATGAGTGAATAATGTTGTTTAACAAAAAAACTGAGCCTAACACACCATCTACATAGGTAAATCTTTGGTTATATGCCACTTATTACCAAAAACTTACTTAATAACTTCAAACAAACCCTTAATATTCATTTTATAAGAGGGTATGATGGTTCCTAAACATGTAAACTATTTAAACTTCTCATTAGGTTACTTGTGTTCTAGTGGGTAGGCCCACTTAAGTTATTAGCTAGAATACTCTAGGACACCACTTTCATAAAAAATAATCAAAAGTAAAATTACACCCCATGAAAACTTTTATTTAGGTATTAGATGGAACTTCTTTGCATCTTCTTCAATTCTCTAAATAAAATACTAGGAGTAATTGTATTTACTCCCCTTTTTCATTTGACTTGTGAGATAGAGGTGGGCCATATATAACTCCTTCCATCAATCCATTCCCCTTAAATTTTTAATTGCCAAGTGATATCTACCTTAATAAAAAGATTTTAAATCTTTTAGTTTACATGACATATCCTTCCTTCTTATACTTTAGCATCATCACCATTTTATCAATAGTGTCTTGATCATTAAGATCCACATAGATATCAACTCTTAAACATAGTAACCATGTTGATTTATTATTTTGTTGGTGAGTAATCCTCATTATACACCCTACAAAGCAAATGTAGTCCTCATGGATTCATGAAATTATAAATCATACCACCTCCTAAGTTTTACCAAAGTATGTTAGTTGAAAGGGTTGAAGTATGCCTGCATCCTCCAATAAATTATGAAATATGACATCATAGGTGACCTCATTCCTTATTTTTTGGTGCTTGATCTAGTACTCTCATTGTAATTCACCCTCATTCCCATATTGGAAATGATTATTTTCAAGTACTTGACAAGTTAAAACCTTAGATTCCCAATTGTTCACACATAAGACCATCTTAGGGTACTAAATTTATATCAAAACTAGAGGTGTAGGTGGTGTTTTAGTAACCTTATTCCTTATGTGTGACATCTTTGATTATTTATCGATAGGTGTCTCTTTCTCCAACTCTACCAAGTTCTCACCTTGCACTCCATGTGGTTTCTAAATAATAAGTACTATAAAACCCTCTTCTTGGATAAAAATAGGACTGACTTCCTCTATGCCTCACACTCTTCTACTTAATGGATTAATGGTAATGGGTCTCTTCTCCTACTTGAATTCTGATTTGGACACATCACCAACTAGGGTTCTTAAAGGTTAACACATGATCAACTAATTTTTCCAAATGAAAATGTTTTGTTGCCTTTCTAAAACCCAAACACTTAGGCCTTCCTAGTTCAACCTCCTTCAATGGTGGACATAGTGTGTGAAACCTAAAATCACTTTCACATGATCCCATGGTCACGTTTTAACACCTATTTATTTGAATGAGCTTCACCTCAACCTCTACTTACTTTTTTTCTACTAAAATTATATGAATACACATTATCTATTTTTTATAAGCACTTGTTCAAACTATATAATCCTTCAAAGTTTGCAATAGTAAAAATGTGAATCAGAGCCCTCTAGGTAATTTATAGACATGAACAAATTTAAATTAACCACCCATTCACACTATCATCCATCACTTTGATAATTAATACTTCAAAAAACATGCCACAACATCCATTTGACATGATTTCCATTTATGCCACTACTTTGTCAATAAATAAAGCTATCCCATCCTTCCTTTAAACATTTTTATGCCTTTCCCATAATGCATTCTAGGTGTAAAAAATTCAAATTTCAATTTTTATTTATGGGAACTACCTTTTCCATTTTAATTATTTTGTAATTGTGTTTCCTTTGTCATCTCCATCCCACGTTCATGGCTCACACGTCACATTATCTTGTAAGACTTATTTTATCATGCATGATTCCTACCAACCTTTTATTTATGCACTTTACCTTAATTAGTTTATCCATATTCAAACTTATCCCACACTAAAATATGTGTGTGGTCCTCCATGGCATAACCTAGTGAGATTCATTTGTCAATAAAGTAATAGTGATAAATGGTAGAGTTTATAATAAAAGAAATTACCAAATGTGTTAAAGTTAACCTAAAAAAGATATGCAAATAATGCCACACTTACTTGAAAACAAAACTAAGTACTAAGATAAACTAGTGGCATATGCCTTATTTACAGATTTTAGAAGTGTTACATAGAATAATAGGGTAGGAGATGACTACCATTTAAATGGCCTTGAAATAATTAGCCATATAATATTTTTAAATTACAAGAGAATAATGGGTGAATATTATAAATAATAAATGAACCATCCATCGGATCTATATTTTTCCTAAATGGCACACAAAATTTGAATCATAGACCAATACATGCATACTATGATGAATTTTTTTTGTCTTGATATGTCGATCATGCCAAACTTTTTTTTATTCTCAATCCCTTGACTCCATTTTGTAATAATGTTTTTTCATCCAACTAAAGTAAAGTGTCCAGTCAAGACTTTAGGGATTTTTATTTGTCTATCCTTCCAACACATGCAATGCATAAGAAAAATATAAGGAATACCTTTTAGAAGATTATTGTGGTGATAAAGACAGGGTAAAAGGGATTAATATTATTTAGACTTTTATATGTAGATTGGTAATCCCATAAATCTGATAAAACATGATCATTCCAATTAGTGTGACTACTATTGCAAATATTAGTTAGTGTATTATCAAGGACCTTGTTGAAGGATTCAACTATACCATTGTATTGAGGGTGATATGGTGTGGTCTTATTGTGTGCAATCATAAAATTAGCTAAGTTGATGTGCATTGCTACATTGATAAAGTGAGTGCCATGATCACTGGTTAGAATTAATGGGCATCCATACCATGTGATGATATGTTCCCATAGAAATATAGTGGTGTTATAAGTAGTATAATCCCTTATGTGTGTTGCTTCAACCGATCACATGAGATAATCCATATAAGTAATGATATAACACATTCTAGTTCATCTTGCATCAAGTTGAATGGGGCCAACAAAATCAATATCCCATTTTTCAAATGGTTCATGAATAAACACTAGATTAATTGGCATGGCATCTCGGTGGTTTGGTTGCCTATGCATTGACAAATATCATATTGGTGTGCATAGGCTTTAACATCCTTGAATAATGTGGACCACTATAACCTAGATAGAAGAACCTTTATTTCCATTTTTCCACCATAATAATGTCTTATTAGAACACCCTCATGGAATTATTGAAGTAATTCAACATGTTAATGTTGCATTACACACCTTAATAATACTTCATCACGTCCTATATTGTATAGGTCTCCTCCAATAAGTTAGAAGGGGGCAATGTGAGTAGCTAGTTTCTTCTTCTCTTTAGTGCTAAAGTGGTCTAGTGTTGAGCCTATTATGAGAAAAGTAAAAAATTATTCCAATTATTTGAGCATGCATGTACATTGGAAGAGTTAAAAATCAATTAAATCACATTCTATTATATGTGCCAGTTTGCTAGATTGAATGCATGAGAGGTGGTCTGGACCAAAATTCAATTTTTTGGTTGCACAACCAAAGAGACTAAAACTCATAAAATATGACTATCCATTATAAAATGTGTTTGTGGAACACTAGATTATTAACCAAATACTTGATCACTTCATGGTCTAAATAAAAAATAAATGGAGAGGCCAATAAGTATTAGTAAAACTTCTAGAGTGAATAAACCATGGGCATGGCCTCATGGTCTGTAGTAGAGTAGTTTCTTTCAACTGGTGTGAGCTTATGGATATAAAAGTAAATGGTATGATCAAGGTTTCCTATACTAGGTTATGTAAGGATGGTGCCCACTACCATGCCTAAAGTGTTAACATGAACATGAAACATCTGCATCTAGTCTGAGAACTAAAAAATGGTGTAATCATCATTTTTTTACTTTAGAACATCAAATGCTTGTTGGTGTGTATTAGTCCATAAGAATATGTCATTTGGATTGTGCAATTATTCCATTAGAGCTAATATATAATCATAACCTATAATAAATTCATGATATTATCCAATGTGACCCAAGAAGGTGTGAACCTCACATTGAGTGGTTGGAGATGGAAGTTTGACAATGACTATTGTCTTGGATAGATCCAATATTAATCCATATTAGTAAATGATGTCCTAATATGATTTGAAATGGTGTGGAAAAGATACAATTTTTATGATTTGAGGATATCTAAATTTGATGGTTGCACTTGAGTATGAGGCACAAATTATTATAGTGGTCACACACTAAACCATACATTGTCTAGTCATCAAGGTACACCTAAAGGAAATTATGGATGAAATACTCGAAGGCTTCCACTATAATGTATGAAAAAATTGATGATGCATTATTTAATCCAAATAACATAACATTATATGTAAAAGAACCCCATTTAGTTTCAAAGGTTGTTTTTCCTTGTCTTCCTCAATAATGTTCACTTGGTGATATCTAGAAAAGCTATCAATGAAAGTGTACATCTCACATCCAACAACACCTTCTAAAATTTCCCTTGAGAATGGCATTGGGAAAAGGTTAGTGACACACACAACATTTAGTTACTTGTAATCCATGCAAGTGTGAATTTGACCTCATTTCTTAATGTTTATCACTATAAGACTAACCCACTCAGATTCATTTATGGGAGTAACAACTTTAGCATGTAACATAATACCAATTTCTTCTTAACTATAGTACACAAATTATGGTTCAAATGATATGGTCATTTTCTCACTAGTTGAGTACCTTTAACCAATTTTTTGTTTGTCTTACTCAATAATGGATGCACTTCCTTTATTTTTATGTAGCTACATAGGAAAATGAATTGATATTCCTACAAGAGTTCATTTTTTTGGTTAACTCAATATCAGACCAGTAATTACCCATAATGACTATTTTAGGCATGTATTCTATTCCAATATTATGCTTAATTATTTGGAGTGGTGTATAATATTATTTCTACTTAAACTACATAATATCTCTGATGTCACACACCCAATAATCTATATACAGATGTAAGTCATTTAATGTTGGTTTTGGTGGATCAAAACTAGTATCCTCATCAACTTGATACATGACCTTTTGCTTTCCCTTATGTATCTATTCCCAATATACATATTCATATTGAGAATTAGAATCCAACAGAGTGAAGGAAAGAGTATCAAATTATTGAAATATGGCCAAGTTGTCCTCATGTACATAATGCATGTTACATATGTGATCTTCAACTAATGCATGTCTCCTAATACTATCTGATGGATTAATTGAAAGGAAAAATACAAATCAGTCCATGGAGAAGAAAATGAAAATGTTGAAATAATACCACATGTGATATGCCACTATGTATCCATTCCCCTATAGTTTTCTTGATGGATGTACCACACCCTAGCTTAGACACATAAAGTACCATAAAATGCATGAATACAAAAGGATTTCAGTAATCATGTTTATTTGATGCTCCAAAGGGTTTCATAGTTTTTAGATGGTCTTCTAGAGAAGAAATACCATCATAACTCAAGGTGGCATAAACATAGTTGTCATGGTGGAAGTGATAGTGTATAATGGAATGTACTAGTTCCCATGTCTGTAATTGGTATCAATGAGTAGACCACCATTAGTAGTTGTTCCTTGAAACACAAAGCTGAGTATGCATAAATGTTTACCTTAATTAACATAATAGTCTTATAATTTCTACAAATACTCCCTGACCTTAATTTGACCATGGAACTGAGGCACATGTTCCAACCTCAAGCGTGGTAGACCAATGATGCAAATATTTTTATGGGGATAAGATAACTCATGGGAGAAACTTAGGTGGCTATCAAATACAACAAAAAATTGCCTTTTAAGATCATATTCTTCTTAAACCCATTGGTCACAATCAATACTTGTAGTTTCTGAAATGGATTGCACATCTTTGCATTATAATATGCCATCAGGAGTAAGATCCACATGTTCATTCTCTTGGGTATTGATTTTATAAATAGTGTTGATATCCTCATAAACATTGATGGTTTCTAAAAATGGGGGACCTTGATCATTATTTATATGGATGACCATACAATTAGTGTCATTTTTAGAGCTGATACAAAACTTATTAAAATGTAAATCAACATTGTTAACATAAAACCAAGGTCTAATCAAGAGATCAATAAATCCATAAAATTTAACAAGATCAATCACTTCAACATCACCCTTAAATGCAACACCCAAGATGTTAATTATGGCATATTTAAGAATGCCTATAAGCAGTGCATGAGTCTTATTTCCCATAAATAAAACACACGGGGAAGATTGAAAAGTGGAGCTCCCCATTTTTTTCTAGGCATCCTTTGTTAAAACATTAACCTCTATGTTAGTGTCCAATAGTATATCATAGATCATCTAAACATCAATGGATGCATTTACAAGGATCTCTTTGTCACATTATGCATTTAGTTGGATGTGAGTCTCTTATCTACATGCATGGTTTAAACAATGATCCTTTGAATACTTTGTCATTTGTTATCATAACCAATTATTCAAGAGGGGGATGATGTCTTCACTAAATAATAACTTGCATAGCTCATGAAATTCATAATACCCTGAGTCTATAGGTATCATAACTTTTTGCATCTTGGTATGCATGGTAGGATCCTTGTCTTTTAAGAACTAAATTTCTCCTTAAAAATCCCATACCAAGGATATTGTGTCATGTAACACCTCTTTGTGACATTGGGAATTATTATAGTGTTGTGCATGATGTTATTCATGTTAAACATTTTTAGCATGTGGATTAGAAACAATATGTTGAGAATGAGAATCACTCCGAGTAGTGATATTGATCTTAGGTTTAGTTGGTGGAGTGGTAGGGTGGTTCCACTGATCAGTTGGAATTTTAGAAACACATATCATTCTTGTTCCATTATCATCCCATTATTTGGTGATATAATCATACAAGTGTAGGCATTATTCCAGTCGATGCTCATTTTTACAAAAGGCACAAATAAGGTAGACCATGTAATCATATTGATAGTGGTCTATAGATCCATAATTGTAATAAGTCCTAGGTGGAAAGTGACTACCTACTCATCCATTTCCATGCCTTAAACCTCTTAAATATCTAATCCCACTATTTTCCTAGGTGTTGGCTATAAAATCTTTGTAAGTACCTCATGCATGTACTTTATGAATCTCATCAATGACTTGACAGTAGCTAGTATAATGGGTATATGAATCACATATCTTAAAATATAGTGACACTTTATCTTGGGTGGCATGCTAAAGCAAAGGATATCTTTGTATAGCATTGTATTCCTTACATATTTCATAAGACTATTTTAAAGTGGCATGAACATGCCTTCATGGACAATTATTCTTGTTATGAACCTTTACTTCATAGTCAACACCCCATAGGCCCTATGAGTGTCATCATCATTTTTGGCCATAAGCTTCTCCAGTTAATAATCCATAGTAAAAATTTGGGCCTCCATAAACTGATTGATTCTAATATCTCTGATTCCTGTAGCTTCAACATGGATGGTAGCTTCTAGTGCTTCACACAAATCAGTAAAGGTCTTTTGGGATAAGGCTAATCAAAAAAGAAGTAATAACCCTCATAATTTTTTTTGATCATGTTGTGTTGGATTTATTTCAAATGATAGCTTGGAAAGAAGGGTTTTGAACTGATCATCATATGCCACACTCTTAATGAACTCTTTATTGATATATTTTAAAGCGACAATAATTTGTTGCTCAAACTCAAGAATGTCAAATTCCTAAAGAAAAATAGTTTTCAACAACTCATATTTTATAACATCTTGTTGAGGATCAAAAAAATTATACAATTTGTGTGCATGATCCAATAGGGTAGTGGAAAACTAAGATACCTTATAATTAGTATAAATAATTCCTTATGCCTACCAAATTAGTTCACACTTGTGAACATTAATGCAAGAGTATTTCCATAGTCCATAGAATTAATAAAGAGTTTTTTTAGTAAAAGCTATGTGTTGTTTTTTGTCTGATGTTTTGGTTCATACTCCATGAACCATCACCAGGGAATGATAATGAATAGATAATTTAACAAACTTAGTCATCAGTTTATAGATCTAGTAATAAGACCCATTGATGTCATTGTGATGCAATTTTGATTTAATTAATTTAATATTATTAATATTATATTAAAGAGAGAAAATTATTGAAAATAAATTAAAAATTGAAACAAACAAGAATTAACACATCAAAAAATGAACCTAACAAATATGAAATTGACTAAAGACATATTTATTATTTTGAATTATTTTAACACATCAAAATTGCATCATAATGACATCAATGGGCCTTATTTCTAGATCTATAAAGGGATGACTAAGTCTGTTAAATTATCTATTCATTCTCATTCCCTAATGATGGTTCATGGAGTATGAATTGAAATTTTGGACAAAAAACAACACACAATTTTTACCATAAAAACTCTTTACTAACTTGTGAACATGTTCAACTACATTCTCAACACCTTGATACTCAGGAAGATGGAGTGTCATCTCATAGTAAATTATAGGTATACTAGGTGGTTTCAGTGGGCTCTATGGTAGTGGTCCTATAATTCCTCATGAACCTTATAGCAGAGGTCCATCAATTATTCTTGAGTCATCTCCTAATCCTCCTACACCTGTAGTAGAACCACCACCAATATTTCCTGTTATGCCTGTTAGAGTAATATGATCACTTGAAATAT
This sequence comes from Torreya grandis, assembly GCA_037957365.1. Taxonomy (NCBI): domain Eukaryota; kingdom Viridiplantae; phylum Streptophyta; class Pinopsida; order Cupressales; family Taxaceae; genus Torreya; species Torreya grandis. The sequence continues at coordinate 156,022 of JARHVA010000276.1, forward strand.
TGGGTGCTAAGGGAGTTTGATTAGTTAGATTTGGGACTACATTTTTACCACTACTTAAATTCGATCCACCTATCATTACAAGGTTAGTCATATGTCTTAACTACACTACTTTGAACTTGTAATATCATAATCTCTTTTATGGATTAGGATTAAAACTTAGATTTAAAGTACACACTATCAATATCCTAATATTTTACAATAATTCCATCAAACTCAAATGCATGAACATGCACTATGATAGGGAAATTATGTCTAATTAGATTGGGTTCCACAAGTACCAATGATTTTTCATAAATATTTAATGTGTACATGTACCAGTAAAGGGAATGGATCTATGGTTAGGGAGTACTCACTATGTCTTTCCACCTTCATACAGATTCTTTTAACACTTATAAGATCTTCTCATTCTCCCTTGGGATTGATACCTATCATGGACTTATGCGTAACCTCATCATAATTACACTTCCATAATTATTATTTACTAAATACCAAGATAAACTACAAATCCTATACCTTTTCATTTCCCCACCTTTTTCACTACTCATGCACGAGAGAGTTTTATCCATCCATGGGGAAGTTCTCAAGTCTAGAGTCAACCATAAATTTATTAATTTCTAAGGGAAAATATCTTAGGTACCTTCCATGTGGTTCTGTTAGGAAATTGAATTATGATTCCTCTAAACAAGAATATGTAGACAACATATTCCAATATGTAGCTATTTACTATTTTTTTCCACCAGACATCCACGTGTCCAAGTCATTTTAAAATTTTATAAGGTTTTCTGATGCTCTAATAACCAGGGATACTTATGTCCATAATTTCTCAAGAAGTATTGGGCATATGTTGAAATCCAAACATACAAATGGATGGGGCTAGCTATACAAAGAAGGTTTTATATAAGAATCATATGGATGTTGATCTACCCATTGTCACATAGAAGTATTTGGTCCAATATATTGAAGTGCAAAGTTATCTTCTACTAGGTCAATCCAATGTCCAATGTTTTATAGAGAGAGCCACTCAAGCATCTTTTTACCATCATGCTAACAATTGTAACATTTCCCAATAATGAAACCAAAATGTTGGGCCTTATCCTCAATTTTGATTAATTAAATATTAGTTGCACACCTAAACTAAATGAGGAAGCCAATGAGATAGTTCACTAGTATATCATGTGAGTAGTGACCTCATGTGCTCACCTAAATCATGAACCAAGACTAGTTCCTATCAATTTTATTGTGTGGTGGTGGATAAACTTAACTCTATGTCTACACTTAGGCACTTGGGTTAGTTACATTTAGTTCTCATTACTACAATCATCATATTATGGTTAATCATGTTGTTCACTCCATAAATTCTACATACTTCTAATTATCACCATAGAAATAAATTGGCACATATTTTAAAATTTGTAGATAGAAATAGTGATTCCATTTATTTCATTTAAAATTCACAATCACTTGTACACCATATCTTACTAATGAACAATGAAATATTACAAATATAATTCAACAACATTTCCTCTATAATATTATCTCTTCATCTCGTTTCTAAATAAAACTACAGGGTATTTATACATGATCCGACCCATATCTTTAAGTTACATAATTAATATAGTAGTGATGACTAGCCAATGATTATTTTAGAAAAAGAAGTCATGATGAGTCCTTACAATATAATCCTTTTGAATCAAGCCTAAAAACCCTATATATTCTCTCCATGCTATACATTAGTTCTCATGCTCATATTCTCTCATGAATCAGTTCCATATTTACACATGAATAGTCTCCTCTAATGATTCTATGAACTGATTCATAATTGTCTTCGCTTCTTGCACCCTTATCCAAGTCTTGCACCTTTGTCTATGTCTCTCATACATTCCACCTTGTCTTATGTATCCTTGTATCTCACAAGTCACTCTTCTACACCAAGGTCCTATGCAACTTTCTCTTCCACACCTTTCTCTTCTACACCAAGGTCCTCTACACCATTCTCATTCCCTTTATCCTTCATATTATGGATCAAAAACCCTTAGAATATATAAATACAAAATTTTGGGTCCAAAAAAATAGATGAAATAAAACACCTAATTTCTTTTATGATCATAAACCTAAAAGATGTATAACTTAATTATTATATAATAGAAAAAATATATATGCTTTGATCAAAGTAGCGAATAAATTTAGATAGTACATCCTACATAATAAAACCTACACCATCATCCTTGAACCATAGATCAAACTCACACTTGGATAGAATGATCTAGGTGAGAGAAGGGGAAAATGGATAAATAAACTATAGGAATTTTATCTCAAAATCCATCTTGATAATATGGTAAGAGGACAAGGTATTATCTATATTATGATAGAAACATATTCACACATCTCTATTGACTAAATTAATTAATCACATATAGCTAAAGGTGATCAGTATGCCTAGATCATTCATTACCTACTCACACAGACATGCCCTCCTAAACTAAATAAAGATCATATACAATAAATTAGGCTTAGATCAGCCCACTACATGATAATGAAATGGATGTTGTGATGGGGAATCAAGAAAAACAAACAGATCTAATCCCACTTGTTAGGATCTTGCTCCTCAGAAAGAGCACAATATGATTACCTTGTATAAGCAACTAAACATGCGGAATTAACTAGAAGCAATAAGTAATTAGAATTCACAAATGACACAAAATATTAGAGACAACACAAACTGTATTAAATACTCATCCAGAAAAGAATACAATGAAGAGACGCCACACTCTTCCACACCTTTCAGGCTTCCCACACCAAGTGTACAGTAATTCTTCTCAAGAGTTCACTCTCCTACCAAAAATGGTCCCAACACACAACTCACACACAAAATTGGTGCTCACCTCCAACCAGTTAGTAATAACCCTACCAGTACACAAGTACTCAAAGTACTTCAAGTAGATCTCCCATAAGCTTGTAACAACCTGTAACTCAAATGATCTTACTTACCATGTAGATCTTCAAACGTGGCCTTGCACACCTACTAACCAAGATCCTACAACTGGAAGAAATCATTTTCTTGCCTTAATTACAATACATGCCAATGGGTCTATAAATAGATCCCACACTTAAACAATAACTTAGACTTCTAATTTACAATAATTAGACTCACAACTCAAGACCAAAAATAGCCTTTTACATGCAAATACTCAGTTCAACGAACTAACTATTTGTGTAATGAACAGTTCTAGAACTGCACAGGTGACCGACATCGGTCCCTATCTACTTGGAGGTGACCGATGTCAGCCAACTTCCTATCGATGTTGGTTGCCCTTCTGTTCACCACTGACTGATGTCGGTCATACTGCTAACACTAGTATCCCTAAAACTCAACAACCTCCATGTCTGCAATAGTTGAAGCTTTTAGCTCCACAACCTAACAATCTCCCACTTGGAGATAAATAGCTACAATTATACTTGTACCTGTACATCATCTAGTTTTTTCCCTTGGCTTTGTATCCCTCTTCAAGATCACTCTTGAGTACCAACCACCACAAATCTTATGGTGCACCTCCTATCATCCAAATCACTTTCCATATACGCATCTACAAACCCATGTAGAAAATAACTTGAACCTGCATAGCATGTGCACCTGCTGTTGGTCCCTCTAAGAATCCACTAAACTGCCCTCTAGTGCTTCTTTCCCAGATTGACTCCAAACATTTTGACAACTCCCACTGCTTGGGAAATCTCAGGTTTAGTACATACCATGCACTTAACCTCATTATGTGAATCAAGACACTATTCATAGAACTGTCCAACCATCGGCATGCTAACTGGTCTCACACAATCATCCTGAAACAAAGTCAACATGTGACCTTCCATGTCTTTAGAACACACTCATGCCAAAGAATCTTGCTGCTCACAAATTCCTCATGACACACCTCTGAACTAGCTTTACCTTTAGTTCAACAACTCCCTGTATGTGTAACCCTGCAACAAGCACACAATATAGTAATAAGATAATGTAGATAATATTATCCAACCTAGTAAATAGAAACACAATGGTCAAACCTCCATTGTCCTATAGCTTACACAAGACCATATACCCTGGCCTTCTATCTCACGTGTCTATTCCCACTCTTCTTTATCCTAAACATCCATTCATCTCTCAGTGTTTTTTTCCATCTGGTAACTCCACCCAAAAACTCCTGTTTGGTTCTTCTCCAAGGAATCACATCCTTCATCCATGCCAAGCTCCCACTGTTTCCTGGATCTACCTACTTTGCTTCTTTAATAACTTCTTGGTTCTTGACCATCAGTGAGCAAAAAGTAGTGTAAAGAAGGGAAATGATGAATTTGAGGCTTACTTACCCTTTAAGTCCTCCATATTGGTGCTTGAGACTCCTTGACAGCTTGTTGTCTGCCCAAAATCTATCTCAGTGACCGATGTTGGTCACATCTCAGTCTGCACATGATCGACATCAATTCCATGTGACTGCCTCATCATGGATGTTGGTTCCCCCTGGTCGATGCCAGTGTTTATCTATCTAGAGTCACTGATGTCAGGCTGAACATAGCTGACGTCGGTCCCTGTCTGGTCACCGATGCCAATTTTCTAACCGACGTCAGTCTCTATGTTTTACTTGTGAGCGATGACCTTTACCCGCAAGCTCCTTTTAGATCAAACCCTTGTTTATATCAACCTTGCTATACTCAAAATTCCTTAGCCCCTTACGCTAATCTCTGTCCATCACCTTCTCCTTAAAAACCAAGGCTTTCTTGTTCTTGTCACGAACATCGGATTTCTCAAGAAACGTCACTTTCTTCTTCTGCATACAAAAATATTGATTCATGCTTTTCAAATCCAAAAGCATACCCTTTGACTCAAGAACATGCATCTCCTTATTATTCATGTGACCAAGCCTATTAAGCCACATCTTTGAATCTACAGCTAAAATAGATAACCCAGAAAGAGAATTAGTAATACAAGTAGATAGATAAAGCGTACCTACTTTCTTACCTCTTGCTACAACAAGTGCACCCTTGGTAACCTTCCAAGAGTCTACTGTGAGAGTTATTGTGCAACCCTCATCACCCAACTTTCCAACAAAAATCAAATTCCACTCCAAAACTGGGACATGCATGACCTCCTTCAACACCCATGTGTTACCTGTCTGCAATTTCAGCTTCACTTTCCCTTTGCCAACCATCTGACAAGGCTTACCATCCCCTAAATAAATTTCTCCAAAGTCTCCCTGGACATACTCATGAAAAAATTCCCTATTTGGGGATGCATGAAAAGAGGCACCAAAATCTAAAACCCAAGATTCTAATTTATCTAAGGAACATACCAGAGCATCTTGTGTAACAAAATCCACAACATCTGCTTCTTCTTCATGTCCTTCATGCTGATCTTCACCCAACCAACAATCTCTCTTGAAGTGCCCTTGCTTTCTTCATTTCCAACAAGTTATTCTACCATACCTGGACTTGGATCTCCTACCTATATTAGACCTTGATCTCCCATGCTCTATCTTTTCTCTTTGTCTTCCCCTACCTTCAACACTCAAAGCATTCCCTGATTATTCACCTGTGCTTTTCCTATGAATCTCTTCATTCAAGATTACACTCACAACATCATCCACTTTTAAGATTTTTGTAGACGTAGTATTGCTAACTGCCATCACCAAATTCTCCCAACTTTCAGGTAATGAGCATAAGATTAAGAGAGCCTTAATTTCATCATCAAAAACAATATTGACTGAATTTAACTGGTTTACCAAAGCATGAAAATCACTAAGATGACTATGTACAGATCCACCTTCCAACATTTGCAAATTAAATAATTGCTTCATAAGAAATACCTTATTCGAAGCTGAGGGTTTTTCATATAAATTTGCCAAAGATTCCATCAACTCTACCATTGTCTTAACCTGTGATAAGTTGGAAATCACAGACGATGCAAGACTCAACCTTATAGATCCCAGAGCCTTTCGATCAAGAACCTCCCATTCTTCATCCTTCATATCCAGGGGCTTACATGCAACCCCACCCAATGATAAGTAAAAATCTTTTTGATACAGATAATATTCAATCTACATCCTCCATAATTGATAGTTCTTTCATTAAACTTCTCCATTTGTAGCTTACTTTCTTCTACCATTGCTATACTCCCACTCAAACAAAAACCCCTGTGAGTAACCTATAATCAACACACACTAACCAGATCTAATCCAACCTGTTAGTATCCCAACCAAAAGCTTTGATACCAGTTGATGGGGAATCAAGAACAATAAACAGCTCTGATCCCACTTGTTAGGATCTTGCTCCTTAGAAAGAGCACAATATGATTACCTTGTATAAGCAACTAAACATGCAGAATTAACCAGAAGCAATAAGTAACTAGAATTCACAAATGACATAGAATATTAGAGACAACACAAACTATATTAAATACTCATCCAGAAAAGAATACAATGAAGAGACACCACACTCTTCCACACCTTTCAGGCTTCCCACACCAAGTGTACAGTAATTCTTCTCAAGAGTTCACTCTCCTACCAAAAATGGTCCCAACACACAACTCACACACAAAATTGGTGCTCACCTCCAACCAGTCAGTAATAACACTGCCAGTACACAAGTACTCAAAGTACTTCAAGTAGATCTCCCATAAGCTTGCAACAACCTGCAACTCAAATGATCTTACTTACCATGTAGATCTTCAAATGTGGCCTTGCACACCTACTGACCAAGATCCTAAAACTGGAAGAAATCCTTTTGTTGCCTTAATTAAAATACATGCCAATGGGTCTATAAATAGATCCCACACTTAAACAATAACTTAGACTTCTAATTTACAATAATTAGACTCATAACTCAAGACCAAAAATAGCCTTTTACATGTAAACACTCGGTTCAACGAACTAACTGTTCGTGCAACGAACAGTTCTAGAACCACACAAGCAACCGACGTCGGTCCCTATCTACCTGGAGGTGACCAACATTGGTTGACCTCTTGTCGATGCTGGTTGCCCTTCTGTTCACCACTAATCGATGTCGGTCATACTGCCAACATTGGTATCCCTAGAACTCATCAACCTCCATGTCTACAACAGTTGAAGCTTTTAGCTCCACAACCTAACATGTTGTATAAAAAAATTTGAAGATATATATTTAAGATGCGTTTTTAGAGAATAATATATAGACATCTTAGAAAATTTTCACTAGAAAGTTGGTAGTGGACACCACTTAGGTAATACTACTACTCACAAAATTCTAAGGATGGGTTACTACTGGCCTAACATTTTCAAGGATGTTCACAAATAGTTAAGGACATGTCATCAATCCCAATTATTTTGAAAATGTTAAACACATATAGTAATGTCTTTGCAAACTATAATTTAAGGATGTCCTTTTACACAATGAGCCACAAACTTTGTGGGAGTAATAAACCACAACTCTTCTGTAGGGAACACATTTATATTGGTGGCCACTGATTATTTTACTATATGGATTGAGGCCATAGACATAAAGAATTATAGATCTTAGGATGTGATTGAATTTTTGGAATAAAATATACTAATAAGATTCATAACTCGAGTTTCTTTGGTGTGTGACAATGGTCCAACCTTCCAATAGACATAGTTCATAGAGTGGGACTATAACAATCAAATTACTATTAAGTTATTATCAAACTATTATCCACAAGGGAATGGATATGTAGAATATAAAAATAATAAATATATGGATGCTATTAAGAAATCATTATAATATAAACCAAGATAATGACATATGTTACTGAAGTATGCACTATGTGCAGATAACATAAGACACAAACAAGCCCTCAAAGCTTCCCCTTTTCTACTGGTATATGAAAAACAACATGTGTTTCCTATTATTTTCAAGATACCAACATATAATTTCATGTAAGAGTGTATGGGGGAAGATGAAATAATTTAATCTATATTGATAGACATTATTCAAATGGAGGGCTCATGAATAGAAGCATTGGTTAGCTTTAAAAAAATCAAGACATTTTCAATAAATGGTTTAATAAAAGATATAAAATCAAGACTTTCAAAATTTTGGATTTGTTACTTTTGTGGGATAAAGAAATCAAAAATAAAGGGTATCATGACAAGTTCGCTTCACTCCTTTGTGGATTGGGCCATACCAAATTTCTAAAATTCTGAGTAACAATACTTTTGACTTAATGTATCTTTTAGGTAATGATCTTACTTTTCAAAAAAATGGGAAGTTTTTTAAACACTGTTTCTTGGCTGCTTTAACTATATATGCTTCTAAATGACTGTGATTTAATCCATATAAGTATAATTAGATTAGGTTCATAGTTATCCTAGAGTAGATTTCTTTCTTTTTGCATTTGTTTTCTTATTTTAGTTGTCTTACTTTCCTAGATTAGGTTCCTAGTTTTCTTAGAGTATATTTCCTGCCTTCCACATTTGCTTCCATAGTTTAGTTTTTATGCTTTATAGATTATTTTTATGAAATTTTAAGAACAATATGATTCCTTCCTTATGATAATTCCATCAAAATTATCTTGGGAAAGTATGACTATAGGCACATGAAATAATATTCACTGAGGATTACTCCAAAGGTAACTAAAGTTCCTGAATCAAGGTATGTACTATGACTAGAATTAAGGTTTTGTCTAAATTAAATAAGACAACCAAGTATTTGAACGTTGCTTTGACATTTTCATGCATATTTTAGAAATACTTATCACTTTCTAAAGATCAATTTCACTTATACATGCTTAAGGATTGAATTGACAAATAATAAACATTGAGATGGATATATTCAGATAGGAATTATTTGATCCAATTTAATTTTATTATACATACACCCATATAATGGTAGTATTTTAACCTTATTACATCTGTGTTTTAAAAAAAAAATACAAACTTATTGAAAAAATTTGGTTCATTTATCTCCATTGCGGCTATGGATGTCCAACTGGTAGTGGAATAATACTTAGAGTGGAATCAAAGGTATATCTTTCAAGGATATAAACCCCTGGATGGAAGTAGAGAAATTTCCATCTTCCCTTAATTTTATTTATCAAATTTAATGATTAAATGAACCTTTATTTTTGTCTAAATACCTTTTAAATCTCATGTCAAGGGTAAAAGAACATCATAGGATCAACATAGATCTTAAAAATTAAAAGGGAATTTTGCAGTCCCTTTCAATTTTGTATGTTGCATGGAATTTTGGAGTCCCTTTCAATTATGTATTTTATTTATTTGTTTATTTTATATTCTAAAGTTGTATCATAGTGCATGAATTGTAAATTATGGGTTCTCAAATACTAAGAAGTATTTCCCCCTAAATCACCATTTGTTGTGTCCCAACATGCCTCATTTAAAATTGTCAAACATGGACCCATTTTGCCTAGAAACATTTCTTCAAAACAAATTAAAATGATAATATAACATTAGAAAACACAAATTTATCTACTTTATGAAGTTTTGTGGTTACATTATTGTCAAAATTTATGTTTTATTACTTTAGGAAAATCAAAGTTTGAGTATCAGATAAAATGTTTTAAATTACTTTTGAATTTTATTTTTGAATCAAACTTTTGATTGAATGGAATAAAAAAATTAATTGTGTTATTTTTTGGTTTATTTTAGCTTATGGTCATGTGTAGGGTTATTTTTATGACTAAGTTTTTCAATTACTATCCTAGAGCTTTCACAATCTTTCCAAGTGTTGTTTCGCTCATCCACTTCTATCCACTCCAAAGGTCAAATTTTGAATGGTCTTAGGCATATGGACATAAGATATCACTCCATGTGGTATCATACCATTCATTCACTACCATTATGTAATTATTAAAATATTTAGAACTTATTGGGCATATGGATAAGTGAGATTACTCCATATGGAACCATATCATTCATCTATGGCCAAAGACTATTTACACATTTAACAATGCCCCTTGACCCTCTGGATAAATGAAAACCATCCACATGTCATCATCCTAGGAATCCACACCCTATAAAAGGATAATCCATAATTAAAATAAAAACCTTTGGGCTAGTGATATTTTGCCAAGTGTCTCAATCCCATTCAAATGAGGTATGAACACCAAGGTATAAAAGTCAGAATTCAAGCAAGTAGACAAGAAACATAAAGCCACATGTCTCCATCCAATAAAATCAAGTTTAGGACATGAAATTAAGCCCCAAAATCACTATAAAGATACATATATCATTTTAATATGACTAAGAATCCAAAATTAGCAGGAAGATGCCATGTGGTAAATAAACCCACTAAAGCTAACATGGAAAAAACAAAATTTAAATGAATGAGAAATAGATGGGTAATGAATAAAATTCCATTTTTTGTAATTAATGTGCATGAATTGGAAACTCAATGCATTCAATTTTAAATTCTAATGAAATATTTGTAATATATTTGGCCTTCAAAACAAAATTTGACTCCACTGCCCTATTATTGTCTTATGGTGTTTTTGAATTCAAGCTTACTAGTGAATTAAAATACCTTTGGTTTCTAAGTGCATCCAAAAATACTTCCTAAAATTACAATGGCATCATATTCTCATGTTTCCCCTCCATCTACATATTCTATTACTATAAATATGGAGTATATGGACACAATATTTGATCTAGTAGATTTAGAGCACCAATTTCTTCACTACTCATACATCTAGACAAAAGTTGAAACAATAGAGTCATACAAGGCTGGAGACCAATCGTCCATATCTACTAGAAGATATATCAATAACATACTAGAAATCAAGGTAGTGGGATTAAATAATGCTATAACAAAACCAAAGGTAATGACTTGTATTGACATGCTATATGATTTATTTAACAATGGTCAAATTTATGGGAATATATTTCATTTTAGATGTAACATGATCCTTGTGGCATACATCATAGGGAACACATTTGAGAAATATTATGGGCTCCTAGTTATTGAGATGACTTATAAATAGCTTGTGGTAGATATATGGTTAATATAAAATAAAATCAAGTTTAAATTGAAAAAATGGGCCACAAACTTAGAAAAAATTGTAATTTAGAGCCCAATTTCATCCATTCCCATATTTAAGTTCATACAAGGGATAATAGTGACTATGGCACTACTAAATAGGTTACACGTTTTCACTATTATTTATGTCATGAAATATGGGTCCCTTTGTTGGACATCATTCCAAGTTCTCACAATATTATAAGTCTTGGAGAGATCATTAGTTCAAATTTGAAATTCTAGATGTCTAAGCTAGAGAATTTTCTAGATGGAAATTTATATACGATGTTGTATCTAGTGGAAGTTATAAATGCCATAGTGACTATGTCACATGATGCGAGTTGTGAAACATCATGGGACTATATAATAACATAATTTTTTATGAATTTATCCTTACTCACATATATCAGTTCAATAAAAATATTTATATAATTACAAACATATTTTATCCAGTGGTATACATGTCCATTTATGGTAACACCATGCCCAAGTTGTCATACCTAATTAAAATAAGTATTATAAATATGGGGAACTACTGGTTCTACACTCAACACACAATTATAAGGATACAGGGAATTTATGTACTCCTAATATATATGATAAAGTATGTTCCAAATAAGTTGGTTGAGAAATAAATTGATTTCTAATTATTTGATAGTGTAGACACCATGTTGAAATGTGTCAAGAAGGGAGTTATCCACAAACTTCCTTTAAATATCATATTCATGTAGTATTTGAAGTGGGAACATTTTTATTATGTGGGGAAGGTCAATATTCATTATGGGTTAAGAAAACATGCATTTAGGTACTAGGATCTAAGTCAAACCATTAATAATGTTGTTGAAAAGCTTAAGTATAATGTTATAGTCACATATGGACATCAATGGTTTATACATGTCCCCATATTTTTAAATGTAGAGGATGATATCAAAGTCATAATAAGAATGCACAAAGAAAACATTTTAATGCTAGTGTATTAAAAGATATAGTATGATCCTAGTATCATAGAAGAAGATGCAAAAAGAATAGGTAATGAGAAGGTATCTCCACTACAGTTGCACATTCCTACTCCTTAAGTAGAAATAAGCACATCTATGGAAACTAACTAATAGATTATGTATAATATCCTCAAGGGTCTTCCAAGACCTATAAGTGTTATTGCTTCACTACTTACCATATGGATGGGATTACCTCTAATTCCCAATAGGCCAATTGAGTCACCTTCGTTCACACAAACGTCCACCATCAATAATGCAACAATTAAATTCTTCCATTCCATCTCCACTATTTTTTATTGCCACCACATTTTCAAAAGTATCTACTTTTTTCCCATTATGACTTTAGTAACAGTGGTTCTAGTAGTACCTTCACCATTGAACACCACCACCACTAATGATTCACCACTTATACTACCTATGGCTCCACCATTATTCATTATTCCATTTCAACCCACATGGCCAATTAATACCTCTATTGTGACCTCAAGTATTACATAAAAAAGAAAGCATAAAACTTCCCCAATATCTCCTCAAGTTTCTAAAGTTACAAAATAAGAATATTAACATGAAAAATAATCAGGTGTTATAATAGGACCCCTTTATATAAAAATAGATGGAAAATCAAAAATTAATTGATCAAGTGGGAGAAAAAATGGGATAATATGACTAAGAGGTTGAATAACAAAGGGAAACATAGGAGGTAGCTATATGATCTCATCAAGAAGTCACAATCTAGGGATATACTAACACACGAGTAACAACATTTCAAAGATCTCCTCCTAATACTACAATTTAACAATTAGAGAGTGTTGTGGGCATTGGATTAACATCTGTTCAAAGTGAAACAAAGGAAATGCCCAAAACTATATAATTTCTAGTAACAAATGATAATATGATAAATGTTGTTATGAAGGAAAGCATGTAATTTATAGATAATGCAATCTCTCCCATCATTGTAACTAAAAATCCCATTGATATTAGTATAGTTGGCCAAGATACTAATGAGACTCCTTATGAGTCAACTGATTATTTGAGAAAACCCAACCAAGTCCCACTAACCACTTCAGTTGGCTCAATGCCTTATGCTACTACTGGGGTTACTTATGCATCCAATACAAAGTATTTGAATAATTTGACTCAAACCCTAGTAATTCATTCTTTCTTTAGTCTTACATATCTACAATATACTAGGGTATGGGCATATTTTTAATAATTAGTGTCTTCCTTTATTTTTACCACACTATTTCCATCACAAAGGTCATCTACCCAATTGAGTATGCCTATTTCCTAGGCCACTTCAATAGATTCTTCCATAGTTTCTCTGTACAAAAACCCAAAAAAAGTTAAATACATCATTGATACACCTCCATAGAGGAAAATAAAAATATGGAGGAAAGATATTCCTTCCTTTCCTAAGCCTTAAACACCTTCTCAATCTATCCAATCTACTTTAACACAAATGCTTCCACTAGGAAATCACACACCTTCAATTTCTGTACCTATAGATTAGGCCAGAGAACAAGTTATATTTAATATTCCTCCTTAGATTTATAATTTATAGGAGGAGAAAAAATCTAAAAGTATTTGGTCATTAGTGATTATCCTTGGATGGAATTCCATTTTGATAAATAGACTGATACATTATGATTGGTGAAAAGGAAGACTATGTTGGTTGAAGGTGAAATTATGGAATTAGAGGAGAGGGAGGATATTTTATCCTTAAAAAAGAAAAGGAAAGTTCATCTAGGGGAATAAAATGAGTAAAAATAATATCCTTATAGTTTTTTAGATGTAATAAGGGGATTATTCAAGTAGATGTTTAGAAGTTATGATCAATCAAAGTAGAGGTTACCAAAAATGAATGCTATTGAGGCTCCTTAGGATATTATGGATAATGTGCATGGGGTAACTAAGACATTATATAACATCATTTATTCAATAAAAGTTGGAATAATTGATTCACAACTTATATGGGGAAGTGTGTTAAGTTATTATGTGACTATGAAAGATATGGAAGTTAAGCTCAATTTTATAAGAAAACCACAAGGAATGATGCTTATATACATTTAAACCTAATGCTATGCTATAATTTACATTGGCAAAGAACTATGTGACCAAAAAAAATAATATGTTGGAATGGCATAAAGAGATGCATGCCTTGGTGCATAATTTTGTTATCCATGAACAATGTGAAGTTTACATTTTGAAACACATGAAGGTTACATGTATCTATACACCTCTAGGTCAATTAGTCGCGAGGCTAGTTTTTGAGGACCTACTCTAGGTGGATGCTAATAGTTATTGGGTTGAAATAGAAGGGAATGTATATAAGACAAATGATTAAATAATATAATTAATAATTTTTTTAAAAGACAAGGTGACCAATAAAAATAATATCAATGTGACATTCAAGATTTTATGATCACTCATGGGAAATTAATGGGTAAGTTACCAAAACTGTTTAAAAGGGCCATGCTTCATTATAAAAATTGAAATAAAATTTTCCTTGAGTTATGAATCATATAATAAATAGGAAGTTTTAAAATATGAAAATATTTCATTAGGTATACCATCTATTCCTTCCCAACTACCTAATACTAAGTCTCATTTTTCACGATATTCCATGGTGCAAATGTCAATGAGGCCCACTTTTGTTACACTTCTAGTCACAGTTCCACCAGTTCTCCCATATACTATAGTTTTAGTCCTAATGAGAACAAATATTATAGATGTAGCTATAGTGGCAACTACCAAGGCTTCGAGCATGCATGCTTTATCTTCAAGTAATGCCACATTAGTAGTATAGGTTATCCTTTTATGTGATTGCATGTCTGATTTGTAATTTGAGTTATTTATTTATCTTGGGTATCTTTATATCTAAGATTTATAACAAACATGTATTATATGCATGATTTATATGTATATATTGTAAACATGCATTGTATGCATGAATTTTGACATGATCTTGATTTAGAAGATGTAAATTTGGACTTTTATTGGAGGATGTGGCATCCCCATCATAAGCCTAGTTATACTTGTATGCTATTTATTAAAAAAGTATGATATTTTTTTTAATTAAGGCTAATAATAGATTCTAAAGATTATTCAACAATTTTGTCTTGGTATGTGTTTATCTTCCAAATCTTGTGTCTCATTGAGGAAGTTCCATCATATTGGTATTCTAGTGCTATGATTTGTGTATAACTGATTTTAATATAATTATTTATATTGTGATATACATAATTTGAGTGTTTTTTGTTTATTAATCATAATATTACTTTAACAAAGGATGTGTAACAATAATCCTACATTGGTAGTAACCTTTGGTTATGAAGATTGACATTTACTATAATTGTTCCCTTTGACTACTAACTTTATTTGTGTATTTTATGTGTTAATAAAAAGTTTTAGAAAGCATTATTTTTCACCACTTTTCCAAATATAATAACCTAAAAATGATACTTGAGTGCTAAGAGTTCTACTTGAGACCCCTATCCCTAGATTAGCCCTAGACCTATCTTAGGGCTTATTTTCACACTTATCCAACCTTCATGTGGGCTATATGTATCCCTAGTCATCCCTAAATGAATCTTAGACCCTCATTATTACATCTTGGACCTTTGTGCCTTAGGTTATACCACCTATACACTAGCTCCATAATAGGGATTGTAGCACCACATGGTGCTAGTGTCCTAATTTTGGCACTACTATTTTTTCTCTCCATTTTCCAAAAATGAATATATTTTAAAATATTATACCTCATAATTTTGAAATAGGCCTATTTTATCACTTGTACAAGCACCAAAATAGTATATATACATGAATTTTATCCATTTAACCACTAGATGGAAAAGAAATGTAAATTACATATACAAACCTAGAACAAGTTGTGCACAATTAATATTATCAACCCCTATTATACTCTACTTATTCATACTACTATCTACAAAATAATTAATCTCAAATTACTTAGATTTCCAATCTCAAGCACATTAAAATTATGTAGGGATAAAATCAAACTAGCTTCATTTTCACTTGCACCAACACTTAGGTGGGGATAACTAAATTAGGATTGATCCCTCTTCAGAGTCTTGGTATGTAAGAAAATCTCATCACATTAGGGTTTTGAGGATGTCTATCCTACCACACTAACAAACACACTTTAGTGATTGTATGGTTTAATCATAAATAAGTCAAAATAGGTCATAGATAGGGTTTTATAACTTGTCCATGTAATAAAAAGATTAACAAATCTAGACGTAGGTACACCTAAAATCTCAAAATAATCCCACATAGAGGAAACTACCACAAAAATAGGGACACTAACACCACATGGTGATACTATCCAGAAGGGGTTTTGGTACCTGGATCCTATTTGTGACACTCAACCCAACCTCTTACTCAATTTTTAGCCTTTCGATCATTTGTCTCACTCATTTTCCATCTAAGTTCTCATTTAAATTATTTATTTCTATTTTTAAAAAAATTCAAAGTTAGTAAATTATGTAAAAAAATAGTGGCTATATTTATTGCATATTTTTACCCTAATTTACTATACTCATCTTTAACAACATAGGATTTATATTCATCTAAGTCTAAATGGTTAAAACATTTGGTGAACCTGACATGCTACTAAGGGAAATAAGAAAATTGATTCAAAAATCTTACAAGGGTATAATAATATTTCAAGTGAAATATTAAGGGAATTGATTAAATCTAAGTTGATCAACCTACCTCCTCTTCACCCAATGAATATATCTAGATATTATTGTGCAAATCATAGAATGCATGGGCACCACACTGATTCATGTTTATAATTGAAAAATAAAATACAATAGATGATGTATGTAGATGACTCAAATAGTGACACATCATCCAAACAACATACAATGACACATCTACAACTTCAAAAATTGTCAAATCTAGAAATACTATAAAATTGGTTACCAAAGAATAACTCAGAACAATAAAAAAGATCACAAAACACAATCAAATAAAGAAATAGTATAACAAACATATTTAAATCAAGTAAAATATGCAAATAAACCTCTCTAAAATGAGGCCCCACTTTCAAATGGAATGGGTTTGTTCAAAAATATCTACAATAGTTTGGTTATCAAATTCAAAGTTGGGCAAACATGCCCAAGACATCACTACTCCTATTCTAATAGTTGACAATGTTGTTCAACAAGGTCCAAAATTTATTGAACTTCCTAGGGAATATCATTATAGATATAGTTTATCAAAGTAAAAAAATATAGATACATAGGAAATGTTATAAAAAGAGTAATAACTTAAGTTGCAAAGTCAAAATCATGCTAAGCCAACAAGCATTCTCAAAAAAGGTTTTCTATATAATAGCCTCAAGAGTACCATATGCCTACAATAATCACAATTTCAAAGGGAAAATCACAATTAATATCACAAAGTACAATTTAGAAAGGTCAACTTTTCAATATAAGGCAATTCCCCATGCTTATTTAGATACAACAGATTTCAACACTAGCATTATAGGTTATTATGATTATTATGATATCGATGATGAAAAATACTCAAATTCATATTGTAACACCATTAAAATACAACATAACAATCATATTGCATGAGATATTACCATTCCTATTTTTAACACAAGCCACATTGATAATAAGGCTCCCATGAGACTCATCAGTTATTATTGTTCCTCCTTTCCTATGCATACTTTCCTTATTTCTCACTCTTTGTATATAGTCTCATTTCATGTTTCTTGTACATAACTCATATCTATAAAATAAAAAAAACAATATAATATTTCAAAAACACAAAAACATTCAAATATTTATTCAAAAAATAAAAATTATAGATTGTATGCATTGCCATGTTTACATTTCTTATATTTTTTAGACACTACATATGCTAGTATATTAATATAGTTAGTTTTTATCATAGATACATGTTTCACTTGTTCTTGTTGAGTGCTTGCATATTAATATAGAATTTAGGTCCACTATATTGATCCATATTTTCTACTATCTACCCCATTCAAGGAATACACATAAATACACATGTTATTCATTTAATACATTCACCCATTTAGGGGAACCTTATACACAATTCTGATTTCCAAGTTACATCTTTATAAAATCTACATCACATATTTAACATTGTTATATCTTGGTATTTATCATGCTAGACTTATTCACAATGTTTTTTCTAGCTACTACTACTTCAGACTCAACATATGTACCTATTGTCTCTTACACAAATTTGTATTATAGGTTCATGCATACTTTCATTTCTATATTTCCTAGTTTATATTTGATTTTATCCCTATTCTTCTATTTGAGGGATTTTGAATATGTCATTGCTCTTTGGTTCTAAAACACTTATTTTCATAGTATGTATGATTTGGATATGTGCCATGTCCTTGTGTGTACTTTTTGATTATGTATGCTAACATTTGAACATGTGTTATTATGTGTCTCTAATCCAGCTTGATTTTTATTTCATATGTTGACATTTGAACATGTCCTTGTATGCCTTATTTTTTCATATTTAGTGACATGTGCCCATGTCCCTTGTATTTTGGCCCCTTGGCCTACTTTACATGCCTCATGTGTGTTATATGTATGTTTTTTTTTATGCATCATAACCATGACACTTATCTCTTGCTTATCACACACTCTAGTTTTAGATGCCATGAGGGACCACATGCATCTCTCCTTCCTAAATGTGTGTCATGATGGACATCATGCCCCATCCCCATAGGTATCTATTTAGTTATTACTTAGATTCATTATTACATACATTATTATATCTATGTCGACAACCTTGTGAATGCTAGGCATAAAATAAATCACACATTACAAACTTAGACTCAGATTATCTTACATTATAATGTTATGTATGAAAATTATATTGGAAAAATGGATAAATATCATATATTCTCTAGCTAACACACATTTTTTCTTTCAAGTATAGTTGTTGTATAGGTAAAAAACTCCACTTAAAAGAGGGGGCATCCACATGGGTTTGTCACAGAGATTAGGATAACAGGATGCACTCATAATATAATTTTAGCACACATGTTTAGATTTAAAAAATTAGACTCAGGTAAACACAATAGGAAATAATGACACATAGATCAACATAGTTGCCTATAAATTAGAATAGCTAGACATTAACACCAAAATTGGGATACTAGTAACACATAACACTACTATCCAAGATATGGTTCTACTTTCTAATAGCCTCAGTTTCAAAAAAATCTAGACTGGCTAGAAAAAGTATAGTAAGTATAGTCCAAGTTTACATAGGTTTAATTACATATTTACTATTTAACCTCAAATTTATACTAGTTTAGCTCAGAATCATACTAGTTTTCTCAAATTGGGGGCATCATGTGCAACATGACCATTCCCATTTTGAGTTCAGATACTTAGATACCATTTAATACAACTTAGTCTAGAATTCATATGCTTAGATGTCAGATTTAGGGTTATGTGCATGACATAATGTTTTCATATGCTCACTTACACATTAAATGATTAAATGGAATGACAAACTCTATGTCATTATATATATTATATACATCATACACCATATTCTAGTATACACATCAAATTCATGCCTTACTCCATTTATAGTGGTTGTCATTCTTGAGTGGCCTAGAGCTACCTAATATACATGAGTGGTTGTAGAGTCAATATCTCTAGTTACATCTCATAGTTTTAGTTTTAGATGCATCTACTACACATGGTTAGGCAATGATGGATTCATAGTCTAATTGAATTCTTGAGCCACCTACATGACAGAGTTTGACACATCATCCATCAATCTAATCTATTCACATGTCATGATCCACCAAGTAGGGGTGGGAAATTATGGAATCAAAATGAGATTGAGTTCTTGAGCCACCCACACAAGGGGATTGAGAAAGCCATCAACTCAGTCTAAAATATTCATTGATTGATCACTATACACACACATAGGTTATCACCATATTTATGCATTAGTTTGTTTACCCAATGAGGTGTATTTATTCCTTTCCTCTCTCTTATCCCTTTACTTAGTTTTATCTTAGTTTTAATTAGTTTTACTTCTCTACTTATTTTTGTCTTTGATTTTGATATATCTTAAGTAAGGTCTTATCAATGAAAGTTTCACTTGTAGGACATGAAATAGATTATGCTTCACATACTCAGATCTAGCTTTATAGGATTCACCTCTTAGGTAAGTCTAGGTATGCTTCTTTTTCATTTATCCTAATCATTTCACTATGATACATATCTAGAATAAAGGGGGGCAAATGTAATCACTTAAAATTATTATAATTAAGTGATAACAATGCTACTTTAAACCTCTTATCCCTAGCTTATCTCTAGACCTATCATAGGGCCTATTTTCATACTTATCTAGTATTCATACATGCCATAGGCATCCATAAATAAGTCCTAAACCCTCATTCTTTCATCCTAGCCCTATGTACCTTAGTTTCTACCAATTGAACACTAGCGCTATAGTAGAGATAGTAATGCCACATGACACTAGTGTCCCAATTTTGGCACTACTATCCTTTCCCTCATTTTTCCAAAAATGGATATATTTTCAAATATTAGACGTCTTAGGGTCAACCTAGACCTATTTTATCACCCACACAAACACTAATGTGTGTGTGTGTGTGTGTGTGTGTGTGTGTGTGTGTGTGTGTGTGTGTGTATTAGACCTCTAACCACTAGATGGAAAGGAGATAAAAACTACATATACAAACATAGAATAAGTTATACACAATTAAGGTTATCAATCCCTATCCTGCCCTACTTCTACATACTACCATCTACAATATTTCTAAGCTCAAATTGCTCATATTTCTAGTCTCAAGCACATTCAAAGCACTCAAGTATATAATCATACTAGCTTAATTTACAATTGCATCATCACTTAGGTGGGGAGAACTAAATCAAGCTTTAACTCTCTTTAAAGTATTGGTATGTAGGTAACTCTCATCATAGTGAGGTGTTGAGGATGTCTACCTTAACCCACTAACAAACACACTTTACTAATTGTATCAACCAGATACCCTAACAACATGGAGGATTAAGTTTTTCTCATAAAATTAGTCAAAATAGGTCATATACAAGGTTTTAAACTCTTTAATGTAGGAACATGATCGACAAACCAGACACAAGTGCACTTAGAAGCTCAAAATAGTCTTGCACAGAGGATACTACCATCAAAATAGGGACACTAGTGCCACATGACACTATTGTCCAATTAGGGTACTAATATTTAGAAGGGTTTTTGATAGCTAGTTCCTCTTTGTGACACTCAAACCAGCATTTACCTTAATTTTTAGCTTCTAGATCATTTGTCTCAGTCATTTTATAACTAATTTCTCATTTAAATTATTTATTGCTATGTTTAGAAAGATTAAATTTGGTCAACTTTGTAATAAATTGGTGGATGTATTTATTTCATATTTTTGCCTTGATTTACTATACTCATCTCTTTAACAACATAGTATTTACATTCATCTAATTCCTAAATGGTTAAAACCCTAACCCATAGAATAGGGACCAGTTTGGAAGGGTTTCATCTATCTTTGAATCATAAGCTTTATTTTATGCTCTACCCTTCCCTTCCTTTTTATACCTTTTTAAATCCAATTCACCTTAGGTTAGATCCAACTATACACCTTAAGTAGACTTTTCATTTCTTTTAAATCCAGCACATCTAAACCATCTGAGGCAAATAGCCCCCTTTCTATTTATATTCTACCACATGGTTATTTACAAAACTTAATAACATGCAACTCATGTCATGGACTGAAATTATTCATTGATCCAAAAAATGTTAAAGGTCTCCTCTTAATATTCCATTTGTGTGCATACAAATTGCATCAACATGTATGAATATATATATCAATATTTGTTGAATACCTCATGTTTCCCCCAAACCTAGGGTGGATTTCACATATGTCACTAAATATGTAGAAATAGAGTTAGTACTATTAGTAGTGGTTTCAATACCTGATATAGAGTCTTAGGCCAAATTTTATGCTCATCTCTTATTATATATAACATTATATCAATGTAATGTGGATTCATGTTAAAATATTCAATAAACTTTTCATATTCAGTGTCATATTGTTGATATTTAATATTGGTATCATCATTTTCAATATTGATGATAAGTATATCAATAATGTGGATAGGATACGTTTTAAAATCCATAATAATAATTAAAAATGGATTCATTTCATGCATTCCATCTCACATCTATTAGTAAAAATAGGCATTTTGGATTAGATGTTGCAAATAAAAGGATTGAAGGCTTGAGATTGTTCATTGGAAAGTTTATCCTTATTAGTCAATTTATATTTTATCCTTATTACCCACTTAATTACATAATTTATCTAAATAAAATATAATATTAATTTTCTTGTCTCCTAAAATTGTCAAGGCCAAATTTACCTAAGTTAGGAACAACAATGATATATTTGTTGTCAAATATTTTCTAGGCCAAAATATTAGAAGTTGGTTTTTCTAAAAAGATGCAAGTGTTTGGAAAGGTTATAATTTAGAAAATTTAATTCATAACATGAATCATGATTTTTTACCCTACACAACTAAGAGATTGGTCTTTCCCAACCTCTAAGATATGTGGGATGCAATAACATAATGTTTGCAGTCGTGTGGTCATAGATTATGTGTGTTCATGGATAGATTATCCATCACTATGGATGTAGTGGATGTGAGTTCCTTCTTATATGTGACCTCATATCCATCACACCCATTAGGATAGACAAACCATCTACATGACCATGTGACATGCACATGTATAATGTAAGGTGCCATATACTATGCACCAATGTATGTGATAGAAGTATTTATAAGTCACTCAGTGGCTCATTCTTATTGATTTATCTATCCTAGTTATATCTAAAACTCTAACCATAGATCATTTTATCCCAAAAAGATTTATTTTTATATATATAATACCAAAATATTAATTTTTATAAAAGCTTCCCTGTGGTGTATATTTTCAGCAACATTAGTTCACATTCTCATCAAGTTTTAGTTTGAGGGAGTTTTTATCTATCTAGGGTATGGTAAATTTATTTGTTTTCAAAATTTTCATTTCAAGGTTTTTTAGAGAGATAAAAAATCTTTCATGACCATTGAATTCTATTCATTTCAACCTATACCTCATGATCCACTTAATTAAAAACCCTTATCAAAGGAGCTTTTCAAATCTTTAAATTATCAAAAATGAAGTATAATTACATGGGATTCAAGTCATTGTTAGTTTTGTATAATATTTTTTATGATTAGGTATTATAAAATTGGTCATGATAATTTATAATAATTCCATAAGTAGTTTAATGTGGAAGATGCCAACACTATGACTATTCATCTTATGAAAAATGGCATGCCTGAGGCAACTAGTTTTCCTATCTTAGTACACTACTCTGATTTGGTATTCACATGTGTTTATTAATATGACCTAAATACTAAAGAGTTAAAATAAATTGTTGGGTCTCTTATGGTCAAATTGAATAAGACATCAATGGTAATGACTATGATAATCCCAGTGCATGCCACCTATGCAAGGATGAGTGTGTCAATAAGACAACACTTTTAAGATAAAAATCATAACAAGTATATTAAAATAATCAATAATTCATGGTTGAATTAGAAGAGAATATATGTTTCTAAACTCTTAAATAGATTGATTATATTATACTTCAAGGAAGAGCTATTATATATGACAACTCTCCTCAATTAGGTAGTTGGAAATGACAACATCATGAATTTATACCTATAGATGTTTATGGAAATGAATAAATTATATAATGGGATATAATACATTAAATGGGGTGAAATTATTAGTGCATATCTTCAAAAAAATTTATCAAGATGGAGTCAAAAAAAGAATTCTTCATGATGTCCTACTTGTTTTACTCTTTATCTTCTCAAAGAGTATATCCTGATCTAACTCAATAGGCCATGTTGACACCTCCACTCAAGTGTATGATTTATACCCATAGTTAAATATATAATAAACCAACAAACGCTTTAGGAGGGTTAATGATTCCTCCACAATGATGGAAGTGCAAGCTCTAGATGAATATTTGGGAAGGATAATCTTAAATTAAGTATCAAACCTGATTGGATATTATAGGATATACTTCATCTAATTCTAGAATCTTACATATATAAATCTTGGAATATTTTAAGGATACCCTCTATGAATACCCATACTAGCTAATGATAAAATAATATTGATTAAATTTTGTAATCAACTAGGTGTAGTACATAAGCATTGTAGAGACACATGTGATAGGTGTTACATTTCTAATGTATTTGGTACATTCTTCATGAAAAATGTAGTAAATGATAGAGAGATTGAATCTAACATTTCTCAATTCACTCTTCATTAATACATAAATCAAGCACATTTTTATGGTAAGAGGTTTGTGTGGAATCACTTCAATATTGGTTCTTCTTACGAGTATGTGCCACACTTTGAGGATTATTGAGAAAATTTATCCAATGAGTATGATGGGATAAGGCATGACTAGATCAAGATTAATTTAGTGAAAATAATGGTCTTCAAAGATATATGGATTTTAGATGGCATGATTTATGATAAGTCTAATCTCATCGATCCCATGTACATGGAAAGAGTTATTTTTTCCCTTTTACTGATCATCAATTGGTTCATTAAGGAGATTTTATATTTGTAATCACGACCAAAGAATGTGATGGATTGATCCAAGGAATGGTTTTATAACACATTGGTAGAGTTTACTAGAGTAAGTAGTTCTAAGAGATCATGAACTTCAACCCCCCTAAAACTAGAGCCTATGGTAGCTCCAAAGACTCATGGTAAAGTCACTACAAGTGTTGTAATTCATTCATACAACTCCTCAAGTTCTCACAATGGAAATGGTTAAGATCCCAAGTAATCAAATCCACCTATAAAAACTTGTGAGAATATCCTTACTATGGGAATAAATCTATAGGGTAAGAAGTCTATTATTCTACAATCTTCCTCCTCCCCTCTTTGGGATCCTTATTTATTGATTCATAATACCACTTAACAATATATTGCCTCTACTCAAGGAACAACTCAATAGGCACTTTTTAGTGATATATAAATACTATCCTCTACATATCCTTCAATTTTTCTATCTACTCGACCTCCTCCAATGGCTTTACCTTGGAAGCAACCTATAACACCAACTTCAAATACTCAAATAACTAGTTTAAACCAGATGTCATATCAATGGATGAAATTAATGCTAAACAAAATAAATAAGGCAGTCGAGGTATAGATTCTATATTTTTATGTATTTTCCAATATCTATGAGACTCCTCCCAACAAGTCAAAAAACACATCAACTCTAGTCTTAGATACACCAAGGCCTCATTTCATGGATATTACCAAGATAAATGTTGATAAGAATTAGGATGAGATGGTTCCAAGAAATTATACTCTAAAAATAGTATCTCTTGGAGAGTCAAATTAGGAGAGTGATGTTCATAACCTATAGGAAACCATAGAGAGGATGATCAAGAGAACTGAGAAAGATGAACTCACTGAAGAAAAATTGAAATATCGAGTATGATAGTTGATAAGGTATGTTAAGTATATTATCAATCCAATTGAGGCACAAAAATTTTCTTAGGTGAATTTTCCTTCCAATTTTACTAGTATTAGTAAGGATTCCATATCTATAATCAACATGTACAACACATATGGTAAAACTATTAAAGTTTTGGTTGAGGAGTTGATCTTGGATGGCATGAAGTATATTGAATAAGTCATGAAATTTCATGGTGTAATTTATGTTGATATTATCATTATCAATCTAAAAATTAAATATCATGATAATGAGTTTAAATTCTAGCAGAATGTGAAAGATGATGTTCGACAGATGATTGAAATTAAAATTGATGTGATGATTAAGTCTAGGATATTTTAGAAAGATAAAGACATTACTTATTTAAAATGGACATAATTTTTTCTTCATAATATTGAGGTTTTTAATTTAGCTATAAGTGAATTTTAGGAGACAACTCAAATTACAAGAGGAAAATGTAAATAACTCTCTTTCAATCTGGGAGAGATGCATTGTGATTTATTGAAGGAAGATTCTACAACCTAGTTCACCATGGATGAAGTAAAGACTCAATTCAAGAAATTTATCAAAGAATATTTATTCAAATAAAATTCTTTCAACATTGTTTCAATGAATATACTCTGTGAAACCAAGGTTTCACTTGTCTAAATGAATAACCAACTAACTAAGCTTTTGGAAGTTCCAAATTCCATGTTACTAATATCTAAAATATGGTTGACATGATGAAAACATGTAATATTCCCTAAGGAGAATACCATCACTAAGCGAGTGAATAAATTCAAAAAAATCAAATTTTCCTAGAATAAGGAAGATTTTTTTTTCGCTACTCAATGTTATTTGACACTAGTTTCCACTCCCAAAGAAGACATCTTAAGATGTTTTAGGTATCCTTTCTATTTTTGTTGGTTTTTTATTTTAATAAATTTGGTTTTTCCTTTATATATAAATCATTAAATTAATGGAAGTAGAAAAAATATGAAAATAGGAATAGAAAAGGTCACATATAATGTGAAGGGTCAGTCCATTCAATCACATCTTTATAAATAGGATAAATTGAAAATATAAATGGGTTTCTTGATCTCTATTATAATTTTGATTGAAATGAAGGAGAAAGAAACTTTGTTTTTTTTCTTCAACCAAAAATAGAGAGAACTTATATAACTTTGTGTCTTTCTTTTATGTGTTGATGTTATTTTTTATTATGTTATTGAATACATATTTATTCAATAAATACTTGTGTTAACCTCAAATAATCATGTTATTATTTACAAACACTTTCTTGTTGAATGTTGGATGAAATATTCATTTTATCATTCATGTGTGACCTTCGTATTCCTTCCCTTTTTTGGTTAAAATTAGCAAAACCCAACACTCCATTCAACTTGTAGATATTGTGAGTAGGATTAGTTTAGATTTTCCTATTTTCAATAAATGGAACCTCCCTTGTGAATAGAGGATAGAATTTTGTCTCATTCACTATTATGAAATTTCTTATTTGTCATAAATGCCAAATATTTCACCAATAATTTTTGGGACCCATCGTGGATCACATTCTATGATTTACATGTAACCCACATCTATCAATAGTCACTTGCATGACTATCCTTGGAAATAAAAACCTCACTCATAAAAGAAACCTTGAATGAATTCAAGTTACACAAGTAGATACCTCTTCTAATCTTTGATAGTTTATGTGGATAATAGATTAACTCCCACTTTCAAAGAGTTGAAATAATGTTAGATAAAGAATAATAAAGTGTTGATTTTTCCTGTACTCTTTTTTCACTCATAATTGGAAGAAGAATAATAATAACATGAACAACTCCTTAAATACCTTGGTATCTTGGCTGAGAAAATGTATATAAGGTTCATTAAAAAGAAAGGAATTTATAATCCATTATTTTATTTCCAAGAGTAGTCTACTTTCAAACTCTCTCCTAGGAAAATAAGAGTACAACTTTTAAGTTAAACATTGTCATTGGCTAACATATTGGTTCCAAGAGAAATAGTCTTCACAAACATGGTTATATTTATACCATGGGGTCCCTATATTGGCCCATTTTCCTTAGGTTCCCAACTTCATGAAATACCAAAAGGTTCAAGAAATACTTTCAAGTTTATCGATGATGGTAAACAACACCTTGATGAGAATATTAAGGCTTTATTCTATTCCTATAGTATTCTCTATTTATAACATGAAGACATGTCAATCAAGTTATTTTTGGAAACATTGGTTTAAGGAGCAATTAATTGGTTTCACCAATTTACCATAACTTCCATTCAAGATTGGAAAATGATGAAAAAAAGATTCAAATAAATATTAAAATTTTATAAAGAACATTCTCTATTGGCACAACTATCTTAGATGAATAAATAATCTCATGATCCTATGAGGGAGTTTATTTATGGATTCAATAAGATGGTTCAAAAATTCCTAGCAGTTTCCATGCCTAGAGTATAAAATTAGAAGTGTTTCTTTTTATTGAAAAAATACCTTAAGTAAGTTTATTCCTTATAATAAACCATCCACTAACTTTATAAGAAATACAAACCTAGGATACATAAATAAAATATAATATGATCATGGATGGAAAGCTTGAAAAGGAATCTTTCAATAGTAATGAGCTTAATTCAGAACACCCTCTAGTTCAAAGGATAGAAAATGATATCTTAGATTTAAATAAATATATTCCCCAAGCTCAGACTTATTCATACAAGGATATTCCTAGAATACGATTTATCCCATATCATGGAAATGCTCATCTAGACTTCCTCCTCAATTCACAATTGAAAAATCCCATACTATTATTCACTATTTATGCATCTTTCACACCACTAACGATCATGATAGTTCCAACTTCCCAAAATGGCCAAAATGATGAAAATATGAACCATTGAATAATCACCTAAAGAATGTGTTTTATGTACCTATGATCCTGAAATTTAGGAACCCAATGATGATTCCACTATAAGATTTTTTGAATATGAAATTGATGGCAATGACTATTATGAAAGAGTGGAGGATATGAATAGTCATTCATATGTTTTATTAACCTAAGATCATAATGAGAGATTTAAGGATGAAGAAAATAGAAAAGAGTTTGGAAAATAAAAATCTAAAGAATCTCCCAAATCTATAGTTATTCCTAAGTTTTTACTCAACCTAAGTCCTCCTTTGCCAAATTTCTCAAAAACATAAGTAGCCTAAAAATACAAGGAATCCCATATGTCTTCCAAACATTTCCAATAATGGATAGTCTAACATATCTTCTATAATTAATCACATGAATAGGACTAAGGTTTATATTTCATATAATGACTACCTTAGGTCAAATCCTAGTCAATTAGAAAAATCAATCAAGTTATTGAAAGGAGAAAGTCCTAGTATACCCCCTCTTGGATCCAATATCAGATTGATTTACTTTGTTTTAAAAAATAACAAAGTTTATTTATGTTTAAATTAATTAAAGTCATGGACCTTTCTATGTCTCACTATTAATTGGTAGATTTAGATTGAAAATTTTTATATATTCAAATAATTTAATTCCATCTAAATTAGAATGAGCCTTAGAGTTGAACTGTACCAAAAATTTTAGTCATTGTTTTAATATGAAGGCAAAATGAGTCCCATTAATTGAATAGATAAAATATGTATAAGTTACTCTGGTTACATTCCCTCAAAGATATTCAGGATGACTATTTTAGTGGCATACACCCTCCTAGCGATGAGATATTAATAAGTACAACTTTATGCAAAGATATTGGAGGTGAAATCAAATTAGTCTTAACATAAGATATTATTCCTAGAAAAGGAATAAATGAAAAAATGTTGATAGAACCAAAGGCAAAATTTTGGTAGAAAAATCTAACAATCCTAAAGTAGACATTTTATATGAGAAAACTTGTCATGGTACCAACATGATGATGAATGAGTAAGATATTTAACTTTGTAAAATCATATAAGGTGACACAAATTATGTCTAGACATTGAAATTTTATGTAATTTTATCAATTACAAGTTCAAGGGTTGGTGTGGTGTTGATTTATTTTTAAAAGGAATTGTTTCCTTTTTCTTATAAAATCCAATTTAATTGTACCAATATTACAAATAGATATGATGCATTGATTTTAGGATTGAAAGTGGTAGAATAAATAGGAATCCAAAATCTTAAAGCTCAAGGATATGCTAAGTTAATTGTCAAAAAAATATAAGGTTAGTATTAGGTGAAGAATGATAGACTGAAGCATTACATAAATAGGGTCTAGGATTTCATCAAAAATTTCAAAGCTTTCACCATTAGTTTTGTCTCAAGTTCTAAAAATTATAAAGTTGGTTCCCTAGTTATATCTATGTTTTTGTTGATTCCTCACTGAAATATTGATAAAGAATGATATATCATTAAAATGGTTTACCATCCTAGTGTTCCATATAATTTTTAACATTGACATGTGTTCTAAAATGATGATAAAATTATCACTTTCTTGGATAAAAAATATAACTTAATAAACATGTATTTTGAAGGAATTTTAACATTTAAGGAATCTTCCATACTAGAGGAAAGGGACACAAAAATATTGGAACCATCTGATGCTAAAACCAATAAATTATATGGTAAATTAATTCAACTAAAATAAAATAAAATCCTAAAAGGTATGGATTATCTAGAGGAACCTTTTTTATAGAAATGATAGGTACATAAAAAAAAAAGATCCAAGAAGATCCCTGAGGATCACTTCAATATGAGAAAGTGAACATCGATATGTAGAAAGAGTGATGATATGTCAATATTGAAAAATGTTGTTCCAAGAAAGAGCATAGAAGATTCATTTCTCTATTTACATTGTATATGGAAATTTTTACTTGGTGTTATGTTGATATGAAGTCTTTTACACTTAAAATCATGTAATATAATATTCTATTGAAAATTGATGTCAATCCTTTGAGAAAAAAATTGTGGCACTATAATCTCAAAATTTCTAGTACTATTTATCAAGAAATAAAGATGTTGAATTCAAGAATTATATTTCCTATCCATCATTCCACTTTGGTGATAGCATTGTGCCTATAAGAAATAAGAATGAATAAGTCAAGAAATGTGTAGATTTTTGTAATCTAAAATATGCCTCATTTAAGGATAATTAACTCATACCAATCATGGATAAAATATTACAAGCTATTATAGGGTATTAATGATGTCCATGTTGGATGGTTTTTAGGGTATAATTAGGTTAAATATGGTACAAAGAATCAATATAAGACAACATTTACTACCATGTGGGGAACATTTGCATACAAAAGGATGACTTTTGGTATCATCAATGCAGAATATACATTTTAAAGAATAATGGATTTAGCCTTAAATGATATGAAGAATGAAATAATAGTGATATATATTTATGATTTCATAGTTTTCTCAAAGAAAAGGTAAGATCACTATGAGAACTTGAATATGGTCTTTTAGAGATTCCAAACTCATGGGATTTATTTGAATCCCAAAAATTATATCTTTGCGGTAACTACGGATAAAATCCTAAGACATGTCATTTATAAATAAGGTATTAAAATTGATTGAGAAAGATTAATGGAAACTCAACAGTTATGTTTAATTACTATCAAGCCTGTCATGCATTTAATTTTTTGTTAAGGTCAACTTTCTCAAAATATATTTCCCCAAATTTACTTAACTCACTAGACAGATTATGTAGATGATGAGAGGAAAGAGACATTTAAGATAGAATGAATATGGGAATAATGTTTTCAATGAAATTGAGGAAGCTATTGCCAAGTCACTAGTTTTGACTTGACAATATTTTCATAAAGACTTCATTGCATACTGCTACTCCCTTGAGTATAAATTATCTGCTATCTTGGTATAGAAAAATGGAGGGATCAAATATAAAATTGATTTCATGAGATATGTTAAAAAATAACATGATTTTAAATAACATTAGTTAAAAATCATGCATACATTGTGGTTAAAGTAGTGAAACATTTTAGGTTCTACATCTTAAACTCTCACACAATTGTGATGATCCTAGATTTAATAGTGAAATCAAATTTGACTCAGCAAGATCTTAGATCAAAGAGAGGTAGATAGATCACCAAGTTTTAGGAGTGTTATTTGGATATAAAACCTACCCAGTTGATAAGGGTTCAAATACTTTGATATTTTATTATTGAAGGCATTTATTTATAGAGATAAATAATAGTAAGAGCTCCCACTGGTAGTCTTTATTGATTCCCTTGAGGAATGGTATTATACCATTACATAATTTCTCATGTATGGAGAATGCTTGGTTCATCTAATTTCAAAATAGAAATATATATTTGAGATGAAGGTAATGAAATATGTGATTTATGACAAAAATCTACATGAAAAATTCATGAATGGTACTTTCTTTAGATGTGAGAACAAGGAACATCAAACAAAACTTATGGAGGGTTTTCATGTTAAGGCCCATGGTGGAAAATTTTCATTTTATATAAAAACATTGAAATTATATAAGATCATTACTAATATCCAATGTTATTAAAATATGTGAAATAATGGGTGTCAAAATGTGAGGCTTACTAATAATTTTTTAGATGGCTTAAACTAGCAACATTGCCTCTCCACCTTGTAGTCATTGAAGAACCTTTTCAACAGTGGGGATTAGACTTAATCATAACTTTGAACCCACATTATAGCATAGGGCATACTCATGTTTTGACAACTTATTATTTCACTAAGTGATTAGAATCTATTTGTTGAGGTCAGCATACCACCATTTCTAAAAATGAGGGGCCTTGTTCAATTTTGCAAATTGTGTTAGAAATTGTGCATTCAAGTTGATAAAAGTTAATTATTTTAATATCATGGTTCTCATTTGGATTAATTAAAATGTTTACATATAATCCTTTTTTGAATTCATCTAATTTTTCTAATGTTTGATTATTGTGTTTCCATGTTGCATGTTTAATGGAGTTCCATTTGAGTAAACAAGTGTTCAGGGTTTATGCTTTAATGTCAAATTAACCCTTAGTTGGTAAAATAATATGATCTCATTTTATTCTTATATATTAACCTTTTGTATTAATTTATTTATTAAATTCATGTTTAAATGATGTTAAAAAAATTGAGACTAATTATTTTAGCCTAAGTTTTCATTTTGAAATAGGTTCATATTTACGTGGGTTTCTTTTTGAAATAAATTCAAATTTATGTGGGAACATTTTATATATTTTAAACCTAGTTTAAAATTTAGTCTAAGCTCTAATTGTGTTTATTAATATGACTAAAAACTTAGTCTAAAACTTTATCCTAAGTTCTTTATACTCCTAAACCCTTATCTTACTAGTTTTATTATTGGCGGGATCGAATTAAGCATAGTATCACCAAGTGGTAAGATCTCATGAGCTCGTATCGAAGATCAATGATGCATAGGAAATATACCAATTCAAAATGTTAAATATATTAAGAAGTGAAATAATGACAATTGGAACAATCTAAATTAAATCAATGACATGTAGATGTAAACCAAAGTCAATAAGTCAAGCCTAGAGATTGACGGTACATGTTTAATAGAGCAATGGAGATATGATGGTGATCAAAGGTCAACAAGTCAAGGATATTGAGAAATAAAATTAGAGTGAAAAGTTTCAAAATCTTGATAAATGATCAAGAAAATTAACGGCCCACATTTGATCTTATGTATAAAGATGGAGATCGATGGTCCATGTTTGATCATGTAGTCAATAGATCAATGGTGCAAATTTAATCCCATAAAATGAAGATCAATGGCCCTCATTTTATCATAAATTAAAGATAAATGGTGTAGGTGGATTAAAAAATTCAAATATCCTAAATCGAATGAGATGATACGATGTGGTGTGAGAGTGTTCAAGCGATGAATACTATTTGTGAATACACAAAGAGCTTGTGGAACTAGCAAATGGTAAAATATTATAAGCCTGGGAGAAAGATCAATGACTCACAATGAATTCAAGAATAGGAATAATTCTTAAGAGATCAATAGTTTGAATTTTATTGAGCTTCAATATTACACAAGATAATGAGGTGTGTCTAAAAATAATATATAATCACATTTTAAATAAATGAGCAGCATGACATGGTAATGCCACTTAGGTAGAACACATCATATTTGAATATATTATAGGATTGATCATGTGAAAGGTATAAATGTTCAATCTAAATGAAATCTAAGTCATCAAATCTCACATTTAAAACTAGATTATAACCATTAGAGCTTTGTGTGAACTTCTAAAAGCCCTAGATTATACAAAAAGCCCTAATTGTCTCTGAATTCATTATGATTGAATTGAGAGAGGTTAAAATATTATGTGAAAAAGGATAATTCAATTAGAACTATATCAATGGTGACTCATAAACATGTTTTAAAGCAAAAAGCTGAGCTATATTTGACATCAGACATAGAAGGTCACATGTTTAAAGACACAAAGTTTGTAGCTACTACTTTGAACACAAGGGATAATAATTGTTCTAAATTATTATAGTTAATTGAGAACCAGCTAGTTATCACCAAGGAATAAGAGAACATTATCTAAGATAAGAGACTATATAACAACATTTTAGCCATCTAGATGATTGAACTTTACTATGCAGTTACAAAACTAGAGGTACTTCATTACATTGATATTCTTGGTCCCATTTTTAAGGAAACTAAAATAGACATGGGCATGCTAATTAATGAACATAATCAAAGGAAAATTTATTACATTTCAATAATTAAATTTGAGTATTATTACAAATTCCCCAACCCCCAAATTGACCTAACCTTTATTAATTCATGGGCTAAAGAGCATAACATGATGGATACCCTAGCTATGTGGTTAGAATTTGGTAACCAGGTTATTATGGACCCTATTAAAAATATCACTATGAGTCAATTTAGGCCTAGATTTAGGATGGTAATGACAATGCTAAACAATTTATACGGGTGTGAAACTATAGCATATGTAGAGTTAATGTGGGTTCCCATGGTGTACTTCATCATTGAAAAGGTGATAGTTCCTTCATTGGGTGAAATAATCAGCATCTCCATGAGTAGAAAATATATGCAATTAGGCATAGGAATAATATTAAGTTTTACATGATGTCTTATCTTTTAGATGACCTATGTGCAACTGTAAAGATTCCCAATTAGAGAGAATGGTCTCCAAGTGGTACTTAGACCATTTCCCAATACTATTCCAAATTGCACATCTATAAGTATAGAGATCACATCTATTTCATTTGTGATTGTGTCTACCCTATATTAAGTGAAGTTATAACTGGTATTCCTATGGAGAGAGTTATCCCTTTGATTAAGAAATGCATTGAATAATGGGGGACATATGGTTATACCCTAACTATACTATTACAAGGATTGAAGGAACTCAAAATTATCCTCTCAAACTACCAATCCATGTACCTAATAGGTTAGCTGAACAAGAAGTAGTCTATCAATTGTTCCATGGTATAGATGGCCTTTGTAAAACAAAGAGAAAGAGTCCCATACATAGTTTTCCTATAAAAATTGGTAAGACTATCTTCAAATAGTGGGATCACATTGAGGCTACCTCAAAACATATGTTATATTTCAACCTACATATGGATGATCTAAGGTAATGGGACCCTTATGGTAGGGTCAAAGAGAATTTAAGGATCAAGGGTATTTTGAATGTACCATATGATCATGACCCCAATTTATTTGACTTAATATACATTAAATCATCCTCATATTTTGAAGTGACTAGAATATTGAAGGAGCGCAACATAAGACTTGAGTCCAAATTGAATAAGAACCAAAAAATGGAAGATAGATGGCAATTAGGACAAAGGCAGTATCATTTGATTGGTTTTGGTCCTTCTAAGTTGACGTCAATATAATTATAGATTGAGCATAGACCAGAATAGAGTAGGCTAAATGAAATTAATTCTAGTTCATCAGCTCTTGAATCTTCTAAAGTAGCAGAACAAAAATCACCTCAAGAGGAGGTGTATATGACAGCTTTAGATATTAATGATTCTATTGTGGATGTATTAAAGATGATATCCATGGATTATGAGATATATTAAGACAAATAAGAAGAAAGTGTTGAGAAAACTAAGCAATAACATGATAAAGGGAAGTCTTTAGACTTGGTTCCTATTGACACTCCAAAGAGAAAAGCTAAGACTACCATTTTTACAAAGGCAAAGAAACCAAGGCTAACCATCACTCCTCTTTTGAGTGAATTTAACTTGTTGAGTTAGGAAAACATATTATATGGTCCACTTATCCCTGAGTGGTTCATTTATGATTCAAGGATAGAAAAGCTTCCCATTATTCACCATCCATGGGCAATGGTGAAAGATACTAATATCCCTCTATAGAAAGAATTAAAACCCTAGATCATTTTTATACAAGAGGAAAAAATAAGGAGATTGGTTACTTCTAGTTAGTTATCCTAATCGTAAGTAGAAATCCCAGTTCCACACAGTACCCGATCTTTAGTTGGGGTCAAGTCTGATCCAAATATTACTAGTTTGCAAAGGGTGATAGAGAAGATAGTCAGGCAGGGTGGTGAAGAAATCATATATCAAAATGTGGATCCCTTGAATAATTTGACCCAAGAGAAGGGAAAAAGACTTGGTGAAGATGCAATATTTGATGAGGATGTACTAGAGATATCTCAAGCATAATCAAAATATTTTCAAGATGTTATCAAAGACCTCAAGTAATAAAAGAAATTAGAGGAGAAATCAATCCTATTAGTGCCAATAGATATGGTTAATAAGTTGGAAGCAATAATTTATGACACATTCAGATTCCTAAAAGCTATATGGTCCAAACAAGACTTGGTGAATAAGAAATATTCCATGGCTATGTAATAGATCAATCAATGGTAAATTTCATACAACAAGGTAAAGGAATTGGTCAATATATTGACAGAGGACTAGATTCTTAGATTTAAAATATTTAGATTGGCACATTTAAATAAGGCTATGGTTGTTTTGATAGAGAAGATCAAATTTTTGAACAAATGGTCCAAGAGCTTGGAGGATATTTATATGGATTTAAAATAGTTGGAGAACTAGATGATGCATATATTGGATAGCCTGATCAAAGATCCAATTACCATTAGTCCCATTGGATTGATAAAAAATGAGGAGTTTACACATAGGGATACTCATTTCACACAAGAGGTAAAGGGAAAAAGCTAGGGCAAAATAGAGGTAGATAATAAAAGGATCTTGGACATGATCCTATCTATAGAAGAGAATATTGGTGATGCTAAAATCATCAAGGAAGCCTTAGATAGAGATATAAAATACATCAAATACTTGGTATATCACTAAGAATAAATTTTTATGGAGCCCATCATCAACTTCAAGTTGATTGATGATCAACATGGCAAGATAATGAAGAACCTAAAACAAAGACAAAGGATTACAATAACAGGAGTCTCTCAAAGTCAAATTTGTTGACTTAGAATATTCCTTTTATAAAAAAACATGTATACCATTTGAAAAAAGAATATTATATCTTGTAAAATCATGTGAAAACTTGTAAAGTGCATTGATTATATGTCAGTCCATTCTGCAAAGTGTCTAATTCTAAAATGATGTAGAAGGACATCTATCCTTAACACCTATTCAATTATCATTTGATATAATTGATCAACATACCTCAAAGTATTATATAAAGGAGGTATTGTGATTTGTAAAAAGGGAGGGAGTTTTAGAGAAAAAAATATTTGTAAATTTGGAGCAAATTAAAGCAAGGGAATTATACAAGGATTGTCTCATATTTATTTGTGTATTTTTTTATCATGGATGCTACCTCAAACACCTAGTTTGTAGTTCTAATTTGAATGATTTTTATGGATTTTAGATGTGCATATATGAATGCAGAGTTGTCAATTTTTTATTATGCTAGATTGATTGAAATATATTAGATTCATTTCATTTTCTTTTCTTTTCTTGTAGATGTGCTAATGCAATTTGCCTATGGGAGTAAATATTTAAATTAAATCTAGTTTCTTATTTACATTGCTTCAACTATCCTTAGATATTTTCCTAATATATGATAAGATCTATGTCTTTGAAACTTCATGTCATATATTGGTTCAAGTGCGTGTTTTGATGAAATTTAAACTTTGTCATAATGTTTGGACTGAAGATCAGAAACTTTATTTTCTGCCCTACCCTTTCAGTTGCTCATTTTTAAAAATTTAGTGTAGCATAGTTTTCATTGTAAATACACATGCTAGATTAAAATTTAGACTTTAGGTTTTGATCATAATTCATTAAACTTAGTTCAAATTACTTACATGTTCAAAAGTAGGCTTTAGCACCATGGTTTCTCCCAACAACCATTTATATTTCATTTTGTGACCAACTATTTATCTTTGCCACTACTCCACCATATATATCAATAATATCACAACTAGAAACTCATGCAATGGATTATTTTAATCTAAAAATGATAATTGTTTCTCAAACACTATTGAAACCCTATGATGCACTTTCAGTCATCAACACTATCCTAGTGAGATATACCACTTTTGACATTGTTTTTAACTTCATAAAAAAATATATATTTGTTAAATTGGAGTTCCTAATAAAATAGTCATGGATAATGCTTCCAACTTATCTTTAGTTGAATTAATTGGATTATAATATGGATATGGATCTCAATTCCACACTCGTCTAACTTTTATCATTAGGGTAATCAAGATGAATCCATCAATAAGAACATCACTACCAATTTTCACATATTGG
Organism: Torreya grandis; assembly: GCA_037957365.1. NCBI lineage: Eukaryota > Viridiplantae > Streptophyta > Pinopsida > Cupressales > Taxaceae > Torreya > Torreya grandis. Next base: position 194,421 of record JARHVA010000276.1, read on the forward strand.
TTGACGAGAATCAAAGGAATTGACATAAGAAAATATATGATGCCTTATGGGATAATTAAATAACACCTAATAGAGAAATTAAAATGTCTCATTTCTAATTAATATATGATATTGATTCAATGATTCCTATCACTCTAGAATTTCTATATTTAAAACTAGCTCAAGTTATTTAATATGACAAATTATAATATGTATTAGAAAATAAAATCATGTACCTATATAGATTGGAATAAGAATTAGTGATAGTGATTGATATTATTACAATGAATTAGGAAAAATTTAAAGAAGTGTTTGATCAGAGAGCATGATAGTGATATTTTCAAGTACGATATTTGGTCCTAATTTGAGATAAAAGAAGAGAACCATGAGGAAGTCTTGGTAAATTTGAATACCTATGGATGGGGAAAATAAAATATGACTTTTTTGTGGTGATAATACATACTAATTGGCATACAAAGATGGAAATTATCTTATGCTACCATAGAGTGAATAGTATTTAAAAATTTATAATTAGTGAAGGTACATTTTCATCTACCATCCCCCATAGGTGATTTACGTTGCGTATGTTTCCCTTTCTATTGTGTGTTTATTTTCTATAATTTGGTATTTATTATTTATTTTCTCATTTATATCATCTTGATCAGAACCCATAACCCAATCGATAATTCACTTGGATTATGAAGCCAAAAATTCTAAGTATTCACATTTTGTCCTTTCACAAGTCCATGTCTCTAGGTTGAGCCAACTATTGTTTGCTTAAATTTTCAAGGCTAAATTTACCTAAGTTAGGAAAAATAATGAAATATTTGGTGTGAAATAGTTTCTAAGCCAAAAGTCCAAATCTGGTTTTACTAAAAAGTTACAAGTGTTTGGAGATGTTTATAATTTAAAAAAAGTTAATGTGTAATAAAAAGTGCATTTTAGCACCCTACACAACCAAGATGTCAACTTTACCTAACCTTTAGGCTATACAAGATGTGATCACATGATGTTTATTTTTATGCACCCCTTTACTTCATGATGACTTGTGTGTGTTTGTAGATGTGATAGAAGTGAGGCCAAACCTGAATGTAACCTCACATTCATTTCTCTTCAGAAGTTGGATGGATAATTCATGTGGTTAAATGACACTATGTGATTTGAGGCATTGTATGTTGCACATTGATGCCCATTGTGAAAGTCTTTAAAAGTCACTCAATGTCTCATTATTATTCATTTATCTATCCTAGTGTTATAAAACTTTCATATCTCTCATTTTCTCCTACAAAGATAAATTTTTGAAAAGAGACTGTAAGAATATTCATTTGTCAAATTTCTTCCCAGTGGTGTAGCTTTCAATAGTGTTAGTTCACATTTTAAACAAGTTTCAGCCAGAGGAAATTTTAATTTACCTATGGTCTTATCAATTTATGGGTTTTTCATGTTTTCATTTCATGTTTTTCATGGAGAGATAACATATTTCATGACTAGTACAATTTGTTAATTTCAACCACATCAACACTTTATACTTCTTAACCTATTTTATTTACAAACCCTTGTTAAATCAACTTTTGAAATATTAAAAAAAAAAGTATAAGTACATGGGATTAAAATTATGGCTAGTTTTGGATAACAACATTCCAAAGATGGGGGATTCTTAAATTAGTCATGTCAACTAAGAATAATTACACAAGTGACTCAATGTGGAAATTCCAACACCATGACCATTCATCTGACAAAAAGTGGCATGATTGAGGTAGCTATTTTTCCTACCTCGATATAGTTCTTGTAATTTGGTATTTACCTATGTTCAATACTTTGACCTAAAGACCTAAGAGATACAATCAAGAATAAGGTCTTTGATGGCCAAATTGGATAGGATATCAATGGGGATGACTATGATAATCCAAATGCATAACTCCTATGCAAGGATGAGTGTATCATCAAGATAATGCTTTTGGGATAAAAATCATAAAAAATTATCTTACAATAATTAATGAGTCATGATTGAAACACAAGAGAAGCACTATTTCCAAACTTTCAAAGAACTTATCTAGATCAAACTTCAAGGAAAAACTATCAAATATGATAACTCTCCTCAATTAGGTAGTTAGAAATCATAACACCATGAATTTATCCCCATGGATGTTTACATAAATGAATATCATCTAAAATGGGAAATAATACATTGAATGGGTCAAAATGATCATTTAATCTCTTCTTAAATGGATGATCAATGTGGATACAATGAAACAATCCTTCATGACCTCTTATTTGGTGCACTCTTTGGATTCTCAAAGAGTATATCCTAGTCTCACTTATCAAGGCAATGCTTATAATTCCACCTATGTGTATGAATTATACCCCTATTGAATTATATATCATAGAAACAAAAACTTGAATAGGGTTAGTGATGCATTCACAATGAGGATAGTTTGAGCTCTAGATGAAGATTGGGGAAGTAAAATCTCAAATGAATTAGTGACCCAATTGCACAGTATGGAAGCTACTTCATCTAATTCTAAAAGTTCATATATATCAACATTGGTGGATTTTAAGGATACCCTCTATGGCTACCCATACTATTCAATGATAAAATCATATTGATTAATCATTAAAACAATTGGGTGTAATATACAAATGTTGTAGAGATAGACATGTGTTGAGTATTGTATTTCCAATCTCTTTGAGATATTTTTCATGTAAAAATATAGTAAATACTTAGGACATTGAATCTATAACCTCTCATTTCACTTAATAGATGAACATATTTTAACAGTAAGAGGTTTATGTTGGAATCACATCGATATTGGTGATTCTTGCAAGCATGTGCCACATTTAGATGATTATTAGGAATATTGATCTAATGAGTATGAGATGATAAATAATTATTGGAACAAAATTAATTAAGATAAAATGAGGTATTCATATATTTATGGATTTCATATTTCATGATTAATGATATGTCATACCTCGTGAATCCCATATTAGTGTAGGTTTTTATTTTCCCTATTATTTAATTAGGGAAATTATATATTTGTGCATACTTGGAGTTTTCCTACATTAGTGGGATATGCTAGCTTATGTGGAGATGTGTGTCATAGATGTGTCATAGGTGTCATAAGAATGTCATAAGTAACTCCTTTAACCGGCTATTCTGGGTATGAGAGTTACTTCTCTATTCTTAGCACCTTGTCACCACCTTTCATGGAGGAGTTACAGTCTATTCTTGGGGTGCCTTGACCACCTTTTGTGGAGGAGTTACGTGTTCTCCTATATGTATTCTTCACTTTGGCCATCTCATGTTAATCAGATATTGGGTTTTCTCTTATTTGTCTTGTGCAATTTATCTTCTTGTATACTTTCAAATTGCTTTAGCATCTATGTGATGTGCACTAGCTTCATCTCATGTGATCACGTCTCCATTGCATTTGCATTATCCAAATTTTGGCAACAACTCTGATATGGTATCAGAGCCACCCCAGTAATCATGTGTCTGGTTATGCTAGTAGTTTATTCTAAAATTCTTACTTTGCTTTCTTAGTAGTTTTTTTTTGTTTAACTCGGTTGCATTTGAGAGTTTTGGTAGAGTTTCTTGAAAACTCATGCAAATCCATACGAAAACCTATTAAAAAAATTACTTTTGTTGAGTTTCATTCATATCTTCCCTTTAGATATCTGCATTAAAATTAGCTGAGACATCTTGTATAGATCTGTTGTGGCTTCAGGAAAGGCGGTGGAATTTTTTTTTGTCATTCTGCAGGAGAAAAAAAATCTCTGCAAATCTGGTTTCTATTTCTTGGATGCCACTTTCAGCTTGGGGCAGCTCTCCAGGAAGCACATTTTCACATGGAGTAGGACTCCAGTAGGGTGAAGTGGCACTGCACGGCATCCAATAATTGCCTGGGAGAAAGAGAGGGCATTTTAACTCTTCCTCATCTCGGCTAGTCCTTTTACTCTCTCAGCTTCTACTTATTTTTTGCATTGGATGCATGTCTAGAGTAGGATCCTGATAAAATAGCTGTAAGATAAATTGGGGTGCCACTGCCTACCTTTTTTTGTTGTTAATAAATTAGGACTGTGCCTTATTTTTGGTGAGAGAATTCTCCCAGAACTGCTTTGTTTTTAAAAATGGCGCCCCTTCCTTGTTTGGCATCCCATGTGGGCCATTAAATACTTGGCCTTCCATTTCATTTTGTCTTTTACTTTATTGTTTTTAGTTAAAATTGACTTGTCAAAAAAAAATCAGTCAATTTGATTAAATATTAAGTATTTTAGACAATTTGATAATTTGGGTTTTTTTTAAAAAAAACTTGTATCTTCAACCTACGAAGACGAAGGGTGAGGCCCAGGTTAGCAAGAGACCAATTCCCCCTCACAAAGACCTCCTTTGGATTCCTCGCTCTGTGCCGAGTCCAACGAGTTGTTGGAAGGCCACTTTCTCTCTCAAAATAGGCATTTTTTAATGTTTTAGTGCTTTTTTTACAAAAACACTAGTTTATGAGAAAATTGGATCTTTAATATCTTGCAAACAATAGCTCAGATTTGGGTGCCATTTTTTGCAAAAGTTTTTGTATTTCAATCTCCATAGTGTAGGCTTGTTATTTTTTAAAAACACACTAGTTTATAAAGTGCCTAAAATTTGGGTCTCTCGAGATGCATTTTCGGTTGAGTGCAATGTCCTATTTGCTTAAAGTCTTGGCATTCTCAGCTGAGCCCGACATCTTTTGAGCATGCACTTGCATATTTGGGGGGGATCAACATTTCGGGGGGGGGGGTGTGGTTGCTTTTTAGCACTTACAATCTTTGCTTTCATTATCCTTTTTGCATAAATTCACAACTTGCAATCAACACAACTTCACCTAAATTCAGCTTAAAATGGACTATTTTCAAGTTAAACCCATAACACCCTTCAAATATCATGAATGGAAGGTTAAAATGTCAATCATTCTTAGAAGCAAAGGGTTGTATAGGATCACCATGGGTACTGAAGTAGAACCTAGCACTGATGCTGAAAAGGTCAAGTGGTACAACTATAGTGATGAAGCCTATGGATTACTGAGCTTATCCATGTCTCCAAAACTTCTCTTCCACTTAGAAACCTCCAAGACTCCCAAAGACATATGGGACACTCTAGAAACCTTATTTGGGAAGCTTGATGAGATGAGAGGTCATGAGCTCGAAAATGAACTCATAAGTCTAAGTCTTAGCAAATTTGACACCCTATAAGACTTATTCACTAAGTTTAAGGCCCTTAGATTGCAATTGAAATAATGCAGGATAGAGAAGAAAGATGATTAACTCATCCTTTCTATTCTCACAAAGTTACGTCCAAGCTATTCAGTCTTTGTCTCCACTTTCCATGCCACAAAAAGTGCCCTTGGCACTACATGGAAAATGCCTTCTTTGGATTCATTCATTGCCGACTCGACTAGGGTGAAAGATAAGCTAATTCAAATGGGCACAATGAGGTCTAATCAACCCCAAGCTTTGATAGTTGGAAATGGTAAGGATAAGACTTCAACAAAGGAGAAGAAGAAAAAGAAAAAGAACAAGGACCAGGAGAAGAAGAAAGAAAACAACAATCCTGTCAAAAACAACATTGAGTCTTCCTCCAATGCTAAACCTAAGAAGGAGAAGGTTAAGTGTGCCTATTGTTAAAAGATAAGGCATGATGAACACAAATGCATGAAGAAATAAATAGATCACCTAACTCATCTTCTAAAGAAGCACAACATAGGTGTTCCTGAGTCTATCAAGCAGAATTCATCTACCCAAGATTCTACTAAGGCAAAAGGCAAGGGTAATGAGAAAGAAAAGGTCAAGGCCCTTGTAGCTACAACAACTTCTACATCTTCATGGGTCATTGACTCGGGTGCTTCTCACCACATGGGCTCTTCCCTAGTTGAGTTTTCATCTTTAGAGCCTTGTAGCATGACTTCAATTAGGTTGGGTGATGACACATTAGTTTTCATTATAGGGAGAGGGTCAGTTGAAATGGAAGGAGGAACATTCAAAAATGTTCTAAGTGTTCCTTCTCTTTCAACCAATCTCTTATCAGTGTACCAAATCACTCACATTGGTCAGGGCATGAGAGTTGAGTTTTCACCAAATTTAGTGGATATCAAGGAGTTGCATAGTGATACTACAGTGGCAGTGGGTAGGGCAGATCACCAAGCTAGGTTATACACCTTCTCACATTTTTCACCTGATTCTTTTCCAATAGCATTGCTAACTCATTTAGATGAAGTTAGCAAATTATGGCATGAGCAGTTTGGCCACCTTAACTATTGCTACCTTGAATAACTTTGCAAAAATGAGATGGTCATTGGCTTGCCTCATGTCTAATTCTCAAAAGGACTTTGCGAGGGGTGTTCCCTTGGGAAGCATCCTGAAGCAAAATTTGACAAAGGCAAAGCTTGGAGGGCTTCACAACCTTTGGAGTTAGTCCACAATGATGTATCAGGACCCTTTCCCAAACCATCTTTCATAAGGGCCAAGTACATCCTCACTTTCATTGATGATTTCTCTAGGTACCCTTGGATATATTTTCTCAAACAAAAGTTTGAACTGTTTGAAAATTTTCTAGACTTCAAGGCTCTTTTTGAGAAATAAAGTAAGAAATCTATCAAGGTTCTTTGAACTGATAATGGAGGGGAGTATGTCAGCAATAGGTTTGAGTAGTTTTGCACCACAGAGGGGATTGATTTGTAGTGCAGAGTCACTTATAGTCCTTCACAAAATGGGGTTTTAGAATGAAAAAATAGGTTCTTAAAAGAGATGGGTAGTTGCATGATTCACTCCAAATCCTTAGCACCATAGTACTGGGCTGAAGCCATCAATTGTGCTTGCTACATTCAAAACAGAGTTCCTCATAAAGCTTTGAAAGGGATAACACCCTTTGAAGCTTAGCATAAAAGGAAACTTGATGTTGAGCACCTTAGGGTTTTCAGATCCCCAACCATGGCCCACATTCTAAAGAAGAAATGCAAAGCTATGGAATGCCAGTCTAAGCCTTGCATCTTTGTAGGATATCTAAATGGTATTAAGGGGTATCGCTTTCTAGATCCGACCACTCATGAGTTGTTCATTGAGAGAAGTGTCCATTTTTAGTAGAGTCCTAGAGACTCAACACTTAGCACTTCTTATCCCTCATCAGATCTACTTCTTTATGATGATTCCTCATCATATTTAGATCAACCACAACAGGTTCTTTAGCCAGAGACATCTTCTTCTTCTTTGAGTTTAGACAATGAAGACAGTGATGCAGAGTCATCCACCTCTAGTTAGTTAGAGGATGAGGAGTTAGCACTTGACTCACCCACTTCTAGGCCACTTTAGGCCAGATAGACACCTGAGAGTGTTGACACTTGGGTAGGAGATCCCACAGATGATAGACGCACTAGGGGGGATTTTTAGAGAGATCCACATGCCTTCTTTGCTTCAATTTCAAATCTATAGACTTTTTGAGAGGCATCAGGGGTACCTAAGTGGGATAATGTTATGGAGGAAGAATATTCTTCCCTAATCAAAAATCACACTTGGTATTTGACTTCACTTCCTAAGGGAAGAAAGATGGTTCGATGTAGGTGGATATATCAGACCAAGTTTGCAGTAGATGGGTCAGTTGATAAGTACAAGGCACGACTAGTCACCAAGGGTTTCTCATAGGTGGTAGGCATTGACTACTTAGAGACCTTTTCACTTGTTGCAAATATGATTTCTATTTGACTCACCTTGGCTATTTTCATAGCAGATAGATGTGAAGAGTGCATTTCTTCACAGAGACCTAGAGGAGAAGATCTACATGGAGCAGCCATCAAGATTTGTTCAAGATTCTTCCTTAGTATGTAGTCTTAAGAAATCTATCTATGGCCTTAAACAAGCCTCTCGGGCTTGGTATGCCAAGATGGATTCCTTCTTTCTCATAGCGGGTTTCACTAGGTGCCATTCTGACCCCAATGTCTACTTCTTGTAGTAAGATGATTCACTCCTGATTTTGGTTATATATGTTGATGACCTTTTGATCATCAGGAGTTCTTCATCAGCTATTACAGTGGTGAAGTCATCTCTCTAGGATATATTTGACATGACAGACTTGGGTTTGTTGCACTACTTCCTTGGCATCGAGATCTCACAGTTAGATTCAGGGATTTCTCTTGCATAGCCTAAGTATGCTCTTGAATTATTGGCTCGATTTCACATGGCTGATTGCAAGCCATCTTCAACTCCCTTTCTATAAAAATTCAAGCTTGAGGCTGACTGTTCTTCACCATTGGTTGATTCCACTCGGTATCGACAACTTGTTGGTAGTCTCATCTACTTGACTCACACCAGGCTCAACATATCATATACAGTGGGACTTGTCTCTAGATTTATGCATGAACCTCATGAGCTACATTAAAAAGTAGCTAAGAGGATCTTGTATTACATACAGGGTTCATATAGATATGGGATTCATTATAGATTTGGCATAGAGGTTGACTTGGTTGGATATATAGATTCAGATTGGGATGGTGATTCACAGACTCACAAGTCCACTTTTAGTTACAGTTTCTCTCTAGGTTTTGGTCCTATCAGTTTGTCTAGTAAGAAGCAGAATGATATTGCTATATCATCCATAGAGGTAGAGTATAGGGGAGATATTAATGCAACTACTAAGGCTATTTGGCTTTAGGGGATAATTTCTGAGTTTGGCATTCCTATCAGGCAGCCCACCATCATTTATTATGACAACTAGAGTACCATTTAGATTTGTAGGAATCCAGTTCAGCACCAGCGGTCCAAGCATATAGAGATTCACATGCATTTCATTCGGGAGCTTATTCATAGTCAGGTCATTGACTTGATATTTTGCTAATTTTTAGAGTAGGTTGTAGATATCTTCACCAAACCTTTCATCGAGAGCAAGTTCATTCATCTACGAGCTCTTCTTGGGGTGTGGTTCACATCTATAATAGTATCATCTTTGATGGGGGCCCACTAGCCTCTTCCTTTCTTTTATGTCTCTCTTTTGGGGAGGAGTTTTTTCCTATGAGTTTTCTCCTTTTCTCTATCTTATGGGAGATTGATTTTGTACATGGGTACCTCATCAGGCCTAGTTGTTGGGACCCATTTTATATTTCCACACTGCCCACCTAAGCTGCACTTATGGGGGGTATTAGTGTAAGTTTTTGTTTTTCCCTATTATTTAATTATGGAAATTATATATTTGTGCATACTTGGAGTTTTCCTACATTAGTGGGATAGGCTAGCTTATGTGGAGATGTGTGTCATAGATGTGTCATAGGTGTCATAAGAATGTCATAAGTAACTCCTTTAACTAGCTATTTTGGGTATTGGAGTTACTTCGCTATTCTTATCACCTTGTCACCACCTTTCATGGAGGAGTTACAATTTATTCTTGGGGTGCCTTGACCACCTTTTGTGGAAGAGTTTCTTACGTTTTCTCTTATATGTATTCTTCACTTTGGCCATCTCATGTTAATTAGATATTGGGTTTTCTACTATTTGTCTTGTGAAATTTATCTTCTTGTATAATTTCAAATTTCTTTAGCATCTATGTGATGTGCACTAGCTTCATCTCATGTGATCACGTCTCTATTGCATTCGCATTATCCAGATTCTAGCAACAACTCTGATATCCCATCTACATGGAAAGAGTCAGCGTATCCCTTTATTGACCATCAATCGGTCCCTTAAGGAGCTTTTATATTTTTAGGCATGAACAAATAATGTGTTAAATAGATCAAAGTAATGGTTTGATAATAAATTTGTAGATTTTACTAGAGTAGGTGGCTCTAATAGATCATGAAATTCAACCCCTCCAAAAAAGTTCTTGTGACACCTCCAAAGTCTCATAGGATGGTCAGTGTCTTAATTAATTCGACTCCTCAAGTTTGGATGAATATCCCAAGTAGCCAGACCCACTTGGAAAAACCTATGAGGAAAGCCCTATTGTGGGAATAAAGATAAATGATAATAATTTTATTATGCTATAGTCCTCCTCCTCCCTTCTTTTGGATCCTTCTTTGTTGATTCCTAATACCACTCAATAGTATCTTTCCTTTACCCAAGGATAATATCAATAGGTAGTTTTTAATTATGTATAAATACTAGCATCTACATATCCTTTAGTTTCTCCATCTGTTTCACCTCCTCTAGAGGATTTACCTCTAAAAAAACCTACACCATCACCTTAAAATAATCAAATGACTAGTTTTAACAAGATGTCATTTCAATGGATATAGCCAATGTTGAATAAAAAAGGTGTCATTGGTATAAATTCCATATTTTTATGTATTTTATAATATTTATGATACTTATCCTCCCAAAAAATCAAATACCACATCAAGGTGAGTCTCAAACTCATGGATATTTTGAGCCAAATGTTGATAAGAATGAGGAGGAGATGACTATAAGTGATAATACATTGAAAGAGTGTCTCTTAGAGATCCATATTGAGAGAGTGATGTTTATAACTTGTAAGAAACCATAATGTGATAAAAAAACCTAAGTAGGCTGAACTCACTAACTAATAATTAAAATATTAGGTGTGATTGTTGGTAAGGTACATCAACTACCTTATCAATCCATTTAAGGAACCAAAAATTCCTCGAGTGGATGTTGCTTCCCATGTTCCTATGATTAGTAAGGATTTCATTGCTAAAATCAACATATGCAAGACATATGTTAAAACTTATGAAGCTTGGATTGAGGGGTTTTATTAGACGACATTAATTACATTGAATAATTAATGAAATTACATGTGGAAATTGATGTTGAGACTATCAATATCAATCTAAAAATCAAAGATAATGATAATTAGTTAAAAATATGGGAGAATGTGATAGGCCTATTTTTACAAAATATCAACATTGAAACTAATTTTATGGTTAAGGCTAAGATCTATGATAAATCTAAGTATGATACTTCTTTTAAATGGTTAGAATGTATCCTTCAAAAGATCAAGATTTTGAATTGAGCTATAGGTGAATTATAGGAGTAAGTTAAAATTGGAAGAGAAAATTAGAAATAACTCTCTTTCAATCTTGGAGAGATGTATTGTAGTCTATTGAAGGAATATTTTACAACCTAGTTCACCATGGTTGAATTAAAGACTCAATTTAAGAATATAATCAAAGAAGAGTTATTTAGGTATAATTATTTCAATGTTGGTTTAATGACTGTACTTAGTGAACTCAATGTTTCATTTGGAAAATTGAATAAAAAACTCACTAAGCTCTTTGAAGTTCTAAATTCCATGTTGTTGGTATCTAAAATATATTTGACATGATGTGAACATGTAGTATTCCCTAAGGGGAACCCATCATTGAGGCAACAAATAAATTTAAAAAATTCAAAGATTCCTAAGATAAGGAAGAGGTTATAAGTAATTTTTCTACTCCAAGTTCTTTGACGTTAGTTTCCACCCAAAAGAATATATCTTAAGATGATGCATGTCTCCTTTCTATTTTTTTTATTTTTCAAATTTGGGAAAGTTGTTTTTCATTTTTTTATAAATCATAAAATTAGTGGAAGTAGAATAAGAAAAAAATAAGAATACCAAATTTTACATGTAATGTGAAGGTTCAATCCATTCCCTCCTATCGATATAAATAGGATAAAGTGTAATTGTAAATGGGTTGTTTGATCTCTATTTTAATTTTTATTAAAATTAAGGAGAAAGAAACATTGTGTTCATTATTCAAATAAGAACATATGGAAATTCCATAACTTTGTATCTTGCTTTTCTTTGTGGATGTTTATTTTTATCATGTCAATGCATATCTCTTCATTCAATAAATACTTGTGTTAACCTCAAAAATCATGTTATGTATTTACAAACACTTTTTTGTTATGTGTTGGATGAAATATGTGTTTTTTCATTCATAAATGACCCTTATTCTTCCTTATTTTTATTGGTTGTAAGTATTAAAAACCAATACTCCCTTCAACTTGTAGATATTGTAAACATGATTAGTTTAGCTTGTCCTAATTTCAATAGAAGGTAAGATCCCTTACCAATAGAGGAGATACTTATTTCTCCTTTGCTATTGAAAAATTTCTTATTTTTCACAAGTGCAAAATATTTCACCAACACATATAGAACAATATGAAAAGTGTAACTTCATTACTTGTTTAACCAACAATCTTAATTAAACATGGTCATGATTAATGTGTATTAATAGGTATTAATAAAAAGTTAGGTCTAAATTTAACACCCTGAGGCTAAAATATAAAACCCTAAAAGGATGAAACCCTATTGACTATCTAGGGCCAAAGGTTAAAATATATTTTGTGTATGGAAATAAAAAATCAGGTCAATGCAACTCAAGCAAAAATAAATTAGAGACAAATATTAATATGTAAGTAGATCAAAAATGTTATTTGAAACCCTAGGACAAAAAATATTAAAACTTGGAAGGATGAAACCCTAAGGTAAATAGAGGGGTTTTCACTATTTAACATGTGTATGGTTTCACCAATGTGTTTTACCCTAATTTTAATTAAGATATAAATTTTAAATGCAATTTAGATGTTAATATATGGTATTCAAGCATACATTTTAATTTAAAAGATTGAGATTAGTTCTTATGTTTGAAAATTGACATATGTTAAAATTAGTAAGTACTAAAAAGGGATGAATAGTTAAATTTTTTGGATGATTGTCTCACTATAATTGTATTATAGAATTGAAAATTAGGATAAATTATACTTATGGTTCATTTGGTTTCTAAACTAATTATTTATCTGCATTGGGTTGGTTCAACTGATTTGGGTTAGTATCATTTCTCAATATTGACCTACTGATCGGTATTAAAATTCACAAAATTATGACATAACAATATTGACTCTATGTTTTTTGTCCTAAACCTTGATGATGCACATAAATCTATAAATCAAAATGCTTTGCCTTAAAACTCTAGTTGTGATTATATGTCCAAAAACCTAAAAAATTGGGGAAAGTGTAATGGGATGAGATAACCCCAATCACTGCCCATTTATGATTGACTATTGCCTATTTATCTGATACTCAAAGGATTGAAATCAAGCCACATGAGATTCTCCCACCTAGTGTGATTATGAAATTGTGATTGTTCACTATATGTATGCAAATAATTAATAGATTTTTATATGTGAAAATGACTAATTTGACTTGGTCCTAAGGATAGGTTTTAAATTTTTGAATAATAGGGAATATTTACTCAGTGTGTAATAGTTTATAGATGTATATCATATAATTACTAGATCTCTTTTGATTGAGACCTTGATTTATTTATATATGGATCCAATTGAATAATTTATCACACTATGAACATTATAAGATTATATTATGACCCTAAGGAAATGTTTGATTTTAAGAAAATAATCATTTTTTAGAGTAGGTTAGTTCTAATTAATTTGGTTAGTATTGACTAGTGGCATTGACTAGGTTTGGCATAAATGACATGTATACAAGAAGAGTTATTTGAGAGTTTAGAGATGTTTATGTAATATATTTATTAGGTTTGAAACAAATAGTGAGGTTCATGCATGTGTATAATAGTAGGATGGAAGGAGTGAATCATAATATAACATGTAAGTGTGAGATAATGGTGGATTAGGACCCTATTTGAGTGCTCAAGTCATGCATATAAAATGTGTGTCAAGATTATTATTGTCAAGTAAAAAACACTATATTTTAGTATCTACAATATGAAACTCTAATAAAAATTAATATTATACCTCTATCAAAACCAACATACCTAGCACAATATGATTTTGGATTAAAATAAATTCAAAGGTTAGGGTATATTATACAAGGAATAAAGAAGCAAACCCAAGGCATTATTAACCCAATAACCCCATCTAATCATATAGGTAGACAATATTTAACATATAATAATGATTCAAATGTCTTATCCAACAAAAAAAAATGATATGTTAATAGGGAAAGTGAGACAAAGAAAGTTAATATTTATACACACTTCCTTAGATCAAAACCTAACCTTACACAAGAAGTTCATCATGTATCAACACTATAATTAGTATATCCCAAGATCATTAATGATTTAGTCTTATAAAAATTATAGGCATTGGATGAATTTCCTAATCATGAGTCTTTATTGGAATGTTTGGGGGAATATGATGATCTCCCTTTATTTCATCATAATAAAATATTTCCTTCTACATAAAATTTCTATGAGGTTGAATCCTTGACAATGATTTCCAATTATATGGCCCTAATAAAATTCTTATTATTCCATATCTATAATATTTATCACCATTTTTAATTGAATAAAAATTCAAATTCAATTACAGTACCAATAAATACCTTCGACTAGTCCTTGTAGTGATGGTCAAGGCCAATGAAGATGAATATTTTAGAGTGATGGTCAAGGCCAATGAGGATGAATATTTTAGAGTGATGTTACATGATTTACATAAGTTATTCAAATTTTAATTTTTATATGTCAAGGATACATCCTTATGTAGTATTACATATATTTTTTTTGACTTAGGTGTGAAACTAGTCAAACATAAAATTAAAAAGATGCATATAACATTAGCCTTGGTTAAATATGAGATTCAAATGTTACTTGATGTAGGGTTTATTACACCTATTGATTAGTCCCATTAGATTTTTAATATTTTGTCTACCACCACTCGTAATCTAAAAATTATAATTTATATGAACTTTAAATATTTGAATAATGTTTGTCCTAATGATGACTTCTCAATACCTAACATTGATAGATTGTTGACACCACACATGGTTATGAAATAATCTCATTTATGGATGTTTATTTGGGGTGAAATAAAAAAATATTAATCCCAAGGAATATTTTTCAATGTGGTCATGCCTTTTAGTTTTAATAATACTAGAACTACCTATCAAAAGGTCATGCCACTTTTTTTCATGAACTTACACATAAAACAATGGAAGACTACGTACATGACTTACTTTAAAAATTCAAACATTGATAACATAAAGTCAAAAATGTATGAAAAATATAGATATTTAAAACACATAATGTATGCTTAAACCTAAATAAATTTAGATTTGAGGTATCTATAGGGAAACTATTAAGGTTATATCATATCCCAACATGGTATGTGATTCTATCAAAAAAAATCAAGGATATTTCTAAAATTCCTCCATCCAA
This sequence comes from Torreya grandis, assembly GCA_037957365.1. NCBI lineage: Eukaryota > Viridiplantae > Streptophyta > Pinopsida > Cupressales > Taxaceae > Torreya > Torreya grandis. The sequence continues at coordinate 209,549 of JARHVA010000276.1, forward strand.
TGGAGTAAATTAGTTAATATGTATTCGAGTTAGAATTAAAGTCATAATATGGTTTATGTCTTAATTAGACAATAATAAAAAAATATTTATGCAATTATTAAATAAATATAAAAAGTTTGAATGGGATGAATGTTTCCAATAAAGTTTAATTTATATCAAAGAATACCTTCTTAACATAAAAATCACGATGTATCCAATTCTAGATAAGCCTTTATTCTTATACATTTCTTTCATGAAACATGCATTAAGAGACCTATCAAAATACAATGATGATCACATTTAACATGAAATTTATTACATTATCTATATGTTTATAAATTGTGAAAAAAATCTAATGCAATGGAAAAGTTGTTCATAGAAATTGATTTCACAATTTAAATGATTTAAAATTATATTATTGATAATCAAACACATGTCAATATGCAAAATAAAAATAAGAAAATCAATCATCCCTTTAAGTTGTAAAATATGTGGCTCCAACATCCCCAAATCAAAGAATGGTGGAATGTGTAAGCTCAGGGATTGGTAATGTTCTGGTTTGTTAAAAATTTGAAGAATGTGAAAACTAATATGAAAAAGTAAACAAGTATATGTTTGGTAATATATTTGATAAACAAAGATGATTTATGAGAAACTAATGAATATGGAATATTTGATCCAAGATCATAACATGAATCAAGATCTGTTGAAAAGAGAAATGGAATTGATAAATAATTTTAATTATCTAGAAGCTAAAGAGAGACATTTTGGAAACAAAAATTGAGGAATATCTAGCTTAAATTAGGAAATAAAAATACCAATTTTTTCACACCTCTACTCTTAACTGAATGCTTTCAAATAAAATTATGAATATTGTAAAAGAGGATGGATCCTCCTATTTGGATAAAGAATACATCAAAGATGAATTTTTAAACTTCTTTAAGAATCTTATTTCAAGGAATTTTCTTCTTTACAATAATAAGGAGGTTGAAATCTTGAGGAAATTATATAATATCATTTACAAAGTGGATAATGAAGCATTACTAGCTCTACCCATGGTGGAAGAAGTTAATTTTGTCTTATTTCCATGGAACGATACAAAGCCCCCAGTTTAGATGGGTTTCCTCAATCATTCTTTGAATATTTTTTGGAGATCAATTAATGGGAAGTGATAGTTGTCAATTTTTTTATCTTCAAGGGAATCCTACATGAAATCAATAATTTTTTATATTCTCATTCCCAAGAAGGTTTGGATAATTTTTTAAATTATTTTATACCTGTCAGGTATATGAAATACCATATAAAATATCTTTTTTAACTTTACTATGCCTATAATCCAACACATTTTACTAAAAATTATTTGTATTCATCAAGGATATTTTGACCAAGGAAAACATATTACAAACACCATTGTGAGAGTGCACAAAACCAATCATTTAGTTTATATAGATAATAAGGCTAACATGTTACTCATATTGGACATGAACAAATCTTATGATAGGGTGTCTTAGAGCTTCCTAGACAAAATTTGGAGAAGTTGGGTTTTAATCCCAATTTCATATCATTTCTTTCATCATGCATCTCCTTGCCTATGTTATTTGTTCTTATCAATGGGTTCATAGCTAGTTTATTGCTTAAAGAAATAGGAATAATTCAAGGGGATACCTTATCCTTATACCTTTTAATTTTAATGGCAAAAGTGTTGGGTGGAATTTTCTTGGAGGTGGCCAATGAAGGTTTTATTAAATATTTGAATGTTGTCTCTTCCATTTCTTTGGTTTCTCAAAAACAATTTTTAGACAACACCTTTATTCTCAATGAAGCATTAGTTCATGAAGCTAAGGAAATAAAAAAACTTGTAGTTGATTATAAATAAGTGTTGATTCAATTTATCAACCTTGATAAAATATCTATCTTCTTTGTCCATACTTTAAAAACTAGGAAACATCAAATTTCTGGTATTTTAGGATTTCCTATAAAATATTTATCCTCATCCTAACTTTGAATCCCTTTTTTAAAACATAAATTAGATATCAATATTTGTAACAACTTTCTTGATTGATTCCAATTAAAACTTACAAGTTAGAAAGGTTGTATTCTAGGCCAATTAGGCAAATTGTAAATGCTTAAAATCTCTCTTAATGCCTTCTGAAATATCTTATTTATATTTTTAGGGTCCCCAAAAAGATATAGAATGAGATCAAGTAGATTTTAAAAAGGTTCATGTGTTCTAGAGATAAAGATAACAATCTAATTCATCTTGTATCTTGGGATAAGGTATGTTCTCCTAAATAGAATGGTGACCTCACTCTAATAAGAATTAGAGTGATGAACAAAGCTCTTCTAGAAAAATGAGATGGGTAATTATGTGTGAATATAATATATGAAAAAAAATGAGTAAATAATAATACATGGAAAATATGGATGTGGATATATTCCTTATGATGGACAACCCTCCCCAAGGTTTGGTGTTTTGGAATAACATTGTTAAAAGTAGGGAAATACTAGGGAAGGGTTATAAATGGAATATTGTGAAAGGTGATAAATCCTAGTTTTGGGAGGATGCTTGGATTATGAACATCATACTAAGCTATATAAAACCTTGGGATAAATTGATCAATATTATCAAGAGGGTTGTGGGAGATAAGGTCATGGATTACTTTCAATAAAATGTAGTTGATAAGTCTTGGAGACCCATCTCCTATGATACAAACATCCTAGAGGACTTGGAAAACTTAATTTATCTATTGATGTGTGTTTTATTCATATAAAGTAACCTTAAGAGGTATCCTATAATGTTTTAGGATAAGTGAAGTGAGACTCACTCCAAGGAATGATTTGCAAGGTATTAGGTTTTTTAAACAACTTGGTGGTGGAATAATGGTAAGCAGAGCAATTATTTACCTTAGATGTTTATATATAATGTGAATCTAGATCTAATTGAGATGAGTGGATAAATGATGATTATAACATAAGGTTTGAAGGATCATAATAAAAACAAAAAAATAAATACATCTAGGGTATAAAATAAGGACTTTTGAATCAAGCAGAGATGAAACCTTTTTAAACCTGATCTTGAACTAGGGGTTGGATAAGTAGTCAAAGAACCAATGCTTGATTTGAATTAATGTTAACATGTAGACAATAAAACATAGTTAATAATATAAGGAAACAATAATATAATGAACCTTAGATAACATAATGAAGGTTGTTATGTTTGTGAGATTAAAATTACACATTTACAAAGGGAGATTATGATTATTACACATGAGGTATTAAAATTAGCTAATGAAAAATATGAATAGTTGTATAAAATAATAATTTAAAAAACCTAAAGACTAAAATACAAAACTTATGTAAATTATTTAAAGACTCACAAATTTTGAGACAAACAAGATTTGCACATCAAGATAAATTGCAGAACAATCCTTAGAATTTTGATTTACCTTAACATCCAAAATTTTCCTCTTTTTGGAATCGAGAGGATACAAGTATATATAGTCTTTGGGAGGTGTTGCCTCATCCTTCAAGAAAATTCTAAAATTACAATTTTCAATTTTAGGACTGATGCAATGTATGCATGTATAAGATACAAAATAGAATAGTTGACCATAACTACATAGTTATAATGTAAATATATACATGCCTAAAAGAGAACGAAGGTCTGAGTATTTATAACAATAGAATACATGAAAATATATACATTCATATCTAACTATGGTGTCAACTTGATAGTGCCTAAAGATTAAGAAGACTATGAAATTGACATGGAAACTAAAGTTGATGTAGGTATTATAAGTGAAGTGATAGCCATTATTACTGATGAAACACCAGTAGATTAAGGAGGAATATGAACTATGTGATGAAATGGTCTTTGAGGTTGAACTATTAATGTAGATTTTAATTGAGAAGTAAGCACTATCCTAGTATCATCCTCAATAAATTTTATATTTTTGAATGATACATATAAAACCTAAAATTATTTATTTATAATATTAAAATTTAGATTAGAAGGTTTGAATATTTTACCAACTTCACTCATCAACCTTTGATGCCTAGTTTCATAAGCTTTGAAGCCTACTCTAAGTGCCTCTACTTTAGTCACCTTGTTCTTTATAAAATTGATAATCTCCATAATTTCCTCATTGGTTTTGTACACAATACCTTCCACCTTTGATTTGAAACTATCAACAAATTTGTTAGAAGTGAATTAAAAATGGGTTTATTTATCAACTACCCTATGTAATTTATCATGCTTGTGACCCTCATATCTTTTAAAATATCTATGTCCTCCTTTTCTTGGACTACTAGTTGAGTTATAAAAAAAATCATCTAAGTGTGTGACTAAAAAGAACCATCTCTCTTTGGAATTACATAGTTTAAGGTCCATGTTGTCTCCTATGTAGTTATAAAATTCAAACAACTATATGTGTTATTTATTTCATATTGAACTAAAAATTTGAGTATTTTTTTGAGTTCCTTAAATTAGTTCTAAAACTTTATTAGTCTTCCCCATTTAGGTTGTGACTCATTCCTAGAAGACCTAATTATCTTTAAAATTTCATACATCCTAGTGGTTACACTTTTAACATTATCTACAATCTCCATGGAGCCTGAATGATCTAATGCTGGATTAGTATTTATTTAACTTGCTCTTGATTTCTATATATTTAATTCATTTCCTCCCCTATCATGTCTAAAAAATCACACAATTCCTTTGTATACTCCATGGGGTCATTTAGACTATTGTTTTATTTCTTAGCTATGGATAATATATTTTCCCTCTGCTCTATTGTTACCTCTTACCCTATGTTGTTGTCCACTACCTTCCTCTTCCTCAGTCTTTGAATTGTACCACTCTTTTCATTAAATAAGGTGTTTATCATAGGAATTTTAGTGAGGACTAAGCCCATCTTGTCCTAGTTACTTTAGTGTGACTCCTTAACCCAAGTAGGAAAAATGATTTCTCCATATTCATTTGGTTGACTAGCCTCTAGAGTAGCGAAAGGTAGTATAAAACCTATTAAAATCATGGAAGCACTTATTTGGATGGGGATTTTTGGAAGTGGAGGAGTAACCCTAATCCATTGTGAATAAATCCTTTGGGTATAGTCTTTACTATGTAGTTGGTTTACTCTAGAGTTCTCATGATAGTCATTATATAGGTTTCACTTAGATTTTATTGGGATATGGGTAAATACAAATGGGTAAATGATCTTAGAGGAGCTCAAGGATTGAATGTAAAGACTATGACCAAATATTCAAAATAGACCTTTTTATTAGGGTCTTGAGGCCTATCCATTATTGAGGTAGTGGTTAAAAGAATAAAATAATCTAAATAATTACTGTCTGGGCCTAAAGAATTAAAAAAACTATTGCTCAATCTGCTCAAAGTGAGCATGAGGATATAATGATTAAGATTATTTACAATACATTTATAATAATTAAAATGAAGAGAGAGATGAAACATGTGTGCTATAAGATGATAAGTGAATAATTTTATAATATTTAACAATAATATAATAAGAGAGGGTTAACACTACCTTATATAAAACTCTCCTTTCCTCTTCAGTTACAATAATGTATCTATTAGAGTAGAGGGTATTAAAGCAGTGGATTTATGGTAGATAATTGGAGTTAAGGATACACATGCTTAAGTGAGGCCCAAATCAGGTACTTCATGTGATGTGGACTCCACATCTTCCTCTGATGTTTGGTCTCTAAGATCCCTTCCTTGTTCCATTCCTTCATCTTCCCATAATATATCTGTGTCTAAAAATTCCTCTTCATTTTTTGTCTTAGAGAAATATATTTCTTTTGGATCTATGTATGTTCTAAAGGCCCACTCTTCTTTAGTTCCCCATATTTTATCTTCATCACCATTGTCTAATACTTAGATAACCTTGACTTATTTTTTCCCTCTCTTAGGTCTATCCTTTCTCTCATTTTATTTCTCATGTAGCAGACCACCTTTAGTGAGGGGACATTTGATAGGTCTTTCTTCCAATAACACATTTGGTGGTGAAATTAGACAAGTCTTGAGATTTCTCTTATAGGTTGCCATGGATGGCTTGGTAGTCATAATGGATTTCCATGAAGTGGATAGAGTAAGGGATGAAGTGAATTTAGCATTGGAATGTAGGAGTGTGGTAGAAATGGTAGGATAAACAAGGAATGCATGAATTGTAATTGTTGGGGGATCAAACCAACAATAGATTACACTTGTGAAAGCAATAAACGCGGAAATAAATCAGATAGATAAGTAACTGAAATGATAAATAGCATAGAACAAGATATACAAGAAAACACCCTGAAAACTTGTATTGAAACTCTTTACAATAGGAATACAATTTGAAGAAACTTCGTTCTTCCACACCTCTCTCAGATGCACACAAGATCTCTCACTAGATCTCTATTCCTCAAGAGCTCTCTCTCAAGTACACTCAAATCCAACAACCTGGATTGATGCAACTCTGTACTGTCCTTCAAACATTCACAATGTTCTACTATTATAGTTCTACACTTCTCTTACACACTACAATTCTAAGCTAAGAAGATCTTCCTACATATAGAAATAGGAAACTTGAGCATGCTCTTACAACAAACAGTTAAGCCTCTTGAACAAGGGCTCTAAAAATAATATTGCTAATAATAGAGACGCAAGCTTGAGTCCACGACTCAAACTTATCATGCAAACACTCACTGTTGTCCACGGAAATAGATTTCTGGACACGCAGGTAACCGACATCGGTTCCTGCCTGTTCGCCTGTGACCGTCGCCGGCCGACCATATTGCCGATGTCGGCACCTCTGCAACTACTACTAACCGACGTCGGTCGCTTCTGACCGACGCCGGCGTCTGTGTAGACCCGAACCTATTTTAAGTATGCTCCTTGGTGAAGCTTTTAGCTCCACACCCTAACAGTAATTACATAAATAACAAGTGGATTATATGGAAGCATTGAAATTGAAAATATAAAAGGTATTTATGTAAGGGAACCTTGTAAAAATGAAGGGAGACTTATCTATTGGACTCTAGTCAATGGTGGAAATGGTGCCAATTAAAATGATGCTACTTGTTGACCTAAAAGGTATGAATCTATTATCATTGTCATAGGATACCATAATTTATCCTCAACTAAGGCACTGGTAATCATTTCATAATATTATTTATTATTTAGAGACATACATCCCATGAGGGGCACTCTCCTCCTTTGGGTCATGACCTATTTTTTGTCGGGAGGATGGTTGATCATGATCTAGTGACATTTGAGCATGTGGCTAAGGCCACTGATGGATTTTATCCTTTTTTTATTTCTTCACTATTTTATTCACCTACTCCCTTGTGATGGAGTAATAATACAAGATTTCCTAGGCTACGACCATAGGCGTTTGATGTTGATTCATTTACCCATATACCTTAGAATCATCTAAAACATTCATGAAAATGGCATCATGTTCATAACACCTATGGCCATATGGAATATGGGCTCCCTTCCTCTTATGGTCAATGAGGTATGACCTCACTCTTTACTTGGGCTTCCAACCTCTATATTATTCCTTGCTCAGCCCATAGTGGGTTCCAATCCTCCCCACTTAATTGAGGTTCCTTTTTTAATGTGTATTTCATTTGGCCAATGATCATTGGAACCTTATGATGATATCCTCAATGTTTGGTAGTTATATCCTCATCCAGACTATTTTAAATCTAGCAGGTTATCTCCTACTCAACAAATCTATTAGGAAAAAAATGAGGAAGATTAAAATGAGCATCCCTAGTTATTTTTATCTTGATTATAACACAATCAGGGTAAATTTAATAGTATCCCATATTTTTAATATTTTTATTTATGTTCTTTAAAAGATGAGGCATTGAGCATCCATAAATAGTCTTTTATACCATTGGGTATCCATCTTCCAAAATTCTCTTACCTTATATCCTAAACCTATAAACATATATGAGAGAGAAGTCATCATAGACCTATTGATTCCTCTAAATGTATCATAGGTGTCTTTAGTGTTCAAATAACACTTCTCATTTTATAATTTTGGGAATTCAGAGCATGAGTAGTAGGTTTTGGCAACTTATATTACCTATGGTGAAATAGTGGTAGAGCAATTTATATTAATTGATGGTTGGGAGCCATCATGGACCAAATCTTTCTAAAGTGTACATATCTATGCTAATACTAATGAATTATGATCAAAACTTAAACTATAGACTAATCTAAATGGACAATTACAATAAAATCTAAACTAAAGTGACCTGATTAAAAAAGAAGAAAAATAGAAGGGTAAGGTAGAAAGATAATAAGTGATTACTAATCTTAGCCTTAAACATTATGACAAAGTTTTGATTACAACTAAGTATGTATTTAACCAATATATAGTGAAAAATAACATAAGCTTAGATCTCACTACACACTAAGTAAACCTCCAAGGATGATATAAATAAGTACAAGTAAGAACCAAATTTAATTTAAATATTTGCTACCGCACTCGAATAGAATTAGAACATTATAATGTAGAGAAAATAAAATGAAGAAAATTCAAGATCATTAAACTAATCTAGCATAAGCAAAAATTAGCAACCTTTTCATCAAAGATGTAACTCTAAATTCATAAAAACTATTGTAATTCAAGACTTAAGACTAGTAATTGAGAGAAAAGACATGTAACAATTGACAAAAAAAAAATTAGACAATATTTTTAGAATTCCTTGATTGTATTAACTTCTCAAAGTATACAAATTTTTCTCAAAATTCTCTCCCTTTACAAAATGGTAGTATTGCCTTTTATAGGAGGAAAATATAGTATACCAATTAGTTATAAGATAAAAATGTAAAATAAGTAAGGACAACTATCCTTTTTTTTCAAAAATCCAGAATACATTTGATTTTCTAAACTAAACTGACCTAGAGGCAATATGCTAATAAAACTAGCATATGCATTTATAAAAGAATATTCCTCTTTCAAAATATTTTAAATCTTTTAAAAAATGGAATATTAATTAACTGGTTGGTGGGCCCTGCACCTAAAAAATTTCTTGATATTATTGGAGGATGTTCATATCACTCTAGTGTTGTTTATTAACTAGCTCTAAGTCCACATCTGGTTTCAAGAGACACTCTTCTTCTTTGTCAACAAGCTCATTCAATTCCCTGTCATTCCTATCCATAGCTTCCTTGATGCTCTTGGCCTCAATTATCCTTTCACCTACATTGAAGATCATGTCTAGGATTCTACTATTAGCTTCCCTAGACTGACCTTGACTTTTACTTTTTATTTCCTAGATCACCAAGGTAGCCATCTCTTTGAACTCATCATCCTTGATGATGCCTAGGATAGTGGGCTATATAAGATTAGTCAGTATGGTCCCAAGGAGTTTTTCAATCCTCTTAATTAGCTCCTCATCATCCTTTAGGAGTATCTCTAGTTCTTATGACCATGCACTCAAAATTTGAATCTTTTCAAAAACAATTCCTAGAATTGCATTTAAATGTCCCGAGCTAATTGATTTAAACCCAAGAATCTATCTTCCAACTTTGATGTTAATTAACCTTGTTATTTTATCTTGTGAAGCTTTCCATTGGGCTATTATACCCTTGGATACTAAGTTATAATGTGCCAATGCACTCTACCTTAGTTTTATTTCTTTCAGTGCATCAAACATGTTATACAAAGATTCATCAAGCATTTTGATCATTACCTCAAGTACTGATAAAATAGCTTGTGTCTTCAAATTCTCCTTTTCCTTCTCCAAATTAGATATTATTTTATTCATACCTCTAATTCCTAATCTAACCTAAGCTAAATGATCCTTAGTTAGTTCTTTAATGTCATCTACATGGATGGGGTACTCACTAGGTCTCTGACCTCCAACTAGAGTTGAGCCCACAAATGGCTTGACCTTTTGAAAGGTGAATTCCTCAGTCCCCACCAAGTATTTTCTAGTTATAAATCTCTCTAATCCAACTATCTCTGGATTGAATTGCATAGTATTAGTTGGTTCAGTGTACTTTAGAGGTTTAGGAGCCTCCATCAGGGTCCTTCTTGATGCTCCTATGACATCTATCTACTTGTTATCTAACCTTGTAGTATCCAATATTATTATCTCTTCATAATTCATCAAAGCCCTTATCCATGGCTTGATATCATCATGTACATTAATGTTAATATTCTTGGTGAAGGCCCATGAGTGGTGCAAAGTGGGTATTTTTGTGTGCATTTTTCCATAAATGAACCAATCAAGAATGATTAGTTCGTGGATGGGGTACTCATCACTAAATAAGTTTACCTCACTCATGAAGTTAGTGAAAGTAAACTTTGGATTATTTGATCCAACTAGAACCATTGCCAATTCTACCTTTCTCTTCTTAAATGGTGCAACTAGGGGTAGGTCCAAGATAATTTCTTTCCCTTTTTCTTTCTCAGCCTCCTCTACTTAGGCTTGTGCTTATTCATCATGTTACTCTTCTTCATTAGACCCATATGCCTTAGAAAGGACCTTGAGGGCATCCTCCACTATCTCATCAGGCTATATGGAAATCATGTCTAGGTATTCACTTGGATATGTAAGTATTTAGGGAGGGATTGAGGATGATAGGCCCTCACTAGGTCTCTCTTTCAACTTTTCTTTACCAGGACCTTGTGTAATTTGTTCTTGGAGATATTGTCCTTCCACTTGTGGTTGCTCTTAAGGGTGAATATAAGGTCCAAGAAGAAAATGGTATTGCATAGGTTCCATTTTCCATATGTCTTTAAGGGGCTTTTGATCGCTAGTCAATCTATGCTCAAGTCTAATGTTATATCCCTTAAGCCTAGCTAATATTTCTTTGAAATTGTTTGCTTTGATATATATGGTATCATGGACACTGAGTTGGTGCACATACACTAGCTTGGATAGTTTATTAGATTTTAAGTGTGTGGAGACCATGCCATTAGGATCCCATAGTTTAACTCATCAAGTTGTAATTTGAAAGATTCCTTATGCCTAGACATAATATTCACCTGATCCCAATTATATAAGATAGTTCTATCAATGGTTAAAGGAAAATAATGGAGGAGGCCTTTCCTCTTATATTTTCACACTCTATTCACACCATTAAGAGTTTGGTATGCAATTGCATACTCTACCAGCTTGATGGGAACATAGACAGGCAACCTTAAGGTTGGATCAAAATCCCTTCAATTATGATCACTATATAATTTGGATACAACTAGATATCTCTCATTAGCTCCACATATTTCTTGATTAGAGGGCTTATCCTAGGTATAAGGATCCCTGTGATGGATTTTACCTAGGCTGGATACACATAGTCATAAATGAATTGGATGTTATGCCTATCTTTAAATATGTGTATCTTTGAATAGTGGTGGGAGAGTATAAATCTTCCCTCAAGTGACTATTTTTTGATGTAAGGGATCTAGGTGGAGGATAACAAGGAATCCAATAGATAAGACATCATGAAGAATTTTTTGCTAGTTTTATTCATAATGTCTGAAAACTATTGTTCTAAATAGATGTTAATTATCTCTCCAATTGGTGGAGTGATCTCTTTCTCTACCTTGAAGTAGATGTAAGACATCCAACTCTTGTTATCATAAGTAGTTAAAGGGGCTCCAAATATTCTATTCAATAGATTCATGATTACCCTAACCTCCTTTCTAAATTGGGTAATTGGGATGTTGCCAAGAGGGTCTTGGATCACATGGTTCCCTTGGAGCAACAATGGCCTAAGGATGGTGTCTAGATCATTCTTGCCAATCCGTTCCTTAATTTTGGACAAATCCACTTGGGGTTTTTGAAGTTTATAATAACTCTCAAAGGCTAATGGGGAAATGAATTCATTTCTTATAAAGGTTCTTTCATAAATAATCTAACCCTATTCAATTCTATAGTCTTAGAAAATGGGATCAAGGATGTCGATATAGTGGATTACCTCTAGTTTGGTAGTTGTATGGTGGAGGCTAGGCATTTAGACTACAACTAGGCCATAATACCTTTTGGTGGCAATATTCTATTCTTCTTTCATGATGGGATGCATGTCTTCAATAGTCCAAAAGATCTCAAACTAGTTCTTATTACCCAAGGTCAATGTAGTAGTGTCTAGGTCTATGTCCTTGAAGACCCTCCCTTCATTGTCTATAGACAAATACAACTTTGTCTTGTCCCTATAATATTTCCTCTGAGCTACCATGGCTTCTAAGCTTTGCAAAGTACTTATTTTTATGTTATAAATTGTCTTTGGGTCAATTATTTTGTGCTTAAATTGTAATTAGACTCTTTTTTAGCTTAACTATGATTAATACAAGCTCAAATCAAGGCTTTTATGCAAGTTTGGGGATCTTCTAAATCCTTAATGGTGATGGCTTACTTGGAATTTGGCTCATACATGCCTTAGGTTTGATTTTGAACTTTGCTTTTATATGTTTAAATTTTCAAGCATACAAGATCTTCATTTTGTCATGTTGTGCTTGCATGGTGCTTATTTGGCATCTATTTGTCAATTTTTGTGGCATTTTTCATAAATGCCTTCAAATAACTAGCCATTATTATTTACAAATTTCCTTTTGTTTTATACTATTTAATCAAGATCTAAGGATTAACATGATCCATTGATCATGATCTAGGCCTTCACATGCCATTGACCAACTTTGTATCAAGACTCATGGTTATGCCACATGGAATATCCATGGACTTTCTAAGCTCCATATCCTACACTAGTCACATATTGAGCATGTGTCTACCACATATCAATCTCATGGGATCTTGTAGAATCATTGAATAGTTATCAACAATTTTGCATCATTGGATCATTTGGTCCTGATTAAGCATGAGTCATTGATCCTTCAAGGTGTAAGAGATTTAATTAATGCATGGTTATAAAAAGGAACTTAGGTTAAAATTATTTTATCTAAGTCTATTTCATATTAATGAACATACCACAGACTTAGGTTAAAGCATTTTATGCTAAGTTTTAAATCATAATATCAAATGACCCTTGAATGACATAAAACATTCTGTATTTACCTAAGTAAAATATTTGAAGGGATTGAATTTTATGGCCTCATAGGTGTCAAATTATGTTTGAGAGAACATCAAATTTAATCTCATTAATCTCTTTAGTTTTAGTGGGCTTAAATTTGATGGTTTTGTAGACATTACTAACGACTTCATAGACATCAAATGATGGTTGCAAGAACATCAATTTTAAGATCATGAAATTTTGTATGTAGGAGTGCCACATGGTGTCTCCATAGGGATTCCTAAGCCTTTGAATTTTTGACATTAACTTCACTCCATTGAATCTAAATTCATGAGTGATTGAAAACCATGGATTATGATCCAAGCACTTGTACATGATTGGTTCCTTTGATTAATTAAAGTCAAAAACCTAAGTTTTAAATTAAGGTCTTGTTGCATTAAAATATAAAATAAGCCCTTATGATAAAACTTAAGCTTAAGCTTATATTTAATAATGGGGCCCATCCAACTTTTGAGCTTCCCTCACACTATCTGATCTTTGGTTCTTCTTAAGCATATGTCATTAGATTTGCAAAGAAGCAAGGTATTTAAGTTAGGACTCAGGTAGATAGAAACTTAGGCTAAAGCATTAAGGATAGGGTCTCATTCATGTTGATAAATATGAATGGGGCCTTAGAATCAATACTTTAGGCTAAATAGATAATAAAGGGGACCATGCTTAGAAAAATAAAAGGACCCTACCAATATGGAAGTTAGGCCTAGTTAGAAATTAAAGGAAATAAAAGGGGGGAAAAATGAAAGGGACCAAGTAAGACTTTCGGGTTAAGGTTTGGTCATGTTAAGAAATATGACTAGGCCTTAACATGAAAACTAAACTTAAGTTCAAAGAATTTGAAATGCTCTTTCCAAATGTAAATTTGAACCAAGGGATCGAGCTAGGGTTTTTTGAAGGAGAGATTTTTGAAAATGAAGCCCAAATAGAGTTAATTTGCAAATTCTAATCATGATCCATTAAATAGGGCCCATAAAACCTACAGCTATGAGACATGAAGGCCAATTATTATCAACATTAGGCAAGCCCAAAGCAAAATCATAAACTAGTAAGCCAACTTTATCAAAGTGGATGATATTCAAGTTTTAATAATGTTTAAAACATGCCATGTTTTCAAGTTTAAGGTTCAAAGTATCTCAAGGGTCCTAATTTTCAAAAATAGGGATATGTTAACCTCAACAAAAGGTGACTTCCAGGGGAAACATAGCAATATGTTAGAAACTAGAGACTCTAGCTCAGACAAACAACTAGATCATCCACTCTACTTGATCAATGTCATTATCTAGATTATTTTATGGTTGAAACAAACCTTGAACTTACATAATTGGGATCAAACATTAAGACATATCCATGTTATGTGTGTGATTTGATTCCATTTACTATTTGCCATGGGATTTAGGGGATAACTTCTAAGTTTCATATCTTTAATCATTAACACTAACTTGGAACATGTTTATATATTCATTAAGAACCATGATTCAAGTTCAGGGAAGGCTTGGGCATTTCTCTGCTACCATCCATGCATCCATATCCCTGATAAAGATGCCTTTGGATCCACTCATGGCCTTACTTTACTGCTAGCTAGGCATCCATAGCCTCAATGGAGATTACCAAAATCACCTATGCTTGAAAAGCTTTTGATTTTGCATTGCATTATTTATTTTTATAGTTTTAGATATTTTATGCTTTCAGCAAGGTTGGGAACCAAGGTATCTAGGGTTAAGGATTTGGTCAAATGTTTGATCCTTAAAAAATCACCTATGGTTTTAACTATTGTCCCAGGAAAGGATGTTTATTAAGTGCAAGCATGACTGTGCCTCAACAGATTAGACTTTTATCCTACAAGTGCAAAACTTCTTAAAACCAAATTTAGGTCAAGACAATGTTTAATATCTTATGGATTAGTTGGCCTCTTCCATTGGTATTTAATGGTTTATTCAAATCAAAACATTAGGCTCACATTTTAGACCCATGGTTAGCACATGTATTAGGTTCATACCGACATTCCTAGACTTTAGAGTTTCAAGCAAGCTAGATAAAATTTGAGTTGGGATATCTAAAAGGACTTATTATAAGAAATTAATAAGGTAAAAAATCAAACACACAATAAAAGTAGCAAATAAAAAGGAAAAGGAGAAGAACAATATACATGCTTATGTACAAATAAAGGACATGAAGGAAAGAACTAAAAGAAACTAACTAGCCTACCTACACTAAGTATAACCATCTTAATGATTTACTCCATGAAGACTTTAGGGGGAACAATAGGAAGTAATGATTGAGGTACTTCCCATTGGTGGGTAGTGTGAACTCTACTCCTTGTATGTCTTTGAGTCTAAAGGTGTTGTCTCCTCATGTTTTTTTAATCTAATAGGGATACAAACCATAGATGTGTGAACTTATCATGTTTGCTTTTAGGCTCAAATTCTTTGTCTCAAAGGAGAAATAAATCCCCTTGATATTTCATCTCTTTTCAAACCACCTCTTCACCATGGTCTGATGTCTACTAAAATTAGTAAAAGCCTTCTCATGTGCATCTTCCATATGGATTATGTCTAGCAATCTTGAATTTTTGAGCTCCTGGCCTTATTTCATATACTCTTGCATGAATTTATACATAGGTAGCTTGAGAGTGATAAGTAAGATAGGCTCTTGGCCATACACCAATAAAAATGGTGATGCCTTTAAGTCTTTCTTGATCCTTATCTTATCTTCCCATAGGGCATACTTGAGAAGCTTATGCCAAGTCCTGGGCTTGTCTATAGTATACTTCTTGATTTCTTTTATTAAATTCTTATTGGTAGACTTAGACAATCCCTTTCCTTTAGGATAATGGTTGGATGAAAACTTAAGACAAATTCCATTATCATACACCCATTATCTTATCTCTATGTATATAAATTTGGATCTATTGTCACATACCAAAGAGACTGAAGTTCTAAATTTGGTACATATGTTCTCCTCCAAGAAACTGATCACTTATTTAGTCCTGCATTATTTGGTGGCTCTAGCTTCAACCCACCTTGTGAAATAATATATGGTAGTCAAGATATACTTGTGATATTCTAATGAATTTAGGTTGATTACCCATACAAAGTCCAACCCCTATTATGTAAAGGGTTTATAAACCATGACTAGTTGTAAATTCATTATTGTCTTAGGCTCTTTAGTGCTAAAGATTTGGCATGAGTGGCATTCCCTCACGTGCTTATGAGAATCTTTGAAAATAGTTGGCCAATAGTAGCTATCTCTAAGGATCTTGTGGGCTATAGTCTTCCCAGATGGGTGCCCATTTATGAACTTCTCATGGAAGGTACTCATGATTTGGGTAGCTTCTTCTTTTGAGACACATCTCAGGTAGACCCATTCAATTTTTTTCTTATATAAAACCCCATTTTTTATTAGATAATGGGATGCCTTGAGCCTAAGGGCCCTCTTTTTCTCTCTATTTAGTTTTTTAGGATAACTACCTTTAATTAGTAAATGAATGATGGAATCATACCACTCACTAGCTTGAAAGCTTTAGTCATCAACTTGCATAATACTTAGCTTAGGGATGGTATTAGAAATCATTTGAATTAGACCATGACACCTTACCATATTTGAAATTTTCATTTATATGTCATAATCTTGCAAAAATGACATCCATTTACCTCTACATTCTCCAAGTTTAATCTGGCTCAACATAAGTTTTGTGGTAGGGTTAGGTAGAATAGCATGCATCTTATTTCTAAGGATATAGTGCCTAAATTTATTCATTGACTTAACTAATGCATATGCTTATTTATTAATCAATGAATAGTTTAATTCAAAATTATTAAGGTTAGTACTCATGAAAGTTATTAGATGATCACGCCCATCAAACTTCGGAGTTAAAAATGTAGCCATAGTATGGTCAGATGCAAAAGAATAGAGATATAAGTCCTTTGAAAAGTCAAGACTTATCAATATCAGAGCTTGACTAATTTCTTCTTTGATGTCATTGAATGCCTTCCTAGATTCCTCATTCCATGATAACTTGGCATCTTTTTTTAGCATGTCATTAAATGGCTTGACAATCTCTGCAAATCCAAAAATAGACTTTTTTACAAAGTTTATCTTACCAAAAAATGATTTTAAATCTTTCCTACTATTTGGAGGCTCTATATTAGATATAGCTTCCACTCTTTCAAGATCTATGGAGATCCCATATTTAGTTATGACATGACCTAACAATTTGCCTTTAGTAACATAAAATATGCTTTTCTTGGGGTTGAGGGAGATTCCATACCTTCTACATCTCTAAATACTTGTTGTAAAGGCATAAACTGATTTTCCCCATTTTTATGAAAAATGGTTAGATCATCCATATATATAATGATACACTTACCAATCAGACCTTGGAAGGCATGGTCTATAGCCCTTTGAAAATTAGCTCATATGTTTATTAGCCCAAAATACATTCTCTTGTATGAAAAGGTGCCCCATTTAGTTGTTAAATTCATCTTCATCCTATCTTCTTTGTCAACCAACACCTAGTATAGCCTAAAAAACCATCTAGAAAATACACCATGGTTGATCCTGAAATAATTTGTATTCCCTGGTCAAGAGAGGGAAGAGGATAGTTATCTTTTTTATATATTTTATTCAAATTTCTAAAGTCAATACACAACCTAATCTCACCATTCTTCTTTTTGATTGGCACCAAATTGGCTACCTAGGTAGAATGCCTAATGGGAAACATAATTCTAGTACCTAGCAATCTCTTAACTTATTTGAATATCATTGGTTCTAAGATAGGGTTTATAGGTCTTTGCTTTTCCCTAAAGGGTTTACAAATTTCTTTAAGGAAGATAGTATAGGTGATGAATCTTGGATAAAAGATATTTTAGTCATAATAATACCAATCTATGACATTTATTTAATTCATTAACAACTCTTTGACCTTTTTTTTCTCAACACTAGTGCAAGCTCTTCCAATGTTAACTAGTTGAGGCTGATCTCGAGGGCCAAGATCAATTACATTGTAGTCCTTCTCACTTACTTTGGGAATCTTAGAAACCTTATCCAACTTGTCTTGATCAAATAGTCTCTCTAAAGCAATCATCCCATTATGGATCTTATTTTCATTCAACTAACTAACTTTACCATCAAATTTGCCTTCCCTACATACATTTTCATCAGTTTCATCAATAATTTGAGCCTCAAATACTCCTAAACTAGTCATGAAGTTAAATATTTATTGATCGTCACTAAATACCTAAAAATGATTCAAATTATCTAGGACCAAAGGATAAGGTATCAGCTCAATGTTGAAGTTGGGTGAGTCTTGATTAGGCATGAGGTTGGCTATAACAGATGCCAACTCATCAACAATTTTGTTCTCCTCTCTAGGGATGGAGACAATGTTAAAGGCATCAAAAGACTCAATTATATCCTATAGCCTAAAATTATACCTCTTGAGGTATGAAAGTTTGCATTGATATTTCTTCTCACTTGGTTGACTAATAGTTTCAAGTCACCATAGACTAGTAGCTCTTTGACTTTATTTTTTATGGAAAATTGTAAGCCTAAAATGAGGCCATCATATTCAGTAAGGTTATTAGTACATGGGAACTAGAGTCTATAGGAAGCATGGTATTTATTACCAATATGGTTAGTTAGAAATATGCCTACTCTAGATCTAGCATTACACCTAGCACCATCAAAATGTAGCTTCCACAACCCAAGCATAACATGAGTATTTTTAGGATCACATACTTTTGTAGTCTTTAGGGTGAAAACTCCCAAATTAGAGTCAATTATGTTGACCCTATCATTGACATCATTGTAATCAGTGATCATGTGCTTCATTCTTAGCTCTCTTTCAATCCTGATTTGGTTTGGAGCTCCTTTCCAAGGTAGCCATAAATATGAACAATCCATGGACATATATCAATTCAAAGCTTTGGCCCATTCCCTACTTAAAAAGATCCCATAAACATCAAGAATGTCAACAACTTGGATATCAGTAAAATATTGTACTCTATGATCAGAGGCCAATTGCATATGAGCATTCAATAATTCCCCAATCACCTTGACTCTAGATTTATCTAATTGAGTAACGACTCTATCAAACTTAATAGGTGTCAAGTCAAGTTGTTTGAAAATACCTACTAGCATGATATTGGTGGATGCACTCTAATATAATAGATAATTATGAAAATTATTATCAAACATCCTAAATGTGAGTAGGAAAGGAGAAGATTCTACATTATCTTTGTACAAATCCACATTAGCATTGTCAACTTTGGGTGGTTTGTTAGATTTTTTTGACAATGATTTTAGTAAGAGGTCCCTTTTTTCTATGATATGTGTTAATTCATGTAATGTGATGTTAGATTTTATCTTCTTCATGTCTTCAACAATATTATAACCAATCTTATTTGAAGCACTAGGAACATCAATATTATGCTTAGAGGTACTCCCTTTGGGTGGTTCTGGATCATTATTTAAAGATGTCTCTAGAAGAGTTCCAAAGTTGTTTGGAAGTGTTGAGGTAGTCAATGGATTCCTCTTCTCTCTATTCCTCAGAGGATAAGTCTTCTTCAAGAATTATTGGAAGGCTTGGATTTACTTAGGGACATCATCAGGTTCATTGTCCACTTGAAAAGGAAAATCAAACATCTCCACCATGAAAGTTTGATCAATAGGCTTAGATCTTAAAGTGCCTACACCAATATATCTATTAGGGACCACTTCAAATGTGTCTAACTCTTATTGTAAAGATTAAAAATCCTTAAAAAACTCAATATAATCAATCTCACCATGCTTGGTTATGTAATGCACTTTACAATAATCAGTAAAGCAATGCCATTAAGATTAATTTCCATAGTCCTCTTTTTAGAAGATGGTTCAATGTTCTTATTATTGTGT
Source organism: Torreya grandis (assembly GCA_037957365.1). NCBI lineage: Eukaryota > Viridiplantae > Streptophyta > Pinopsida > Cupressales > Taxaceae > Torreya > Torreya grandis. The sequence goes on from JARHVA010000276.1 coordinate 229,461, forward strand.
AAAATATCATTATGAAACCTATTATTAGGCTTATTAAGCCTTTGGAATGATAAGTTACTACAAAATCTCTCTCTAGTATTACCAACTTGTTTTTGCAACTAAAGGAAATTAGTGTTTAAATTTTAGACCATTTTTAGGATAGACTCATTATCATTCTTGGTAGTTTCAAAATTGTGCACTTGGGTAGTACTACATATTTTTGATCATTTTCATTAAATCCATTAGAAGTAGGATGACTTAAGAATCCTAAATTCTAATTGGGAGTAGCATGACTCAAAGGCAATTTATTCAGATTTGGGAATTTATTTAAGGTTGGAACATTATGATTATTGTTAGGGAAGATGTTTAGAATGGGCAAATGTGATTTATATTTGGGATAACATAGGCCATTTGTCCATGGGGCTTCATTTGATCATTGATGATTACTACTTTATAATAATCCATAGATAATGAATTTATAGTTGGAAGAGACCTTTTCATAAATATAAAAGTCATAAGATCCATTGCATCCTTGTAGATTTCTAGAGCTAAAACTCATTAGGTTTATAGGGTTTTATGGTCTTGTTATACATTTTTGTAATCTATCATTATAATACCTTATGGGCTCACTTGCATCCCTCTTGATGGTAGTGAATTAGTGGTATATGACACATGGACTAACAATTTTTCCAAATTGGTCTATGAAAACATTAGTGAAACCATCCTATCTAGTAATATAATTGTCAATCAAATTGAAAAACTATTCATATGTAGCATATTTTAAGGTAAATGGGAACAATCTACATGTTACATCTTAATGTATAACATTTAGAAACTTTAAAGTAGTTTTTAAAAGATTTAATGTGCTCTTCAGTAATTACTATACCAGTTGGAGTAAATGTTGGCAAGTATTTTTTAGGGTTACGTGGGAGATCATGTACCATACCTGGCACATTTATTGAATAATATCCCAACCAAGCCATACGATAGGGGTACCTTAAAGAGGTGAGGTTGGAAAAGATTTGGAATGTCTATGCCTACCTTTATCTCGCATGGATCTTCTATGGACTTCAAGCTCAAGAAAAATTTCTTTTATCTCTAAATGTGATCTTGTTAGGATCCTTGGCAATTCTAGATTGAAGATTCTATTTGAAATATGATGTGTCAAGTTAATATTTATAAATAAAAAGGATTAAACCTACACATTAAGCTAATTTTATAAATATTTGTATGAAGAATAGTAAAGGATGTCAATATTTTACTAAGCTAGCTCAACGATGTGTCTAATTATGCAAATATGGTCTATCTCTATAAGTCCAAGCTCAAATAAACCTAGATCTATGAAAAATATACCAATATTTGATCAAAATAATCTATTTTAACATCAACTACCATGGATTTTTATATCTCAAGCTATCTTTACCAAAATTAAGCATCAAACTTTAAATAACTATGATCTTTGTCTAAAGTAAGCACAAAGATATGTCATAGACCACCAAGATCAATGATATTTATAATTTTGAGTAAAGAATTACACAAAAGTGCAAAGATAACACCAATATTAGATAAAAACACTAATATTAACAAATATTCAACCAATTCACAAAGATGGCCCTCCATCTAGTGCCAGTGGGACTTGTTGATGCCTCTAAATATATCACAGGTGTCTTTAGTGTTCAAATAACACTTCTCATTTTAAAATTTTGGGAATTTAGAGCATGAGTAGTAAGTTTTGGCAACTTATGTTACTTGTGGTGAAATAGTAGTAGATAAATGTTTAACTGTTCCAAAAAATTTATATTAATTGATGGTTGGGAGCCATCATAGACCAAATCTTTGGAAAGTGTAAGTATCTATGCTAATACTAGTGAACTATGATCAAAGATTAAACTACAAGCTAATTCAAATGTATATTTACAATGAAATCTAAACTAAAGTGACCTAGTTAAAAAATAATAAAAAGAGAAGGGTAAGGTATAAAGAGAATAAGTGATTACTGATCTTAGCCTCAAACATTATGACAAAGTTTCAATTACAATTGAGTATGCATTTAACTAGTATATAGTGAAAAATAACATAAGCTTAAATCTCACTACACCCCAAGAAAACCTCCAAAGATGATATGAATAAGTACAAATAAGAACTAAATTTAATTTAAAGATTTACTAAAACACTCAAATAACATTAGCACATTCTAATGTAGAACAAATAAAATGAAGCAAATTCAAGATCATTCAACTAATCTAGCATAAGCACAAATTAGCAACCCTGCAATCAAAGATGCAACTCTGAATTCATAGAAACTATTCAAATTCAAGACTTAAGACTAGAAATTGAGAGAAAAACCATTAAAAATTTGACACAAAAAATTGTACAGTCTTTTACTAATTCCTTAATTATATTAACTACTCAAAGTATACAAATTTTGCCCAAAATTATCTCCCTTTGCAAACACTAGATTTTATAGGATGACAAGGTAGTATACCAATTAGTTACAATATACAAATATACATGAAGTAAGGACAACTATCTTTTTTCTATAAAGTTCTAGATTACTTTTACTTTTCCAAACTAAACTGACCTAGAGGAAATACGCTAATCAAACTAGTATATGCCTTTACAAAAGAATATTCCTCTTTCAAAATATTACAAAGCTTTTACAAAATGGAATATTAATTATTTGGTTGGTGGTCTTTATGCCTAAGATCTTTCTTGTTATTTTTGGAGGATGTTCATAGCCCTATGGTGTTGTTCATTAATTAACTCTAAGTCCATAGCTATTTTTAAGAGATACTCTTCCTCTTTTTTAGCATGCTCATTCAATTCCTTGTCATTCCTAGCCATAGTATCCTTGATGCTCTTGGCCTTAGTTATCATTTCACCTACATTTATTATCATGTCTAGGATCCTACTATTGTCTGCCCTAGACTGGCCTTGACTTTTTATTTTTATTTCCTTGGTCACTAAGGTAGCCTTGTGTTTGAACTCATCATCCTTGATGATGCCTAAGATAGTTGGCTATGTAGCATTAGTTAGTATGGTCCCAAGGAGTTATTCAATCCTCCCAATTATATCCTCATCATCCTTCATGAGTCTCTCTAATTCCTATGACCATGCACTCAAACTTTGGATCTTTTTAACAACAATTCTTAGAATTGCATTCAAATGTCCCAAGTTAATTGATTTAAACCTATGAATCTACCTCTAACTCTAATGTTGATTAACCCTATTATTTTATCCTATTAAGCTTACCATTGGGCTATTAGACCCTTGGCCACTATGCTCTTCTATGCTAATTCACTTTGCCTTAGTTTTATTGCTTTCAATGCATCAAACATGTCATAAAAGGATTCATCAATAATTTTCATCATTGCCTCAGGCACTGATAAAATAGCTTGTGTCTTCAAATTCTCCTTTTTCTTCTCCAAATTAGTTATTATTTACTTCATACCTCTAATGCCTACTTTGACCTGAGCTAAATGAACCTTAGTCAGTTCTTCAATGCCCTCTACATAGATGGGGTTCTCACTAGGTCTCTGACCTCCAAATGGAGTTAAGCCTACAAATGGTTCAACCTTTTGAAAGGTGAATTCTTCAGTCCCCACCATGGATTTTTTATTTGTCACTCTCTCTAACCTAGCTATCTCTAAATTGAATTACATAGTAGTAGTTGGTTAAGTGTACTTTAGAGGTTTAGGAACTCCATCTAGGTACTATTTGATGCTCTTAGAGCACCTATCTACTTGATATTTGAACCTATAACATCCACTATTCTTCTTCTTCCTCCTCCATCAAATCCCTTATACATGGCTTGATATCATCATGTACATCAATGTTAATAGTCTTTTTTAGGGCTCATGAGTGGTGCCACATGGGTATTTTCTATATTTTTTGATAGATGAACCAATCAGGAATGATTGGCCCATGGATGGGTTACACAAGACTAAATAAGTTGTCCTCACTCATGGGGTGAGTGAAAGTTAACTTTAGCTTATTTTATCCAACTGGAACCATTTCCAATTTTGGATTTCTCTTCTTCAATGCTGCCACTAGGGCTAGGTCTAAGACAAATTCTTTCCCTATTTCTTTCTCAACCTCTTCTATTTGGGCTTTTACTTCTCAACATGTTCTTCTTCATCATACCAATATGCTTCAGCAAAGACCTTGAGGGCATACTCCATTATCTCATTGGGCCATAGGGTAATCATGTCTAGGTATTTAACTATAGATGTTGGTCTTTGGGGAGGGACTGAGGATGATGGGCCCTCACTAGGTCTCTCTTCTAATGTTTTCTTACTAGGACCTTGTGTAATCTTTGGTTGGGGAGGTTGTCCTTCTACTTGTGGTTGATATTGAGGGGGAGTTGAAGGTCCATGCAATAAATACTATTGGAAAGGTTCCATTTGATATATGTCTTTAAGGGGATTCTGATCACTATTCAATCTATGATTAAGTCTAATATTATGTCCCTTGAACCTAAGAAATATTTCTTTGAAATTGTTTACTTTGATATATATATATATATATATATATATATATGGTGTCATGAACACCAAGTTGGTGAACATACACTATATTGGACAATTACTTGGATTTCAAGTGTGTGGAGACCATGCCATTAGGATCTCATTGCATTAGCTAATCAATTTGTAATTTGAATTATTCCCTATGCCTGGCCATAATATTTAACTGATCCCAATTTTGTAACATAGTTCTACTAATGGTTAAAGAAAAATAATGGAGGAGGCCTTTCCTCTTGTCTTTTCACACTCTATCCAAACCATTAAGAAGTTGGTATGAAATTTCTTTCTCTACCAACTTCATGGGAAAATAGAAAGGCAACCTATAATGTTAGATCAAAATCCCTTCATTTTTGATCACTATATAATCTGGATACAACCAGATATCTCTCATTAGCTCTACATATTTATTGATTAGAGGGCTTACCCTGGGCATAGGGATCCCTATGATGTCTTCTACCAAGGATAGATACACAGTCAAAAATGAATTATATGTTATTGCTATATTTGAATATGTGTAGATTTAAAAAGTGGTGGGAGATTGTAAATCTACCCTCAAGTGACCAATTTTTAATGTAAGGGATCTAGGTGGAGGCTAGCAAGTCATCCAATAGATAGGACATCATGATGAACTAGTTACTAGTTTTCTTCATAATGGCTACAAAATATTTTTCTAAATAGATGCTAATCATATCTCCAATTGAGGGAGTGATCTCTTTATCTACCATGAAGTAGATGTAATACACCCAACTCTTATTAACATGAGTGGTTGAAGGGGCTATAGAGATTCTATTTAATAGATTCATGATTACCCTAATCCCCTCTCTAAATTGGTCAACTGGGGTGTTACTAGTAGCATCTCAGATCACATGGTTTCCTTAGAGCATCCATGGCCTAAGGATGGTGTCTAGATCATTCTTTCCACTCCATTCCTTAATAGTGGGAAAATTCACTTGGGGTTTTTGATGTTTGTAATAACTCTTAAAGGCCAATGGGAAAATGAATGAAATTCTTCTAAAGGTCCTTTCATGAATAATCCAACCCTTCTCAATCCTATACTCCTTGAAAATGGGAGTAAGGATGTTGATATAGTGGATTACCTCTAATTTGGTAGCCACATGGTGGAAGATAACCATTTAGACTACAACTAGGTCTTAATACCTTCTAGTTATAGTGGAAATCTTTTGTTCTTCTTTCATGATGGGTTGCATGTCTTCAATGGTCCAAAAGAGCTAAGACCAGTTCTTATTATCCATGCTCAATGTATTAATGTCTAGGTCTATGTCCTTGATGACCCTCCCTTCATTGTCTATAGAAAAATATAAATATGTCTCATCCTTGTATTATTTCCTCCAAGTTACCATGGCTTCCAAACTTTGTAAATTACTTACTACTATGTTTCAAATGGTCTTTGGGTCAATTCTTTTATGCTTTAATTACAAATAGACTCTCTTTTAGCTTCACTATGATCAATTTAAGCTCAAATCAGGGATTTTATGTAAGTTTAGGGCTCTCTTGAAGCCTTAATAGTGATTAATTACTTAGAATTTGGCTCATAAATGCCTTAGATTTGATTTTGACCTTTACCTTTATATGTTTACATTTTCAAGCACACAAGATCTTTATTTTGTCATTTTGTGCTTGCATGGTATTAGTTTGGCATCTATATATCAATTTTCATATCATTTTTCATAAATGACTTCAAATCACTAGCCCTTGTTATTTAAAAATTACCTTTTACTTTACACCATTCGATCAAGATCCAAGGATCAATGTGGGTCATTGATCATGATTTAGGACTTTGCATGTCATTAGACATCTTTGCATTAAGCCTTGTGGTTGTGACACTTGACATCTCCATGTGATTTTTAAGCTTCGTATCCTACACCAGTTACATATTGAACATACATCTACCATGTGTCAAACTATATGATCTCATAGAATCATTGAATAGTAATTAGTGATTTCACATCATTAAATCATCTGGTCTTGATAATGTATAAGCCATTGATCCTGCAAGGTACATAAGATTTAATCAATGCATGGTTATAGAAAGGAACTTAGGTTAAAATGCTTTTATCTAAGCCTATTTCATATTAATGAATATGCCACAAACTTAGGTTAAAGCATTTTATGCTAAGTTTTAAAGCATAATATCAAATGACCACTCGAATGATATAAAACATGCCCCATTTACCTAAGTAAAATATTTGAAAGGATTGAATTTGAAAGCCTCATAGATGTCAATGATAGTCTCATAGGCATTAAATGATGTTTGTGAGAATTTCAAATTTAAGCTCGTTAAGTTCTTTAGTTTTGGTGGGCTTAAATTTGATGGTCTCACAGATGTCAATGACAACCTCATGAACATCAAATGACGGTCTCAAGAATGTCAATTTTATGCTTAAGAATTTTTGTATGTAGGAGCACCACATGGTAGTTTTTTTGGGATTTCTAAGCATTTTGAATTTTGACATTATCTTCACTTTATTGGATCTAAATCTATGAGCGACTAGGAATTGTAGATCATGATCCAGATACTTATACGTGATTGGTTCCTTTGATTAATTAAATTCAAAAAGCTAAGTTGTAAACTAAGGTCTTATTTTATTAAAATATATAACTCCTCCTTATGATAAAACTTAGGCTTAAGTTTATATTTAATACTGGGCCCCATTTAACCTTTGAACTTCCCTCATGTCGTTTGATCTTCAGTTCTGCTTAAGTGCAAGTTGTTGGATCTGCAAAGAAGTGAGGTATTTAAGTTAGGACTCATGTAGATAAAAACTTAAGATAAAGAGTTAAGGCTAAGGTCTCGTTCATGTTGATAAACATGATTGAGGCCTTATAATTAATACTTTAGGCTAAATAGATAATAAAGGGGACCATGCTTAGAAATATAAAAGGACCCTACCTATATGGAAGTTAGGCCTAGTTAGAAAATAAAAGAAACAAAAGGGGAAAAAAATAAAAGGGACCAAGTAGGACTTTCAAATTAAGGTTTGGTCATGTTAATAAATATGACTAGGCCTTAACATGAAAATTAAATTTAAGTTCAAAATAATTTGAAATGTTCTTGCCAATTTGCTCCCACCAAAGGTAAATTTGAACCAAGGGCTTGAGCTAGGTTTTCTGAAAGAGAGATTTCAAAAAATGAATCCCAAATAGAGTTAAATCTACAAATTCTAAGCATGATTCCTTTAATAAGGCCCATGAAATGTGCAACTATAAGACATGAAGACCAATTTTTAGCAACATTAGGAAAGCCCAAAGTAAAACCATAAACTAGTAAGCCAACTTTATCAAAGTGGATGATCTTCAAAGTCTAATAATGTTCAAAACATGCCATGTTTTTAGGTTTAAGGTTCAAATGATCTCAAGGGTCCCAATTTTCAAAAATGGGGGTATGTTGACCTCAACAAGACCACGTTGTTCACATATTCTACATATGGTTCCCAGGGCTACACGTAGCTTGTATTCATTTTTCGCATGATGGAATCCATTACATATGACATCATGTAATAATATCCATCTAGTGGCCTTTTATCAAATTTTAGCATATGTTCCTTGAGTCTAACACGTATGACCTATTGAAGTGCCATGACCTTATCATAAGTTATAATGATATCCAACAAAGTCACCCATTCTTTATGCCATAGGTGATAGTGAAAAACTTGTATAACATGTTTAACAAGGCTATAGCTATCCTAATGACCAACCTAAATTTAGTTATAAGAAATAAATAAATAGTGCCTTAAATGTTTAGTTTCTCTCCCTTGGCTTGTCATTTCATCTTCCCCAATATCTCTATGTATAAATATTCCTCTTCATTTATTATCTCAGAGATATCTATTTCTTTTGACTCTATGTCCATTATATAAACCCACTCTTCTTCAATTCCCCATATTTTATCTTCACCATCATTGTCTAATACTTGAACAACCTCCAATTATTTTTTTCCTCTCTTAGGTCTCTCATTTCTCTCATTTTATTTCTCATGTAGAGGATGATCAATAGGTATTTCTTCTAGTAGCACCTTTGATGGTGAAACTAGAGGTGTCTTGGTCTTTTTATTATAGGTAACCATAGATGGCTTATCAGTCATAATGTATTTCACTAAAGTGGATGGAGTGGGGGATGAAGTGACTTTGGAGGTGGAATGTGGGAGTGTGGTATAATGGTATGAGAAACAAGGGATACAAGCATTATAATTATAGAAAACACAAGTGGAAAATATAGAGGTGTTGAAATTGAAATTGTGGATGGTATTGATGCAAGTGAACCTTTTAAAAATTAAAGGAGACTTATATTTTGGACTATATTCAATGGGGGTAATGGTGATAAATAAAATGCTACTACTTATTAATAGAAGATGAATATCTTGTCACTATCATAGGAGACCACACTATTTTCATCAACTAAGGCATTTTTAATCCCTTTATAGTCTTATTTATTATATAGATATCTACATCCCCTAAGCTTCACTATGCTTTTTTGGGCTTTCTTCTATGTATTGTGGGGAGGATGGTTGATCATGCTCTAGTGATATTTGAGCATGTTATTAAGGCCACTAATTTATTTTAGCCTTATTTGATTGCTCCATTATTTTATTCATCTACTCCCTTTTGATTGAGTAATCATATTAGATGGCCTGGGTTACCACCATAGGCATTTTATGTTGATTCATTTGCCCATATACGTTAGAATAATCTATATCATTTGTGAAAATAGGATCATGTTCATAGATCTTGTGTCCATATGGAATACAGACTCCCTTCCTCATAAGGTCATTGAGGTACTACCTCACTCTTCCCTTGGGATCCCAATCTCTATATTGTGTTTTTATCATCCCATAGTGCGTTATACTCCTCCCAAATGAGATGAGGTGCCACTTGAGTGTGTATTGCATGTGGTTAATGCTCAAAGGAACCTTATGATAATATCCTTGATGTTTGGCAGCTAGATCCTCATCTAAACTATTATAAATATGGAATTATTCTCTTACTTTAATATTTTATCAAGAATAAAACAAGGGAGATTAAAATGGTCATCCCTAGTTCCTTTTATCTTAATTAAAGTACAATTAGGGTAAATGATGGTGATGGGTAAAAAGAATCAACTTGCAACTTTCTTCAATGAGAAAACTTGGTCTACAAGCCTAATTGAGGACAACTTGAGATTAAAAGAGGGTTTATCATTCTAAAAAAACCTTTCACATTAATTTAATTTTATTCCAACTTATCAAATTTATCATTGGATTTTTATTTTCTTTAACTTTTGAAATATGCAAAATAGAGGTTGATAACACTTCTAAATATGCTTGTTTATTCATAATCAATATTTTATTCTCATGTAGATGATAAAAAATATTGAAACCACTTTAATCACTTTAAAACATTATATTTAACCCCTTTACAAATTTTCATTCATTTTGACTAGTTCATTTTTATTTTAGAGAGATTTTAGTCTAGAAACCCTAGTTTTGAGCTTTGCAAACCTATAAATAGGTTGAGAACATTCAAAAATGAATAATTTGAATTTTTGAGCTATTTTTACAAATATTTCATCTGGATTATGTATTTCCCACCAATAACTACTCTTCCATACAATTTCAATCTTTGAACAATTCTAAAAAATGGATAAAATAATGTTTCTTAGGATGTAAATGTAGATTTCTAGATTGTAGAAAACCTATTTATATTGTTGAAGATTAAGAATAAAATGACAACCTTAAAACTAAAAATTTATGATTTTATAACAATATTAAAATTATATTAAAGGAATAATAAAATTCAAATTTAAATGAGAAACTCAAATGAATAAGTTTTTCATTATTTTCATGCAAACTTGTCATATCGTCTAGCCTGAAAATACCCTATTTTAGAGCCTTATTTTTTTTTAATATTTGAATATTGATATTTTTTATTTTTCTCACAAAACTCTCCATATGTACCTTATATTTTTTTCTAATCCTCCACTCTTCATTACAAGTCCTATAATTTCTCCAACTATCCAACTAACTAGTGAACTCAACTTAAAATTGATCTTGGTTGAGTTTTCACATGGTTAATTATGATTTAATGCATTATAACCACTTTAAAAATATACTAACACCATATTATACCCATACATGAAGTATCGTGACTTTTCATTATTTTAGAATAAAATATAACCCTTCAAATATTTACAAAAAATTCAAAAATGTGAATGCACTATTTTGGCAAGAAAACTAGAAACACCTTAAAATGACTAAGAAAAGACAAATGGAGCATAGGAGGTAATTATTATTTAAAAAAATTAATATATAAACCTAAATAATAATAAAACATACAAATTTAACCTAATTTATACAGGCACATGCCTCAAAATCCTAGAGATTAAAAATTATTCATGAGCTTCTACTTGTGAGGTTTTCAATGCTATTTCCATGCTTAGCTATTTCTAAAGGTTTCATACACATTGAATCCTCAAGTGGAAGGTTTATCCATTTGAATAAGTACTTAAATTAATCTTTACATATGGTCATTTTAACCACTTTATTTTTAGAATAGATTTTATCTCATTTAGTTGTGCCTTAGGAAATTACTGCTCTTAGTCAATGACCTACTCATCAATGTCTTTAGGTGACTTTACTATGTTTTCATTTCATTTGAAAGTATAGAGGTATGAAAAATTAAATATGGATGAATTCCTAATATCAAATTGGATTTATAACTCATAATCATTGGTAGAAAATTTTATTATGACCTTATGTTTGTTATCCTCTCCCTTAAAATATCTTTCTTTCCTAAGGTGTGCTAGCACCAAATACCCTAAATCAAAATTTAATTCTTTTATTCTCATATAATTACTCCTTTAATACTTACATGTTCTTATCTCTAGTTTCTATTTGACTTGTTCATGAAACTCTTGCATAGTTATGGAAAAATATTCACCTTCCTCACTTCTTTTCTCCTACTTGCCCAACTTTCTTAGCTCATAGAATCCTCTTGGATTTATTCCATAAAAAAATTATAATGTTATTGATCTAGTGTTTGATCCCATTATTTTGTATGATCACTTACCAAACATCTGAATATATTTCCTAGACTCATGTTAACAACTTTAGTTTGACCATCAATTTGTGGATGGTAAGCTAAACTAAAGCTCAAAGTATTTCCCATTTTTTTATAAAGTGTTCTCCAAAAATTTACTATAAATTTTGTATCTTTATTATACATAATGCCTATAATAATCCCATGTAGTCTTACTACCTCATTAAAGAATAAGTTTGCAATATTGGTGACATCACTTATTTTATTACAAGCTATGAATTGTGCCATTTTATAGAAACTATAAACCAAAAAAAATATGGATTCATTACCTTGTTATGTCCTTGGAATCCCAAGTATAAAATCCATGATTATTGAATCCCATGGCCTATTTGGAATAGGCAGTGGCTAACATAGTATTGTATTTTAACTTTTCCTTTTGGCATGCTGGTAAATCCTGCATCTCTTCAAAACTTATTCACATTAGCTTACATCTTTGGACAATAATAATGTAAACTCAATTGATCAAGTGTCTTTGTTTGACCAAAGTTCCTTACTAAGTTTCCACTATGTTTTTTTAGTATATTTTCTCTGATGGATACTCTAAGTATGCATAATTGGTTTTCCCTTAAATAATAGTTCTTTATGTATCATATAATACATGCTTACATGATTTTCAAAATCTTCATAGACCTCCTTAAAATTGGTATCTTCCTTATATAAGTCTTTTCATGATTCAAATCTTAAAACATTCACTTGAGACTCATGCACATTCATATTTCTGCTACCTTATTAGCTTGTCCACTCTTATGCTTAAGAACAAACCAAAATCTTTGTAAAAACTCAATCTATTTCATGTGCCTTTGACTCAATTTATTTTAACTATTAATGAATTGTAAGACATTCAAAAATTATTTAGGCAATAAGTAGTTCCTTAATTTATTCAAAGCTTGGACAATGGCATATAACTCATGATCATAGGTTGAGTATTTATTTTTTGCTTCATTCAAATTCTCACTAAAATTGGCAGTAGGAACTTCCTCTTGGCTTAAAACATCTCCTATTACAAGACCACTATAATCACATTCTACTTGCAAATTATTGTTAAAATCATGTAAGTCTATAATAGGTTTCTATCTGATATTTTTATTTGAAAGATGAAAATTTTTCTTAGATGACTTTCTCCACTAAAATTTATTTTTATTCCCTTTGATTGTTACAACTATTGGAGCACAAATTTCATTAAATTTCCTATTGAACTTTCCATAAAATCTAGCCAAACTGTGAAAACTCCTTATCTCAAATACACTCTTTAGACTAGGCCAGTCTATTATGGCTTTGACCTTTTCTTTATCTATCTTCAAGGTATCTTGGGAAATGACAAATCCCAAATAAGCCAACTCTATCTTCTTGAAATTGCACTTATTGAGATTCATTAGCAAATTCTCTTCTTGCAACTTATTTAAGACCATTCTAAGGTGTTTAATATTCTCTTGTTTTGAATGACTATAAATTAGAATATCATTGAGGTAAATGATGACAAATTTACCTTTGAAATACTTGAGCACCTCATTCATAATCCTCAAAAATGTGCTTGGAGTGTTAGTTGTCTCCAAATCTTGCACCTTAGAAGAGAGTGTTCAATCCTCTTCTAGATTTGGGAAACATTGGAATATTTCTAAGCATGTGGGTATACCTATAGAGGAAATGAACCTCTAGATTTAAAAGGATAGCTCCCTAAATATATCTATAGAAAATAACCTCTATCTAAACTCATTTGATTAAAGGGAAAAAAGTTAGAAATTGCATAAATAAAACCTATTCTAAGAATGGTTATGCACCAACATTATCTTTCATATGAATATCATACCCTATTACACGATACAAGATATACAAACTATTTCCAAGCTGTAAAGATTCTAACACAAGTATTTCAGTATAAAGGTGAGATGTATGAAATGACACAAGGTAAATGAACTAAAAGACAACCTCTACATTCCAAGAATAGTTATACACATGCATAAATTCAACACACTTGGATGCACTATATATGACCTATTATACCCAAAACCCTTGCTCAAGCATGAAGGACAAAGGATAACAGGATGAAAAACATCACTTGTCACTATACATCACTTACACACTCAGGAAATTGCTCAAAAATTCAAAGAAAAAGACTTGTACTAATGCTTAAAGGCAGGATATCATTCTATCAGGGCTTCTCCGTACTCTATGTAGTCTCTCTTTACCCTATCTCAATGGATATATTTATAGTAGGGGAAGAGAGAGGAGGATGCCTTTGGTGCCAAGAGAAGGAATCAATCCATTAAAAGTCTCCATCTTTAGCTACAACCATATTTGTAAAGGATTCTCATTTGGGCCATTCCATTATCGATGTCACCTCCAATGGTTACACAACTAGCTTTATCTCTCAAAGATGTTTTCTCAATGGTTGCACTAGCATAAATAGATATTTTTGAGTTGGGTAATGGCATCAATCAATTATGCAAATGAGATTCCACTTATTATAGATTTGTCTTGATGCCTAACAACTTCCCACTAGCTCACTAAGGTATGCAATGGCCTGGAGATGAGTCACTTTCATTATGTTTGGCCTTGGAGAGGTGTCACCTAAAGTCTATGTGTATGCCTCCATAGAATTTGTCAAAATCCTTTGAAACTCATTCCATCTCAACCAAGTCTTTTAATCCTTTGATTGGCCATCACAAGTGATGCAGATCATGGTCTAATCAATGGTGAGATGAACCCTTTGATGGGCTTTGGTGGATGAATAATATGAGCCCTTGGATCTTTGAGCATTTGAATGAGGACCATCAATTTGCCTAGGACCCACTATTTTGAATGCCAATGGATAGTCCATGACCCTAAAGTTGATGGTCATGTAACTATCACTCTACTAGGATTATTCTTTTAGACTTTTCCCATGGACCCTTTTATTTTCTCCCTTTGAAACCATCCTTTTATGAAATTTTTGAACTATGAACTTTATAAAACCATCTTTATATGAAATTTCTATATTGTTAAAACATGCCATTTCTATGGACTCTATAGGTGTCCCTTTTCTTTAAAACCATCATCTCTCTATAGACTCTATAGGTGTCCTCCCTTCAAACTACTCAAACATTCCCTTCGGCAATCCTTCTGTGGACTCTGTACAAGTGTCTATACCCTTTAGAATTTTTTTGAGGGACACTTTTACTGAGAATGCTCCTTTGGGACCTTGGTTTTAGGGCACTTTGTCTGCAAGGTGACCCTTTAGAGGTTTTGAAAAGGCCCTTCATAATTTTCCCAAGTGTCCCTTTAGACTTTTGAAAATGTCCCTTCAAACTTTTTTTGAAGGACACTTTTGCAACAAAAAGACCCTTCAAACTTTTGGAAGTGGACCAATTTTTGAGAAAGACCCTTTGGAAATCTTGCAAGTGTCCCTTTGGAATTTTGGAAATTGTCCCTTTTCTTGAGAAAAGGTATTTCATATTTTTTGTAAGTGACCCTTTGAAAAAATTGTTTCAAACAAAAAGTCTAAAACAATTCTTTCAAAAAAGTTGTGGACTTTTTTGAAATGGACCAATTCTTATGGGCTTTTGAAAGTGACCAATTATTTTAGACTTTTTAAAGGATCAATTATTTAAAACTTTTTATCCTAAACAAAAAGGCTAAAACAAATAAAAAAACCTTAAAAAATGTTGTTTCGAATAAAAATTCCAAAACAAATCCCTTGAAAATCCTTTGAATGCCCCTCGAAAACTCAAAATGTGCCCTTCAAAAAAGTTGAACATGTCCCTTCCCAAGAGAAAAAGACCCTTCAATAGAATGGAAATGTCCCTTAAAAAAAGTTCAAAGTGTCCCTTCACTTTAGAAATGTTCCTTCAAAATTCTTGAAATGTACCCTTTGGAAAATCTATTTAGGACCAATTCCTTTAGACTTTTTTATTTTAGACAAAAAGTTCAAAATAATTTCTTTGAGACTTAGACAAAAATACCAAACATAGGCTTCTAAAGGAAATAACACTTGGTCTTTATTTTCTATGGGGATGAACCAATAAATATGCTTCACTTAGCCAAAAGAAATATGCAAAACCTAGGAGTGAAAATGACTAACATTCTTTGCAATTCCAAGGGGAGGCATGCCTACTATGCCTTAGACTAGTTGCCTAAATCCTTCCATTGGACATGGAGTCATGCATATAGGCACCCAAAAAATGACTTGAATAGACCCTTGGCTTAAAAAATAATTTGGTTGATCATACACACAAAGGCAAAGACACACCAAATAAAAGGAAGGAAACACACCTGTGCTACAAAGCACTTAGGGAACACAACAATAAAACAAAAACAAAACTAGACTAAAGACACACACCTAAGCTATTATTTACAAAGCATGACCTACAAGGACTAATAGAAAAACTTTAGATGTGTCCCATTTATAGGGATAGACAATTATTCTCCATTCATTTTGGTCACTTGAAAGGAGTTACTTTGCTTGCACTTGTTAATGATGTAAGGACCACTCCATAAAGTGTCAAACTTTGTATCTCTACCTAGTTTTTCTCTATTATCATCCCATTTCAGAACCAAGTCACCTTCCTTGAACACTCTTACACTTGATCTTTTGTCAAAGGACCTCTTCATGAGTACTTGGTGGTGTTCCATGATATTGTGTGCATTGTCTCTTACATCTTGTAGCTACATTAGTTATATCAATCTAAATTTCATTGGAGTATTTTCAAGTAGTTCCAACTACTATACAAGTTCTAGAGTAAGGAGTTCCTAATATATGGACAACCTAGCCTCTCTCCCATAAATAAGCACAAAGGGATAATTACCAATTGATTTCTTAGGATTAATATTGTCAAGCCATAAGGTTGTCTTTGAATTGCTATGCCATGCTCTTTAATTATTCTCTAATGTCCTCTTGATGATCTTGATGAGATTATTGTGAGTAGACTCAACCAATCCATTACCTTAAGGGTAATAATTGGATGAGGTACTCAAGTAAACTACATTCCTATTTATCCAATCAAAAGTTTTAGAACTTATGAAAGCAAGTTCATTATCATAAATGATAACATGGGGAACCCTAAATCTTGTTATAATGCTCTCATAGAACTCCAAGATTTCATTTTCACGTACCTCCTTCAATGTAATATCTTCTACCCACCTTGTGAAGTAGTCAGTAGCATTCAATATCCATTTGTGTCTAGCACTTGATGGAGGGTTGATCATACCAATGAAATCAAGGACCCATTGCATGAAAGGTTGATATACTTGGATGGGATTCACTAGAAGGGCTGAAAGCTTCTATTTGCCTATAAAGAAGGCACATTGAGGACACTTTTTATCCAGTGGTAACAATCCTTAAAAATACTAGGCCAATAGTAACTAGCCCTCATTATATTTATAATTATTGACTTAATAGATAAATGACCTCCATCTGTACCATTTTGAAACTTTTCTAGCAGTACATCAAATTGATCACTGTTAACACACCTCAATAACACACCATTCACATCTTTCCTAAAAAGAACACCATCTACAAGATAGTATGGAATGGTCTAAAATCTAAAATATCTCCTTTGAGACTTGTTCAATCCATTGGGATACCAACCATTTTGAATAAAACTAATGATGTCTTGTGTCCAAATTTGAACCTGCACGTGATCAATTGGCTGGGGTTGAACATGGTTGATCAAGACTTCCTCCATTGGCTCTAAAAAATATAAAGATAAATGTTCACATAATCATTTTCCTCTTACCAAGTTTTTAACCTTAATATCCACATCATACTCCATCACCTTTGTAATCCACCCATCTCTCTTTTCATTAAGATCTTTACCTATGAGAAACTCCTTGGTGCTAGGATGAGAAATCATGATATGTATCTTGTTTTTTGAAACCATGTGTCTCAATTTTTTCAATCCTATTATCATTGTTAGAATTTTCTTCTCAATAAATGTATACTTGACCTCATAATCTTCCAATCTTTGGCTGAAGAATGTAATTGGTTGCTCTACCTCTTCATCATTATTTTGCGTAAGCATAGTTGAGATTATATCAAGGTTAGCAAAGGTATAGAGTATGAATTTTTTTGAAAATTTTGGGTTCAAGAGAGTAGGATATTTTGCAATTTCTTGCTTTATTGCCTCAAAACTACCCTTACCTTTCTTTTTCCAAGTAAAAGCTTGGTTCTTCTTGATCATGGCTATGATAGGCTTTACCAAAATTTCAAATCCTAGAATAAACCTTCTTATAAATTTTATTTTCCCCAAGAATCTTTGTAGTCCTTTCTTGTGTTGAGGCAAATACAAGCCTAGAATATCCTCAATCCTCTCAAGGTCAATAGACAAGCCTTCTTTTGAAATAATATGACCCAATAGCTTACCTTCATGGATATCAAAGATATATTCTTTTGGATTAAGGGATATTATTTACTCCCTACACTTCTCAAACACCTACCTTAGATGTTCCATATGATTAGTATAACCCTTTGAAAAAATAGTTATATCATCAAGGTACATAAGCAAAAACTTATAGATCAAACCTTTAAAAGCCATGTCCATTTCCCTTTATAATGTAGCCCCAAAATTATATAAACCAAATGGAATCTTTCTATAAGCAAAGGTCCCCCATTTTATAGTGAAGGTTGTATTGAACTGATCCTCTTCATTCACTAGTATTTGATTATAACCTGAATAACCATCAAGAAGTGAGAAGCATTGAGAACCTGAAACAATTTCCATAATTTGTTCCATAGAAGGTAGTGGATAATGATCCTTGAGAGACACTTTATGAAGATCTCAAAAATCCACACAAATTATAATATCTCCATTATTATTTTAGATAGGTACAAGATTAGCCACCCAAGTTGAGTATTTGATAGGAAAAATAATCCTAGACTCAATCAACTTGGTCAGCTCTTTCTTCATGAGTTCTTCTATCTTGGGATTGATAGGCATTTGCTTTTGCCTAACTAGTTTAGCTATAGGTTATAACTCAATGGTGTGATGAGATAGACTTGGATCAAACCATTTCAAATCTTTATATTCCCAAGTATAGATGTCATGGAACTCTTTTCATAATTCAATAGAGGCTTGCCTCTCAGACAAAGAACATACCCTACCAGTTTTTAGGAGCTTGTCCTTGTAAATCATTACTCTCTCATAGTTATCTTCTTTTGTTGACATGCTCACTCTTTCTTTATTCTTTTGATCATCTTCATTGAAAAAACTCTCCAAATTAATCAGCCCCTTAGTTATCTTGTTTGTCTTTAGTGAAATAACTTGTTCTTCATATTCATCATGCTATCTCTTTTGGTTCCTTGAGGAGAAACCTACCTCATTTTGTAAGAAGTGTATAATGTGTTCATCACTTTCAAAAAATTTCCATGACACTTCATTATCTAGAAAATAAGACCTCACAATGACCTTGATATGAGATTGATCTTTCTCTTTTTCTACATTATCAATCGCATTAAACTGTGCTCTTATGGTAGCCAATATATCAACATGTTTATTTGAATCCCTTGGTATGGGTTATATGTTGAAGGTATAAAAGTATTCAAGTATGTCCCATACCCTATGATTGTAGGATTTAAGAAAAGGATTCTTATCTACAACTTGATCTCTCATTTGATGGATGACTGATTTGCTATCCCCATAAACTTTCAAATTCTTGATCCCTCTCTTCTTTTCCCATTAGAGGCCATGAACTAGGCCTTCATATTCTACCACATTGTAGGTGAAACTGAAGTGGAATATATATGAGGAGTAGTATTGATTCTTTGATGGAAAAACTAATATAATTCTAGATCCTACACCTACTTTGCTTCTTGAGCCATCAAAAAACATTTCCCATATCCCATCAAGTTCATGGTCTTCACTAGTGAGTGAAGGGATTGAAACATATTTTTCACATATATAATAAAATCCCAAATTAGTTTCTTCTATGAAAGTATATGGATCAATTCCATGCATTTCATTGCTATACTTATCAAGGAAAAGATCATAAATACCTTTAAGGGGGGAAGATGCTTCACCATCCATGACACCTTCTTCTTCTTTACTAATTAGACAATTCTAATTTGAGTTTATCTCCATGTATGGCTCAATATGAAACCTTGATGAGGGATTAGTCCTTATAGTCACCTTGGTTCCATATCTTGTTTTAAAATATATAAAATACCAATCATTAGAAAGGTATCCTCTTATCTTAGCCGTGAAGTGCCTTGACAAGTAGATAGTAAAATGGGCTAGAAGGTCTACCACCACAATGTCTTGTAAAATGGGGAAACTTGGAGAATCATGTATGAAAAATTTCATACCTCTTACCAATCCCACTATCTTGGTTGGAGTCCCATCAAGCTACAACACACCTTTACTATGTGGTTCATACTTTAATCCCAATTTATTAGCCACCACCTTAGGCATGACAGTGGTACTAGCTCCACTATGTATAATACAATTGTGAACCAATTTATCTCCCACAATGAGTATGAGGTAGAAGGCTAGAGGATTTTAAAATTTGGTGGAGGTTTCTAAGACATGACTTGGAGAAATGGTAAGGGCCACACTATTGTGCTTTGATGTTTGAGGGGATACATGAATGTTTGCTAGTTGTTCTTGTAATAGCTCCTTTTGACTAGGCATATGCAAGACTTCCCAAAGAGATATGCTTGCCTTGGTATTCATCAAAGAATAAACAATGTTTATATGGGAATTATTCACCTTTTCTTGAATTCTTAAAGGTAGTGAGGGAGTTTGAACCTGCTGCATTGTAGGCTTGCCAACCCTACTTGCATTCTGACTTTGTTGAGGAGCATGACTGGTAGTAGGTAATACACTAGGATTCACACTTTCTGGCCTTGGAGAGGAATCACTTGGACTCACATGTACTCCCAAAACATCTCCTATATCTCTCTTCTTGGATCTTGTGTAGGCTATAATGGATGTGCTTTAATTTAACACATAATCATCCTTAGCTTGAAAGTTCATCATACCTACACTCTGGCTGCTACCTTCTCCATGAATATCCCTTTGGATAGCATTCAATTCCTTTGATGTCATGTAAGGAGTAGTTTGTTCTTGTGTCACTAAAACTTGGTTGTATTCTCCACCATCATGCATAAACTAACCTTGAGGTTATCCCCATTGGTCCAAATGATCCTCCCCTTGGACCAAGTTAGCATGTACTTGAATAGAAACCTTCATGGAAGGAATGGGATTAGGATTATAGGCATTGGGCTACATATTGAAACCTTGCTGACCCTATCCTCTTCCTTTTTAGTTGTATTGAGGTGGGGCTCTATATCCTTGTTAAGGATAGTATTTATGGTTAGGAATACTTATCTAGAATTAAGCTTGCTTGAGCTGAGCTCGTAATGACCAAATCTCTTGATCTTTATCCACAACATTATCCATATTATTGGGAAAGGTTCTAGGCTTGACATTGGTGTTAGGAACTAGTGCTATGCTTGGATCTTCAACCAAAATATGAGACAAAAAAGGCATGGAAACTCTTGGAGTTAGCTTTCTAGCCTATATTAAGCTATTCTTAGCTTTAATAGATACCTTATATGCATATGAAAGAGTTAATCCTCCAATTGACTATAACATCACTACCACATTAGTACCAATACCCTTGAGATAAGTGGGGAACACAAATCTAGGAGGAGGTCTCATGATAGGTGGCAACCTATGCCAAGTCCTTTGAAATATTTCATTAAAATCTCCCATGGATTTCTTAGGACCTCTCTTTATCATGTTCATCTGATATATCAATGAGGTATGGTCACTATTATTAGCAAATATAGTTACCAAAAATTCCCTAAATCCATCCCAACTTGTAATGAAACCACCTTCCAAAGTCTTACACTAGTCAAGTGCCTTGCCTTTAAGAGACATAACAAGCAATCTAATGGCTATGTTGGCTTGAGTGACATTATGGAAGTTAAAAAAATTCAAAATGTCTCTAATATGCTCAGATGGGGTAATAGGACCCTCTCCATTGAAACTAGGGAGACTCTTGGTAGCATTAGGAGGAATAGGGTCATATGCATGAAGGCTAATTGGATTATGGGTGTTAAAAGTTAGGAAAGGTTGATACCTCTCCATTTATGCTCTTTATTCTTGATCTCTTATTTCTCCAACTTCCTCAAATTCTTCTTCTTATCCAAAACCTCCTTGCCAGGGATCTCTAAGCACTAGGAATGGCTTAGGGCATTGTTCTTAAAGAAGATATTTAGCTAAAGGGGCTTGATTGGAAGTCTTAAATGACCTAGTGAGGATCATGATGTATAATGTGGGAAAATTTATCTAAAACAAAATATTATTACCTTTTGGAGTCACCAAATGCTGGACTAAGGATATTTATACAACCCTAGGATTGTCAAGACCAACATTCACCTTGACATGTAAAGAATTGGTCCCACCTAGCATGCCAAAACTATTGTCTCCAAATCTTGCACCCTAGAAGAGAGTGTTCAATCCTCTTACATATTTGGGAAAAATTAGAACATTTATAGGCATGTGGGTATACCTATAGAGGAAATAAACCTCTAAATTTAAAGGGTTAGCTACCTGAATGTATCTATGTAAAATAACCTCTATCTAAGCTAGTTTGACTGAAGGGAAAAGAGTTAGAAATTTCATAAAGAATACATGTTCTAAGAATGGTGATGCACCAAAATTATATTTTGCATGAATATCATACCCTATTTCATGATACAATAAGATACATATACTATTTATAAGCTCTAAATATTTTAACACAAGTATTTTAGTATAGAGATGAGATGTATGAAATGACACAAGATAAATGAACTGAAAGACAACTTGTACATTCCAAGAATGGTTATACACATGAAAAAATTCAACACACTTCGATGCACTCTATATGACCTGCTAGACCCAGAACCCTTGCTCAAGCATGAAGGACAAAGGATAGAAGGATGAAAAACATCACTTGTTATCACTATACATCACTAACAAACTTAGGCAATTACTCAAAAATTCAAATAAAAAGACTTGTATTAATTCTTAAAGGTACGATATCATTCCATCAAGTCTTCACTATACTCTATGTAGTCTCTCTTTACCCTAGTTCAAGGGCTATATTTATAGTAGAGAGGCTGAAAGAGGAGGAGGCCTTTGGTGTCAAGAAAAGGAATCAATTGGTTAAAAGTATCCATCTTCCACTACAACCATCTTTGAGAAGGATTCTCATTTAGGCCATTCCATTGATCTATGTCACCTCCAATGGTTACGTAGCTAGCGTTCACTCTCAAAGATGCTTTCCCAATGCTTGCACTAACATAAACATATATTTTTGAGATAGGTAATGGCATCAATTGATTATGTGAATGAGACTCCACTTGTTGAAAATTTATCTTGATGCCTAACATCTTCCCACTAGCTCACTAAGGTGTGAAATGGTGTGGAGAAGAGTTTATTTCATTCTATTTGGCCTTGGAGAGGCATTATCTGAAGTCTACATGTATGCATCCATGGCATTTGTCAAAATCATTTAAAACTCATTCTAACTTGACCAAGTCTTTTGCTCCTTTTGATTGGCCTTCAAAAATGATGTTGATTATGGTCTGATCAATGGTGATATGAACCCTTTGATGGGCTTTGGTAGATGAAGAACATGATCCCTTTGATCTTTGAGAATTTAAATAAGGACCATAGATTTACCTAGGACCCACTATTTTGAATGCTAACATCTAATCTATGACCCTAAAGTTGATGGTTGTACAACTGTCACTCTATTGGGACTATTCCTTTAAACTTTTTCCCATAGACCCTTCTCTTTTCTCTGTTCAAAACCATCCTTCTACGGACTTTCTAAACTATGGAATTTTTGAAACCATCTTTCTATGGACTTTTTGGATTGCTCAAACATGCCCTTTCTATAGACTCTGTAGGTGTCCCTTTTATTTGAAACCATCATCTCTCTATGGAATCTACAGGTTTCCTCCCTTTGAACTACTCAAACATGTCCTTCAGCAATCCTTCTATGGACTCTACACAAGTGTTTATACCATTTGGACTTTTTTTAAGGACATTTCTATCAAGAATGCTCCTTTAGGACCTTGGTTTTAGGGCAATTTGTCTGAAAGGTGACCCTCTAGAGCTTTTGAAGAGGCCCTTCAAAATTTTCCTAAGTGTCTCTTCAGACTTTTTCCAAAGGACACTTTTACAACAGAAAGACCCTTCAAACTTTTGGAAGTGGACCAATTTTTTAGAAAGACCATTTAGAAATCTTGAAAGTGTCCCTTCAGACTTTTGGAAAGTGTCCCTTTGCTTGAGAAATGGTCCTTCAAATTTTTTGCAAGTGACCCTTCAAAAAGATTATTTTAGATAAAAAGTCCAAAATAATTCTTTTGGAAAATTTGTGAAGGACTTTTTTAAATGGATGAATTCCTTCTAGCTTTTGAAAGTGACAAATTATTTTTGAAGTTTTAAAAGATAAATTATTTCAAACTTTTTGTCCAAAAAAAAAGTTTGAAAGAAAGATCAAACCCTTTGGAAATTTTGTTTCAAAGAAAAATTCTAAAACAAATCCCTCAAAAATCCTTCTGATGCCCTTTAAAAACTCAAAATGTGCCCTTCAAAAAAGTTGAACATGTCCCTTTGCATGAGAAAAGGACCCCTCCATAGAATGGAAATGTCCCTTCAAAAAAGTGCAAAGTGTCCCTTCACTTTAGAAATGATCCTTCAACATTCCTAAAATGTACCCTTCAGAAAATTTGTTTAGGACCAATTCCTTCGAACTTTTTTGTTTTGGACAAAAAGTCCAAAACAATTCCTTTGAGACTTGGACAAAAAGACCGAACAAAGGATTTCGAAGGAAATAACACTTGGTATTTATTTTCTATGGGGATGAACCAATAAATATGTTTCACTTAGCCAAAATAAAGATGCAAAACTTGGGAGTGAAAATGGCTGACATTAGTTATTCCAAATAGAATTACAATCCATTCATATAGTACATCATTGGTCTTGAATTCTATCTTTCATTCATCTCCCTCTTTGATCCTTATCTAATGATAGCCACTTTTCAAATCTATCTTGTAAAAGTATGTTGCACCACTTGGACAATACATGAAATCATCAATTCTAGGCAATGGAAATTTATACCTGATTGTGATCTTATTTATAACTATAGAGTCTACACATATTATCCATCCTCTATCTTTCTTAGGAGTTATAGATTATTAGTAAAATAGATGGACATAAAATCTCTTTGATTAGACATTTGTATAACAACTCCTACACTTTTATTTTTCTCCTTACTCTCTTTGGTGTCATTCTATAAGCTAGTTTGATTGGTAGAATATGCGATGGCTTATGCTTCTCATAGGTGGTAATTCATTATGTGATTCATCCACTACAATATCAACAAACTCATTTAGAAAATTTTGAATCGCTAAGGGTAGATCAGTTAGTTTAGTGGTTGTGATAATTGTCTTAAGCTTGTAAACTAGTGCACAACCTACTTATTCTTCTTTGATCACCTATAAAAAATCTTTTCCACTTACTAGTAATACCTTTTTATTATCTTCTACTACTGCATTATCATCTCTCAATGGTATTAGTATATTCTTCTTACCATATTTCTCAAAAGTATATGTATTTATCCTTCCATCATGTATGGCTTTCCTATCAAATTGCTAAGGCCTACCTAATAAGACATGGAAGACATCCATAGGCATGATGTCACACGACAATTCATCTCTAAAAGTGCCTATCTAAAATTTAACTTTATATTATTCATTCACCAATAATTGATGCCCCTTTTGAATCCATAACATCTTATACAATGTATGATGTATTAATTTATTCAAGCCTAATTTTTATACCATTTTAGAAGAAACTAAATTACTTGTACTACCACTATCAATGCTTACTTTGAAACACTTAAATTTGGATTTTCATGTGGTTCTAAATAATATCTTCCTTTGGTGTGATTCTTTCACCTCCTTGTTTGGCTTGAGTAATACTCTTTTCATCAATAAAGACTCTCCTACTTTAGGTTCATCCACATGTGATGGTGATCCCACACTCTCCTCTTCAGATTGAGCAATATGACTAATGCCTTAAATCTTATCATCACTTGTTGGTGGATCTATAGATACTCATATAATAAATGGCCTACATATTTATTACCCCTAAAACACTTTCCCCAAAATCTTATTCCTCTACCTCTTATGTATGGTATTATGTATCTAAATGAGTAGCCTCTTCTTATAGTTTGAATTTGACCTTGAGATATTCTTAATTCCTCATTGCGAACCTACAACTAACTTATACCACCATGTTTTCCTCTACCTCTAAAAGTTTTTTTTCTTCCCCTAGAATGTTTTGTTTGCTTTCTAGACAGTTTATCCTTTACATTGAGTTGGAACCAGTATGCTTCCTCAAATAATATTGGGGATAAAATATTGATTTCATATTTTATATTAAACCTTAGGTCATTGATATACCTTTCCACTTTTTCCGCATCTTCCTCTATATGTCTTGATAATTTTTTTAATCTATAGAAATCCTTTGTATGGTCTTTCACTATCATGTCCTTTTGATTTAATGTTTGAAGCTTCTTGAATAGATCAGTTTGATAATATTTTTGAATGAATTTTCCTTTTAGTTTGGCTACCATTCTATCCCAAATATTGATCTTTGGTTTGTCTTTCCTTCTCCTCTCATCTTAAACTCCATCCCATGAGAGGCATGCATGAACTCTCAATTTTATACTGACAAAATTAACTTTCTTTTCATCCTCTATTTATTCATATTCAAAATATTTATCTATTATAGCTATCCAATCCATATGTTATTCAACATTCAAGCTACCTTCATATACTAGAGCTTCTAATTTGGGATATAAACCTATTTATATGACTAATTTTAGGAGTCTTTATCCTTTCTCTCTTTTTATTCTTGCTCTACCACTTGTTAGTATGGTTATTACTATATTTCACTTAAATAACATATCATAAAACCTCTTATTTGATTGAATTATATTTCCTCCAAATGTGCTTGCAAGTTTCTTATCTCCTCTAACAAAACATATCTTTGTTGTCTTCTTTGATATATTCTAGTAGAACCTTTGGCTACTCCTTTAGGTGTTATTCTTGAATTTTTTTGAAATTTAATTTTTAAAAACTTGATATTAAATTTTATCAATTAAATATTTATTCTTATGTCACCTTGAAGTACACCAAACCTATTTTGATACCCAAAATTGATGGTGATGGGCAAAAAGATAAAAACAGGCCTACAAGCTTAATTGAGGATAATTTGAGATCAATTTTTTTTATTATACTAAAATAAACCTTATAAAATTAATTTAATGTTATTCAAACTTATCAAATTGATCTTTGCTTTTGTATTGGCTTAAAAATTCAAAATATATAAAATAGGGTTTTTTAGCCCTTTCAAATAGGCCTGTTTATTGGTAATCAGTGTTTTATTCTCCTACAGATGCTCAAAAATATTTAATTTTTTTTAATAACTTAAAACAACTTATATTAAAATATTATATAAATTTTAATTCATTTTGGCTAGTTCAATTTTATTTTAGAGAGATTTTAGTATTGAAACCCTAGTTTTAAGGTCTACAAGCTTGTATACAGGGCAAGAGCATTCAAAAATGGATAATTTGAATATTAAAGAAATTTTTATAAATATTTCATATATATTAGGTCTAACCCACTAATACCTACTCATCAATACAATTTAAATCTTTGAAAAATCCTAAAAAGTGTATAAAAAAACTTTTCTTAGGCTGTACCTATAGGTTTTTAGACTGCATAAAACCTATTTATATCATTGAATCTTGAAGATCAAATTAACACATTTCAAACAAAAATTTATGATTTTATAAAAACATAAAAATTCATTTATAGGAATACTCAACTTGAAATTTCAAGGAGAAACTCAAATAAAGAAGTTTTTCATTAGTTTCATGTAAACTTGTGATACAATCCAGCTTGAAAATACCCTATTTCTTAGTTTTATTTCTTCCTTTATATATATATATATATATATATATATATATATATATATATATTTGAACATTTATTTTTTTATATATCCTAAAAACATCCATTCGTAAATTCTCTTTCTCCTAATCCTACACTTTTTGTTCCAACTCCTATAATTTCTCCAACTATCTAACTAACTAGTGAACTCAACTTAAAAATTGACATTGTTTGAGTTTTGACATGGCTAAGTAGAGGTAAAGCATTATAACCATTTAAAATTTTTAATAAGGCCCTATTATATTCATAAATTAAGGATAATTACTTTTTATTATTCTATAAGACAAGAAAACCCTTAACCTCTTTACAACAAATTCAAAAAGTTAAATTCACTATTTTCAATAGAAAACTCAAAACACCCCAAAATGATCATGAAAAGACAAATGAAGCATATAATATTATTATTATTGACAAAAATTGACTCTATAAACCTCAAAAATACTAAAACATAAATAATTTAACCTACTTTTAACATGTACCTACATTAAGAAAGCCAATAGTATCCTATATTTGCAATAGTCTTCTTTATGTTCTTTGAAATCCATGGCATGAAACACTCTTAAATAACTTGGTATACCATTGGGTATACCTCTTATGTAATTCTATTAATTTATATCTTGATCTTATGAACATGTAGGAGAGAGAAGCTATCATAGACCCTATTGTTCACATATTTTTTGGATGGTTCCCATAGTTACACGTAACTTGTATGAACTATCCCCATGATGGCATCCATTATATATGACATCATGTAAAAATTTCCATCTGGTTTCCTTTCATCAAATTTGATCATCTATGCCTTGATTCTAACACACTTGACCTCTCCAAGTTCCATGACCTTATCAAAAGTTAAAATTATATCCAATAAAGGCACCCATTCTTCATGCATGTAGGTGATATTATAAAACCTATAAAACCTATTTAAAAATGCCATATACATCTTAATGCCCATTCTAAATTTGGTTATAGCCACAAAAAAAATAATGCCTTGAATGTTCAATTTCTCTCCCTTGGCCAACTATTAGATAAGATTACCTCAATTATGTTATTATCCAACAAGGTATTGGTTGTGACCTGGTTGTAAGTTATTTGAAGAATTGGTAGGCACATTTTTATCAAAATCATCACCTAAAATGTAGGTGATTACGTTAGTTCAAAGTCTCATGTGTAGATAGTCTCCAATAATAGTGCCATTAAAAAATCATGAAGTAGGTTAATGCATGACATTAAATATTATTTTTTGATTTTATTATGGAGACCCATGGATTTTATTAGAAGTAAGTCATCAACGTATATCTTTTTTTCATCATTCATCTAGTCTTGGATTGAATATGTATTGATGATTTCAATTTCATCTAAAGGGTCAAGTAGTGGGGAAATGGTAATACCCTATATTAAAAACTATGTCAAAATATTCAATTTATCCCATGATTTAATATTGGGAAGGGGGTTGGCTAGATGCTTTAGATTAAGAAGCCATTTCTGTGTTGGAGAGTTCATAGCAAGTTTTTAATTGAACAAATTTGAAAATTCTTTAGCAGAAAACTAGGACCCTTGAATACTTAATAGCTTGAATTCATAGTTAGTAGCTCATCAATTATTAACAAAGTGATTTAACATTCTCAAGATTCTAAATATATTGATTAAATTTTTAGACTTGAATGCCTAGTTCATGTGAAGTTAATGCAATAATTTATTTTAATTGTACTTCCCATTTTAATTTGAATTTGATAATTCAGTTTTGGTAGGTGTCTTTTCTATCATGTGGTAGTTTCTCATTAATTTTGGGTGCTTAGTCATCACTTCACAATAGGTGTTTATTTCCATTTATTTATATTTAAGCCTAGCTATAAAATATTACATAGGTATTTTAGTCTTATCTCTCTAATATTATGACACATGTCATGATCTCATTTACCTAGAGGACTCAACTTTATAACTATGCTTTGTATACACATGCAAGCTATAACTTAATGAAATTATGCCACATGTAATGATCTCATGAACTGAAGTTTATTTGAAATCCAAACTGTATACTTATTTTGGAAAGGCTATATGTACATGAGACAATGCCATGTGTAAATATCTTAAGGTCTTAGAGTTATGAGGATTTTAACCTTGTACATTTGAATGATGATTGATAGGATAATGACATGTGGATGGTTCTTAGGATCTCAAAAATTATTTGGAGCCTTTTAATTTTTACTTTGTTTTATTAAGATATATACTTTTGAGATTATGACACCTATCATGATCTCATTTACTTGGAGTTATTAGATTTATAAATTTACTTTAATTACTCTATAGGCCATGACTTAATTATATCTCTCCATTTGTCATGGTCTTAATAGATTTAGGGATATTTTAAAATTTAGAATATGTACCCTTTCCATAAGTCACTCAATGCACAAGATAAATCCATGTGGATGTAAGAATCTAGGTAAAATGTTTCATTCACCTTTGTAGCATCTTATTACCCCTAATATGAAGACATGTGGATAATTATAAAAAATCTAAGGGAAATAGGGATCTTGACATATGGATGGTTCACATTTATCCAGAGACTTAGAACCCTTTGATAGTTTACTTTAAATGTCAAGAATTTTAATTTCATGATTTTGAAATGTGTGAAGTCATTGAGAATCCAATAAAAATTGAACTTTGTATTGTACTCATAACTAATTTGATCTGGTTGAACATGTTTTTTACATTGATCATAATCTAGGGAACTCAAAATTTTTGAACATAATAATCATGCCATGGTATTCTATAATAAGCATCAACAATATTTTTCCACTTGGAATGATTTTATAAGTCCAAAAAACCTCTTTAAATTTACTATGTATTTTTCTCCTGTAAACTCTAAGTGACTGCAATGTCACTATGTGGAGTAATATTATGGTTATAGAAAACTTAGGTACTTATAAGATTTTATGAAGACCAGTTGCATCTTAAGTTTATGTGATTATGACACGTGGATGGCTCAAATTTATCTAAATACTTATAACTCTTAGGTAGAATATCGAATGTTGAAAATGAATTAGATACTTCCATAAGGAATGATCTTGTGAAACTAGATGCTTAGGAGGACACAAAAAATTTTTATAATTATGATCAGTTACAGGTGACTAGGATGCCAACACTTGTCATGATCTAGGGAACATAGGAGATCTATAATTATAGGAAATTTTTTCACATCAAATCTTAACCAAACTACATATTTTCATTAGTCCCATGAGATTCTTAAATCAAAACATGATATTGAATACATGCTTTCTCAATAAATAAAATAATCAAATGCGATAAATACTTCGAGAGCAATGCCCAAACTTTGAGTTTCTTATTTTTACAATATTTGTATAAAATTAGACTAAGAAAATAACCTTAGGTATATATACATTTAATTGATATTAGAACTTCTAAGTTTTATATGGACCATGAACATATATGTCTTAATAATAATGGGTCCCTATTTGAATTTTTAGATAATGGGGTGCGACATAATATTATCTTAACTAAAAACCTTAAATAGTATTATATTTTCATATTACCTCATGAGGATGAGCTAATATATACAACATCATAAGATGGATAATACAATGTCAAATACAGATATGTTATTTAACTAAATTATTGTTTAAATCATTTCCCATGGACCATATTTTGGGACAAGGACCTTGTCACCAAAATTAATCTTTTCTTATGGATAGAATCCCAAAATAAAATCCTTACTATCGATAATTTGATGAAGAGATGTTTGATGATTCCTAATAGGTGCACTCATCAAATGCATAAGCAACTCACCGCCTTTTGGAAGATTGTTCCTTTATGATAAGAAATTTAGATGTTATTATTTCATTATTTGAGGTCCCATGGTTTAGGATAAACTCTACCTTTGATCTCATTTTTCAGTGGTTCCCATAATGATGTTAAAATTTATCACATCAAATAATCTACCATTTTTCCTATCATGAAGGTCAAGTTATAATCGTACCAGTCTGATAGTTAAGAACCTATGAACTGAGAAATCAAATATAAGGTATATGATGGGTATTTTAAGGTTAAGTAATAGTTTTTAATGAATTAAATATTCTTTCTTTTAACAAACAATTATTTTAGGTATAACATGGTTCATTCAAACACAAATAAAATAAGTTTGATATCATATCTCATTATTAACACTAGGTCTATAAGAAAGATAGTAATAAAAATGATTAGATCTTAATATCAAATATTAAATTTTCACCATATACACACTTTATCATCTTATTGTATTAATATAATATACATTAGAGTCAAAGTATATCA
The DNA here is from genome assembly GCA_037957365.1 of Torreya grandis. Lineage (NCBI taxonomy): Eukaryota > Viridiplantae > Streptophyta > Pinopsida > Cupressales > Taxaceae > Torreya > Torreya grandis. Next base: position 261,356 of record JARHVA010000276.1, read on the forward strand.
ACCCTTATCTTAAATGTAGCACCTATGGACTAAGATACCCCTTGAAAGGGATAATAAATACTCTGATTAATCTATGAATCAATATATATCTCACTTCAATGTTTCTTTCCATTAATATATTCATTTGTCAATTTATAAATTTTAACACGGTATAACTTATCAATTTATATCTTTTAGAAGTGTTTAACTCTTGGTAAAGTTAGATTCAATCAAACATGGAAAGAAATAAATTAAATATCATTACCTAATATCAAAGTTATATATATATATATATATATATATATATATATATATATATATATATATATATAATCAATTCTATCAAACCTCAATATCAAATTTAAATTATTATAGTAATTAGACATGTTTATATTTTTAGATAATACCACCAATTATGTTTTATTTTCAAATGTCATATTTATTCATTTCCACAATGTTTCCAAATAAATGAAAGATATAAAAATACACTATGATGCCAAGGATTGAAAGAGGACTAAATAAAATAACAAACAAAAAAACCAAAAGTAACTATGAAGTTAACTAAGGGGTTATAAAACATAAAACTAAACTAAAATAATAAACTATGTTAGAGAACTAATAACCAAAAACAAACTAAGGTAGAAAACAAAGAAGAGATAAAGTTTAATAACCTTAGAAAGATAACTAATGAAATAAAATATTAGTAAACTAAAAGTCAACAAGATATAGAAAGAGGTTGGAAATCGATCAATAAATATTAATTTATGTATAAATCATATTTTTTCACAATGGTTGCATAAAAAATAAGAATAAAGTATTGTAGCATGTTTTAAGGTTTAACATTATGTCATACAATATGTGAAATATTCACTAGTTTTTGAGAATAATAAGATTTGTACACATATAGTTATGTAGTATTCAAAGATTAGATTTCATGATAGTCAATAAATAACTGATTTATAAATACAATATATAATTGTAAATACATGTATGAATCAAGATAAATAGTATTTCATTAGACTATGTGATGTTCGATCTCCTACAATCAACACCACATCTAAGAGACTTATTATAGATAAATAAATGTAGTATGGAATTATTTAATATATATGAATACTTGTATGAATTATTTCTAAAAATAATGCCCTTTGAGTCTTTAAAAATTCCTTAAAAATAATTAGTTACTATTTGAAAATTAAATACCTTATAACAAGAGGTTAACTTAAATTAAGTCAATATGACTTAACTTTAAGTTAATAAGATAACTTAAATATGATATCAGGGTTTATAATAATATTTTTTTTATATAAATTTTGTGGTATTGAGAATAAATATCAAATGAGACCAAACAAAACATTATCTCTCATGGATATGTGGGACCCACTACAGACCTTATGTTTATTCAATCACTAATACATTTCATGAAATAATAATTAACACCAAATTAATTCCACATAATTAATAATATGAATGTCATTATCTTTACCTTGTTTCTAAGTGAAAAATTATTTTTCCAAACAAATTCAACTGATAAGCATATTTTTATACTTTGCACTATTTCCATAAATATTGAATTAAGGCCATATCAACCATTCTGAAATGACTTTCAAATTTGACATCAAGTCCAAACCAAAATATTATACAAGTTTTATGACAATGAGTTCTTAAAAAAAAATTGATTGAAGGATCTAAAAGATGAAACTGATATTAAAACAATCCAACTTTAATTTTGCTTCAAATAGACATTTAAGCATATTGTTTTGAGAGGTTAAATTTGGCATCCAAATGACCATCATACCACACTATTTTTACCCTATGGTGGTGGCCATTTAGCCATCAATTTTTGTGTATTAAAAATTTATATAGCTACTTAAAATTAAAATTTTACACAATAGGAGTTTCAAAATGGAATATTTTGATGTAAATTTTAACATTTTAGACTTAATCTTAGTAATATTCAAAAAAATGAGAGATTGAGGGAATCCTTTTATTTTTTGAACCCCAAAATCATATTTTCCAACCTTTCTTCAAGCAAAAAATAAAATAATTTAGTTGTACGATTTAAAGAAAACCCAAGAAACATATTATAATTTCTCTAAAAAAATCGTGTGACTAATGCTTTTTTAAGGAAAGATGAAAATAATCCTTTTATATTCTTATGAAAAATATATGGCATCAGAATCAACCTTTTTTCAAAATGCCAATATGAAATGTAGAATCATGGCCAAGGAATGCAAATGAAACCCAAAAAAATCCAAGGTTAGAACTTGAAAATACACTAAGAAACCACATAAATATTTGCATGTAGATGTAATTCAACTATAATTTACATATTCAAAAAAATGAAGCTTCATAACCTATAAACAAATTTTTAAACCTCAATAATTTTGTATGAAAACAAATTGGCATAGCTTGGAAGCTCTGTATTCACAACTTTATTTTGAAGAACACAATGAACTTAGATTTGTATGGGTTTGCTTTTGCAAGAAGATTGGAATTTGAAATTCCAAATGAGGATGAGATCAAGTGTTTTATCTAAACCATTCACTAGCCCTACATTAAATTAGAGTGTATGAGATTTATGTGTTATACCATCCACCAATTTTAGTGATTAAACAGTGCTTTGAAAAAACTCCCAAAAGTGACATTAATATATCATTTTCCCAAATAAAGGTATCTGTAGTGATGTTCAAAATTGATAACAAGTGTTATACAACATACTAAGTTGGAAAGGTTTCCAACCTTACTATCTTCTCTAGTAATCTAACTATTTTTAAATTCCCATGTAAGAACATGGCATATTAATTGGAAAAGAACAAAAATCCATCAAACACATTACAAAATCCATTAATCCTTTAAATAATTCAAAGTGTTTTAATTGTCCAATCAAACTTCATTACCATGCTCCATTGAACCAAGGCTTATAACGTGTTATGCTCTAAGTTATTGATCAATTGTCTACATCCTTAATGCAAAATATAACAAAAGATAATGAATCAAAATGCTAATGTTGAAACCCAAAAAATCATTTGAGCATTGTAAACCATTATTATATCCAAGGTGATTTTTATGCTCATAATGATGTTGTCCATATGATACTATCGGTCAATAGGTTAGATTAAAGGTTTTAATGTTATGATATTATAACAATATAAACTATAATAGTAATCATAATCACCAAACCAAGATGAATATTGAGAAGCAAATGGTGTATAAAAATGACAAAGTGATAAACACCAATTATGTGTTTTGTATTGAAAATCCAATCATTTGATCTTGTGTTATACAAATAAGCCTAGAAAAATAAAATTATAGAAATCATTACTAGATTAAAAATGTTGTTATTTATGACTTTTGGCTTATATTTGTGATTTATTCACTAAAATGCATTATGGATATCACTGATGCTATTCTTTTCTTCACTTCAAACAAATGGTACAATTATTAGAAGCCAATTCAAAAATCTATGCATCCAATTAATTCAACTTACAAACAAACACCAAACAAAATGAAAAGCATATTTAATGCAACATAATTTAACCAAATTTTAATTATGATATATATCAATGAATTATATCATAACTATAAAAATAATTTACGATCCCTCTGTCACATATGGTGAATTTGGTATGGTAGACATTTTACAACATTTTAAAATTTAAACTTAGGTCCAAAATATCTAATAACACCCCATTTTAAAAATTTATTCTTAAAAAACTTTGGAAATTCTTTATTTTCCATATGTTTTATGGAATATAGAAATAAATAAACAATATTATTATTAAGGATAAGAATATTTGTGTACTTAGAGTGAGAAATAAGATAGTGATAGAAATTGATGATAACATTAAACTAATTTAAATATTTGGTATAAGGAAAAAGTATTAGATGAAGAAATCAATATTGTATATAAGTTGAATATTTAAACCATTGAGGATAAAGCTAGGGAGGACAAGAATATTGATACAAGAATAGTCAAATGGACATGTTGTTGCCAAACTTGGATGAATATAATCTTTGATGGAGAGTCAAAAAATAACCTAGGGTTGACAAAAGGAGGGGTCATCATAGATGATAAAGGAACTTTGGTTGTATAATTTTGTAGGGCATTTGGGTGTTTAGTCTAACAACTTGGTAGAAGTAACCACAATGTTATAAGGTATCTGACCTTCTAATGATTTGAATGTTAAACAACTTACAATTGAATGTGACTCTCTTAACATAATTATCTACCTTCCAGATAACATATCAACCCTATTTGACTATTATAAATGTAGTTAATGATGCAGTGAGTCTGTTCTTGACTTTTGAAGTGGTGTTTAATGGTCATATTTACAAATAAGGGAATAAAAAATTAGAATAGCTTGAAAACCAAGGAGTCTCTAATAAAATTATGGTTATATATACAAACTAAGGAGATATACCTTAGTCTCTAAATCAAATATTATATTAAGAGACTAAAACACATAATTAAACATGCCTTGGGTCATGATTTGACTTGTGTTATGAAATGATTCATGTTTCTCTAGGAGAACATCACCCTTATGAGGGTGGACATCATGAGGGCAAGAATCAAATATCAAATCACAAAGGTTTTGATGGTAATTCTCTCTCAAGATCAACTACATAAAGTGGTTTAGGTCAAAGTTATTATGAAGGGGACTTGGACTAAAGAAATGAGTGTTCTTCCCCATGTGTATTTCTAGTTCATAATGAATATTTGTAGGATCATTATTAATTATATCATATTTTAGGGGAGATTCAATGATTTTATTAGATTTTCCTCTCTTCAAATTAGTTTGGGTTGTACTCATCATTTGTTCTCTACCATTACACACAACTCTAGACTTTGTTATTCTCCCTTGTGGTAAGATTTTATAAATATTTGTAAGTATCCAACTTAATGTTATGGAATGGGGGGGACAAGACTAGAACAAAACCATACTTATCCAAGGTTTTAAATAATAATCCCATAGTTTTTCACATTTTTAATAAGTGAGGTCTTGCAAGCTACATTGAGAGTATTAAGGGGCATGACCCAAGATTATATACATATTTTGTTAAGGCTTGAAAGGCCAAAATAATCTCAATGAGAGGTGTTACTATGGAAAAAATTAAATATTCCATTGGGTTTAAAGTATGCATATGGAAGTCCTTAAGATATTAAATATAGGTATAACAATAATGATGAATTCAAGTTATTTTTAAAATAAAATGAAGCTTTATAGTAGCTTCAAGATAAAATTCTTAGGATCTCACTTGCTAAGCCATGGGGAGAGGTATGATTACATATCATCTAGTATATAAATTTTGATGGGACATTTAAAATACCAAATTCTCACAATTTTTACCTTATGAACCATTTTAGACATATCAGGCTAGTTAGTTTACCAATCTCATTGTTAATTTATCTTGAGGACCATGTTATGGAAGTTTGATTGGGGAAGGGTGACTTAACTATTCACCAAGCTATCATCTAAATTATTTTTCAAGATGACTTCCCTAAAATTTATTTGGTGTAAATGGGCCCGATGTATTTGAATTATGATGATAGAAGATATGGTGAGGAGGATACTCCAAGTCCCTCTCCAATGGTGGGGGGATTAAAAATTTTAAGTTCCCCAAAACTTTCAAAATTAAAATTTCATTTTCATATTCTCAAAAACATAATAAAAGTGAAGAAGGATCTAATAAAGGCCCCTTGAAGAAGGATGGTGATCCTAATTTTAGTGGTAATAATATTATCAAGGGTGACTCATCCAAGGTAAAGAAGCCTTGTGCAAGGAGTAGTATCCTAACTATATTAGAAGTGAAGTAAAGGACTAGGAAAGCTAAATTCATTAACATATCTTATGAGGAAGAATTTTAGTCTAATTAATAATCTTCTTTGAGTGAATTCAATAATGTTAGTGATGATGAGTTTCCTTATTGGTCTTTTTTGGCATAGTTGTTCCTTTGTGGTCCTTTGATGGGGTGAATGTTGGAAGATCCCACCCTAGATTTCTATTTTAGGGCAAGATGGGTATTAAAGGAACCCACTCCCATGGTTTGTTGAGTGGCATGGATACTAGAGGAAGTCCTGATTTAACTCCTCTTGTTTGTGTGAAAAAAGGAAAATACCTTTTATCTTATCCAAGCATGGTAACTTTAGTTTTTTTCATACTTCTAATCTCTATAGAAGGCCTTTTTCTAGATTTGAGAAGACCTTGATTTTTTATGCCCCACTTTTACTATTTAAGAGTGTATGTTAGAGGATTCCACACTTAGTTTCATAAAACTATGAGATCTCATAGAATCAGATCATTTATGGATGAAGCCTTTTCAAGGGATATAGTTTTATTCAGTCGTGATTGCACTCCTAAAGCACATAGGGATTATAGAGGGAGATCAGAACAATCCTCTATAAAGGTTATTAACCTTAGTGGGAGGATAAGCCCAATCGTTAGGATTTGGTAGTGTGGAGGTTGGGCAGAATACCCAAGTTATGGAGGTTGGGTGGAAGAATCAGGTGGTACAAGACCTTATTATTTGAATGGTATTTTTTCTAGTAGTATCCTTAAGAAATACAAGATAAGGGTATCAACCCTTTTAGATTCACTATTTTGTATCACCTTTATGTAATCAAGGTTATGATATACTTAAAACCCCCAATTGTGGGAACCATAGAACCCTCATGTTTCATGTTTAATGGTTTATAGAACATTAAAACCCCCTTGATTTTATTTGTAAAGGTTATGGATCTTAGTGGGAAGACCAACCCATTGGCTGTGTCTCAACTATGTATAGGCTAAGTGGATGATCTAGAAGATAGAAGACCTCCTCCTTTAGTTGAAATTTTGGTTGTGTATATAAGTGGTAATATAATCCCATTTATTTAGATTAATTTGTGTAGAGGCTATGCAAAGGCTACACAGAAGACCCAGGTGGCAGAAGACCTCCTTCTCTAGTCAAACTTAAGTTCTATAGTTTGTTTATTTTTGTGTTTCACTAGTTTGCAAGACCCTTAAAACCCCCTTGTTTTACCAAGGTCCTGTGTACCTTTACTTATCTTGTTAATGATTGAGGGAGCCTAAAAACCCCCTTGTTATGTTTTAAATAGGTTTAGAATCTTAGTGGGAAGATAAACTCAGTTATTGTAAATTTATTGTATGGAGACTATGTGGAAGACCCTACTAGTGGAAGACCTCCCTCTCTGGTGGATCTTCTATTTTGAAGTGTCCTCAGATAAGACCTAATGAATGGAGATATATCTTTGAGATTCACTATTTAGTAACAATTTAGTTACATCCTTGTGTATTGCAGGTTGTGAGACCCTTACAACCCCTAGTTATGGGAACCCTTAAAACCCTCATGTTCTCTTATATTGCCAAGGTCTTGGGTACCTTTAATTCATTTGTTAAATGTTTGGGGAGCCTTCAAAACCTCTTTGTTGTACTTGGTTTTTATGGGGATCATTTTTCACCCTCGTTATTGTACTTAGATGTGGGTCCAACTATCAAAATCCTCATCCCCCAGTTCATAACTCTAGTTTCAAATGCATTTTACCCAATCAAATAAAAAATATCCTTATTTATTTTATTGAGATACAAATAGCCAAGGACCCAAGGGAGTGGTGAATAAAGAGTTAGGTGTGTATAACAGAGTGTCTTTCTAGGAGAATGAATCTAACTTGAACCTTAGTATTATAAATTGGTTTTATAGTGAAAATAATAGGATCAAAGTTAACATGAAAACCCTTCAGAAGCTAATCATAGATGATAAGCATAATCCAATGAAGGATTATGTTTTTGGATATGGTTAGTGGAGAATCTTGTAAGGCTTCTACCAATCGATGAAGGAAAATGTCAAATTGAAGAACAAGATTGCAAAAATATAAGGGGAGGTGGAGACCATGAAGGATAATCTCAGTAAAGTGGTGAACTTTAGCAAATATACCATTAAAAAGTGTTACACTAGTATTCAAGTTATGTAGGATGTTCTTAAGAATATAAAAGAGATGGTTAATCAAATAGGGTCAAGTAAAATGACTAGAAATCGAAATAAGAACCAAGTTGAGGAAGCGACTAAGATAGAGAATGAATTTATAAAACTCCACCTTTAGTATTTGAAGGAAAAATGGATGTTGTGGTTTCCCTTAAAAATTTGGTAGAGTTTTAAGATCTCCCCTTGTTGATTTGTGCTACAAGGGTTTGTTTTATGATATATGTTTTTGTCTATTATAAGCCTTTTGTTCACCTAAGTTCTTTATCAAGTTAATTTTTTTTCCTTTATCTTGTTACTTCATTGTCTTATCTATTTGTATTCTTTTATAAGGGTTATGGTCCCTTTTAAAACCCTCCTTTTTAACTGTAAAAAACAATCAAACATATCTTATCATGAAATTAGACACACTTAATTATCTCATTTTGAAACCATATTTTTCAAGATTCACACCTAAGTTTGTATTTTTACTTAAAGTTTATATCTCAAAAATATGTAAAATTAGAAGTATTTACAGATCAATTAGTGGTAGCACTACTTTACACAATGTTGATCAATGAAAAAAATTTAAATGATTTTATTATAAATCATATTGAAGATAATACTTGGACTATGTAATTCAATGGATCTAAATTCACTTCAAGTGTTGAGGTTGGAATATTTATATTCACTCCTCAAGGCCAACTTATGCCTTTAGAATACAACTGAGGTTTTTCATGCCCAAATATCATAGTAGAATATAAAGTATTAGTTTTAGGGTTAGACATTACTCTCACATTACTAATAAATATATTAAATTATATGGCGACTCTAAAATTATATCTAATTAGGATCTATATTTTTATCAAATAAAGGAGTAATATTTATGCCACATAAAGATATGGTTCAACTTTAATTGACATATTTTGATAAGATTATGATTATGGTCATAAAAATAGGCATCATGTGGAGGTTATGGTCATTGAAAATTCTCTTATTCCTATAGATAACACAAATGATTAGGTAAACTTGACCATAAAATGTTTACAATAGCCTTTATTACAATGGTAGACTTGGACACCTTAGTGGTATTTTTTATTATATGAATTACATGTAATTCATTATGGCATAATGACATTTATAATTTATTATATCAATTGGTTACCCCAAATAATTTATCATGACATTTCAAGCACCAGTTGAAATAAGACACCAATTTTGTGTTATAATCTGTGGGTATCATTTCAAATAATCAGTTGACTAATAATTACTTCAATGTCTTAGCCGTGAAGATGCCAAACTAGCTTTAAAGTAAGTCCATGTAGTGAATGTGGGGGACACTTTACCAAAAAAAATGTCACACAAGTTGTTATGAATGGGTTATTATTAACCATAAATGAATCAATATTACTAAGAATATGCAAAATTGTGTGTGCAATTCCAATGACCCATGAATTTAAACTATGCACCTTTACAAGGGTTACAACCTATTATGTCACAATGGACATTTTCCCTCTATGGATTTGATTTGGTAGGAAATATAACACTAAAATAATCATAGGGTCATAATTTCATCACCATAACTACAAAATATCTTTAAAAATTGGGCTAATGTGATCCCTTCACAATCCACTATTGGTGAAGACATATATTGATTTTTTATGAATAATATCATTTCATGATTTGGGATTCCTTTGGACATCATTATAGATAATGGGAATAATTTTTATAATAAATATGAAATTCATCATACATTTTATACCCCTTATGATTCCCAAATAAATGGGTGAGTGGAGGGAAAAAAATCCAATAAATAAAATCCTAATCAAAATAATTGCAAAACATGTTGAGGATTGATATAATTAGATTATTTTTGCCTTATGGACACATCACATGATTTTTTGCATGCCCAAAAGGGTCACTCCTTATTCCAATTTCTGTGTTCATGAATCTATATTGCCTTTATAGATGGAGATACCATCCTTTTGCGAATCTCTTAAATATATCATCAACGATGATGAATATAACAAAAAGAGATTACACCAATTTTAAATTTTGGATGAAACATGAATCCATACTCTCATAAATATAAAAATATATCATAATTTCATTAAAAAATCATACAATAAGAACATTTTAACTCAATAATTTGAAATTGGTAACTTGGTATTAAAATAAAATCAATAAAGCATTAATGTAGATTAAAAAAAGCAAATGTAAGTTCATAACGAACTAGATAGGAACATTTGTGATTATGAAGAATTTTGGCATAATATTTTATATTTTAGCTTCAATTGAAATAAATCATGTGAAACATTATATGAACATAATGCACTTACATCAAATTTACACACAATTATAGTTCAAATATTAAAAATAGAGAAATTAAAAATTGAAAAAAAATTAAAAATTAAAAACTATGAATATGCTTGACATGTTATTTTAGTATCATGATTGGTTGATGTTATCTATCATATACATTTGAATTACATATAAATTTTATATGCACATGAATTTCAAATTATACATGAATGGATTTGGAATAATTACCTTAAAAATAATAAAACTTAGAATACTAAGTAGAGTATGATTGAATTATTGAAGTTTACTATTTATGGAAAGCACTAATAAGATTATGGTACTTAGATTTTTTTTTGTTTATATGCAGGTCTTTGACTATAGACAAGAGGTAGAGAGGACTGGAAATGGATCAAGAAACTAGATAACTAGATATTCCTAGAGGAGTATGTTAGGATTTTGATGCATGTGTTATATTTAGGCATCTTCCCTCTAAAAAAATATGTCCATATAAACATTTCCTTACTATTATTTCATAGGTCACTACTATTCTTTAAATTTATTTTCCTACATGATATCAAAATATTGTTCTATGTGTAGTATCAATAATATTGTCTCCTTCACTTGGAAACCTTAGTTCCATTTTTGACACTAGGTTAACCTTGTAAAATGGGGAAGATTTATAGTTTGATATGATCCCAACTACTCCCCAATGAACGGTTGAGAAATGCCTATGTATCTAATAATTTGAGGAGGGAAATTAAATTACATTTAGTTCTTTCCCTCAAGTGTATGTGTATAATCATGATCCATTAGTATGGATGCAACCCATAATATATTTTTTCAAAATTGACAAATGGGTATTTGACTTAGCTTGGAAGTGATTTATGCATAGCTAGTGCTTACTCTATGTGAATAATTTATGATTTGGGATTTTTAGGGAAGTTTTTATCAATAAGAAAGTGATAAAATAATATTTTTTATTTTTTATTTGATAAATTCTAGATAAAGAATAGGCTTAAACATATTGTGTATTAATATATGAATATTTGGGTATAGTCTCATTCCACCTACATGTGGAACATATGGGCCAAACCATAAACATAATTTAAATTTTTTAAAATGATCATTTCTTGGCACACTAATGAGTTTGACGTAGGTGGATAATTTTTGAAATCCATATCCATAAGTAGTGTTGGAGGTCTCCATAAAGACAATAAAAAATATAATAATAATAATAATAATAATAATAATAATAATAATAATAATAATAATAATAATAATAATGATAATGATAATGATGATGATAATAATAATAATAATAATAATAATAATAATAATAATAATAATAATAATAATAATAATAATAATAATAATAGGCAAAGAATATAGAATACTTGTAGGTTGATAATATAAAATTTGGAAGGTTGAGCACATATAAGCAAATAAGATAAGGGAGGATGGTGTATAATAGTTATATGTGTATACAAAAATCATGTAAGGTAATATAGGTCAATACTAACATTTAATAATGTCTAATACCATATTTTAGTATCTAAAATATGAAGTAAAGTTACATATGATGCATGAAAATAAAAATGTGTGACATTAATTATAAATATGGTTTGGCTTTCTGCATTTAGGTCATGCCTTCATTGGGGATATATTTGAACATGTTTCAAGTTATATATTTCAATATTGGTAAATTGATCATATTATATAGTTACACATGACTTGTTCTTTCTTATAATTTATGGAGTGCTATTTCATATGGATATTTTGAATTTATATATAATATGATGAATTAGATTGATTACGTGGACTAACATTATTTTTTTTGTGTTCTTGATGTTGATGATTATTATAATGTGTGATCACTCATGAGATATTTATTATATGTTGTATGTGTTTAATGATTGTGTCTTGTCACATCATGTATTATTTATGTCAGAGGGTAATATATCCATGTCATGGCTATGTCATATCCATGTCAGGTTAGAGTTTATTCAAACTCAAGTCATGCCTTGAATGTTCTTGTACTTTATGATCATGATATTATTTACATTTTCATGGTTATGCATGTTATTTTTATAGGTCTGGTGATTTGATTTCTATCATGCATACTTATATTGTGTCTGATTCCATGATTTATACCATGTATTTATTATGATGCTTATTAATACATGCCTAATTGATATATACTTGGCATGAAACTTGTATGCCCATTTATCTGGGTTACATATTTCGTACATTCTTTAATGATGAAAAATTTATATTATTACATACATTATCATAGTTTAATACATACATTACATCATTAAATTTTTCTATAAAACACATGGTACACATTACCATTTCTCTTGAGATGAATGATTTACAAGATTCATTCCTCTATCAAAAGGTGGCATAGAGATTCAAGCTATGAAAAACATATATATTATACTTTAGGTTAAATTATGTGATTTAAATGGGATAGATTGGATAAATTGAGGCATATGTAGGGAATTGTTCAAAATTATGAGGAACATTTGTGATGTTATGTGACACTCTAAGATAGATTATATATGTTAGATTTATTATATTTATTGAATTTATCATATTTTACAATTACAAGAAATATTCTATGAAATTATGATAGATAAATGGAAGAATTATATATAAATTTAAGCCATAAATGGAATAGATTTGGGGATTTTTTTCATGTAAACAAATTTATATTTTTATATTAAGGATCGATGGGGAATGATAGTACCACGTAATCACTTTAGATATAAAATCTATTTGTAGCGGCTTATCTAGAGTCTTAATTTGCATGTAAACATTTTCTAGGGTCTAATATTTGCATATGAGCCAAATTTTAAGGTTCCAAAAAAAATTATGATGATATCTATAGTATAAAAGTTGAAGTTTATAAGGTTCTCAAATTGTAACACTTATCCTTCTCCAATGGTAGTTTCACAATTAACACTTCCCAACACATGGTTTCATTGGTTTGCATCTCCTTGGTGCATGATCACCACATGAAATTATCCAAACAAATTGACCAAGTGGAAAATTGGTTAAATATCATTAAGTTTACTTTTCTATACTTTAAATTTTCAAATAATTCAATAATATATATTTATATTTTCTATCAAATATACATTGATATATGAATTTTTTCTTGCAAGTTTTTTCATGGGCATAGTGGGAAATTTGGGGCATACATGTCAACATCAAGTGTGGTTAAATATAGGTACCAAAAAAATTATTTTTTCATTTTAATATAATATTTGAAATATTATACTAAAAAGGGGTAATTTTTAGACACCTAAATTTGGTATTATAAACTTTGGAAACCTAAAATTTGGTACATTTTGACATATTTGGACTTTGCACACACATTAATTCTTGTGTACAATTTACCCTATCCATCTACCCATCTATTTACTTGGCCAACCCACTTTACCAATACAAAAAATTAGGATCACCCTTATCCATGTAATAACCTTAATAATCCTAATTAGACTATTTCAATATCTCATATTGCTGATTTTCACTCCCAATGAAATACCAACAACAATTAGATAGTGGTGGTTTTCTATAGGTGTCTACCTCTGTCAGTAGTGTTCAAGAACACTCAAAAAAATCTTTTAAGTTGGGAATTATCCACTAGGTTAGCATATACATGTTTCATTGGTTAGTCATAGATATAAATATTAGAGTCACCTCCAAATAAAAATCAATCGTAAGGTCATCATTTCTTAGTTACTACATGGAAATCACATTTAGGAATTAATTAATAATCACTAGAGATAAAAAAAAAATTGTACACATATGAAAACCCCTTAGAGTAGTATCCATAGATCTAAGTCTAAATATAATTATAGGTATAATTTCCATCATGACAAGTGTTAAAATACACACATTGTATTAAATTATAGATTAATCATGATGGCGTGCACACACACTAAGGTGGTATAACTATGTGTAGTTTGAGTCCTTAGATTATTGTGATGTAGGAAACTATCACTCACTTAATGAGAAGTGGTTGGGGTGGTCCAATGAAACATTATAACCACTTTTTCAAGGGTCATCTTGTGTCAAAATCATGGTTGGGGTTAAAAATTAAAGATAAGGAAAATAAATATCAATACATAGGAGTGACAGTGATCAAACATACATGAGACATCTATAGGTGTAATCACAATGGTGAGATGAGTCATAAACTTTCATATTCAATAGAGACAATACAAACATATCATAGATATTGTTGATAACTTCAAGTTTTTATTTATTGTAGTAGTATATAATATAGATTTGATATACTATGTCTTAATATGAGAAAACATATAGTTGTTTTAAGGATAGTAATAAATTGAATGTGTATACAAAATACTTTTCACTTTTATCACTTATTAAAACTTTTCCTTGAAATTCTTTTTTGAGATTAAATCTCCATTATTTCATGTCTTAAATGGTGCAATGGGAAAGGGGTGTGTAGGCATGTGATGCTTTGAGAGAGATGTTGTTATGATATCAAGATCATATCAGTCCTTCTACCAATACAATTTACTCATATGTTTTCTAATACCTACCTCCTTACATCTTATTTCATATAGTTGTGTTAGTTTCCTTATACCCTACATCATCAGCCAAGTCATTATTATTTGTTTCATGAATTTACACTTTATGTAATATATTTACCACCTAAATTTAGTTATAATAATGTTTTATGACATTCATACTATATCAGCCTAGCCAATGTTATTCACTATCAACTGACATCTCTTAATTGTATTGATTTATTCAATGTTTTTAGTTTTGCCTTAAATTTTCTATTTAGGTATTGTATCTCTATATATTTAATCAATATTTCATTCCAAATATATCATATACACTTTATTTTATTTCTCTCACACTTATTTCTTATGTCACATTTGGAGGAGTTATGTCTAGAACCTTATCTTGAATTAAGCTTGTCTTATGGAACTTGGGGATTTACTAGGAAAAACTTTGTTGTCCTAGAGTTATTGCCCATATTTTGAATTATTCACAGCCACAACAATATATTTAAAAGTACCATTGGCTAAGGGGGATATTAAGGCTTGACAAGTCCACCCCAAGGTATTAATTTCTAACCCTATATTCTTTCTTTTACTTATTGTATTAGATGTTGATTAGTTATTAGTGAATGAATGTGTGTGTATCATTGTCTAGTTTCTATCTACACTTATACTAGTGTGGATATAGGATTATTTAAACTTTCCACTATTCCATTTTAGGTTGCCTAGACGCCAATTATTTGACCATGGTACCTTACCATTCATGATTAATCTAACCCTTCCCCTTTACTTTAATTTACTTGCACAACTACTTGCATTGACTTTGGAAATAATTTAATTTCATCAAAGGGATATAATTAGAACTATTTTATTGTGCCATAGGCTTAGTATTTTTAAATCTTTCCTCTTAATATTAATTATATAGTCAACCCTATCTCAAGGTTTATATATCCATTGATCACTACCTAAAAATTAGGTATCATGAGCTCTCTTTGATTAATCTTCTCTGAGTCTAAATCTCTTGAGATACGATAGTTGTAGGATAATACTAACCTTTGCATTCATTATTTTTAATCCCATGTGAATTTTATATTTGAATTCACCTCCTTATACTATTTCATATGTTTTTTTAGATGTAGATAGGGGCCCTCACCTATCCATTTGATACTATCATGTTTCATTTTCTTGTTCTAGCCAACTACCACTATCAACCTGATACATTTTACTTCATGTGTGTGAATGGCATCAGCTAACCTAAGTCATTCTATGTTTACTTATAATGTATTGACCAACTTGATAGAGTTATGTTTTGTGTTTAGAACTACATAAACCAATCCAATACAATTATATATTTTTTATTTGTAGCATAATTTAGTTTCTAACTATATCAACCTACTTGATACTATAGTCTATATACTTATTTCAATTCATTGAATGTTGTAAATTGGATTTTGAAATTGATTTTTAAACTTTATTTTTTTTTGTTTGGTTTTCCTTGGAAATTTTTATATGGTAGTTTTCAAACTACCTAGTGATTGTCAAGTAGGGTTATGTATTGTTCTATTTATAGACAACATGGCATAAGGAGGTTTACCAAATACTTATAACAATAATACAAGAATAAACACATAATTTAGTTTATAAATACCTTAAAATATATTATAAATTCCTAGAATTACCTTTTTGTTGAATTTAAGAAACCATCTATCCATTTTATTTTATGGTGCACTTGAGAGGATTGTATCACCTAGGGAATTTACTATCTTCATAACCTTAAAACTAGGGTTCATGGGATACAAAAAAGGTAAGGATCTATATTTAGTGCTCTAAAATATTAGGCCAACATTAATCAACTAGTGAGTAACTATATTTTATAGCTCACACTATCAATCCAACCATTTTATTACATTTTGGGACAAACATACCCCCATTCTTTTAAGATTAGGACCCTTAAGAAACCCTTATTATAAAACATAGTAATTTCAATAAGATAAAGTCTTCCACAGAGTTTGAAGGTCATCCAAGTTATTTAAAGATAGAATGGTGTAGTTTTTTTCATCTTAATCTAGACTAACATTACTAATGAAGTTTGTTTGACTATTAGTTTCAAGTTCCATGGAATACACCCTCAGGAATTCTGTATTCCAAAAACCTAGCAAACCCTTGATTCAAATTTGAATAAAAATGAGAACCAAATTAGTGGGAACCATTTTAAAACTCATTTATAGACTCAAATATAAAACACATATCTTAGGTTTAGTCATGCTTTTAAATATAAATTGACTAAGAAACTTGACCCCCTTCATTATTTCCCCTCTAAGTTCTTTATGACCTAACTAATGTTTTTATGCAGGGTCCCTTTCAATATTTCCCAACTTAGACTAAGGTTCTAGTATTAAGGCCCTAACATATTTATTAATACAATCATGATCTTAGTCTCAAACACCTTAAGCCTAAGTCTTTTATATCCCCATGGTCCTAACTTAAATTCTTTACACCTTGTAGGATCTTATGGTTGTTGCTTTATCACAAAATTCAATTAAATGGAGTGAAGATAACTAGAAACTTTGGCTTAAATAGCATGCATCTTAGATAATCTGATGATCCATGCTTACTCTCAAGGACCCAATCAGATGGAACGAAGCATAATTGAAAATTTAAAAGGATACATGGAGCCCAAAAGATGGACATGTGACACCATTACATTTGAAGACTAAAAGGAAAGGAGACCCACTTAACATGACCATCAATCAAAATCAAATACCTAAATCAAAATCCCATGGCTATCACTTTATCACAAAATTTGATCCAATGGAATGAATTAACACTGAGACCTTGGGAAGCCCCACAAAAATGCCAAGTGGCATCCTCACATTTGACCCTGAATATTTTAATGGACTTAAAATTGACATTCACATGACCATAATTTCAATGTCTGAAAAGACTAACTTGATGCTCACATGACCATCAACTTTAAGTCCATTAAAATGAAATTTTCATTGGTTTAAACTTGATGTTTATGTAATCATCAATTGACACCTGTGAAGGTGTATTTGACACCTGTGCAAATTTCAATTTTAAACCAATGAAAATTTCTTACTCAGTGTTCAAATAATATCCAATAACCTTATTATTTACTCTAAAGTGTCTGACCAAGCTAAGGTAAATGCTCAAAATATGCCCAAAATGGAAGGCCTTAATCTGTAGAACACAAATATATGCAAGAAATATACCTAGCCTAAGTCTATGCTTTAAAGATACACATTGAATTTTTCATAATGGACCTTAAATCATAGACTTACCCTATGTAAAATTTAGATTATCATTTTATGTTGAACCTATTTTAAACATGGTTTGTGACACATGGCATAAATATGTTATCCTAATGTTTTCATTGTGTTTGCTAAACACAACACATACATTAACCTAAAGTGCTTATACCTTGACCCCTTTTTAAATCATAAAGTAGGTTTAAATTCATTATCTTAAGTTTTATCCCATTATTAATAAACATGAAATAAATCTTAGCCTAAGGGATGTAATCCTAAGTTGTGACTTTTAAAAGTGTACTAACTTAACGTTTGGGCATTTTTGTAGATCAATAATTTGTGCTTTGTCACTAGATTTGATCCAATAGTGTGAAGTTCCCTAGATAATTTTAAATAAAACCCCAAGAACCCACATAATATCCACATGGCCAATGATTATTTAACAAAGGATTGACATAAGATTTGGAATATGGGGAAGATGCGTGAGCACACCAAGTGTTATGACCACAAGGCTTAAAATATAAGAACAAATTAAAATACAAGGGAACAAATTATGGTCAATGACTCGCACTAATATAGGATTTGATCCTATGGAATGTAATAAAGAAATTATTTTAAATACCAACATCTAGTGTTCAAATGGCATTTATAAAAAATGTCATGAAAGATCTAGACTAGTGTCACATAAGCTTCGTGCAAGTAAAAAAAGATAAAAATAAAGATCTTATGGGCTCAAAAACACAAATGTATGAAGTTAAGGGTCCAAATCAAATCTATAACATGTATAATCCTAAGCCTGGATATCTTCTACCATTAAATCTCTAGAATCCTAAACCTTGCATAAAAGGCAACTCAATCGGGCTCAATTTGCTATTAGCTTGACCAAAATAAGCTTAATTATGTTCCTAAGTGTAAGAGAGCTTCCAAAAAAATCATCTAAAATTTGGTGTGAACAATTAGTAAGGAATATAGACCATGGCAACTAACAAGCAACAATTTAAGGAAGAGGTTGAGCTCTATTTGATAATAGATAGTGAGGGCTATGTATTCAAGGATATAAAACTAGAAATCGCCACATTAAACATCCATGGCATTAGGAATTGGCATGATATATTATTTAAGCTAGAATAATTTCATCCCATCTCAAAGGAAGAGTAAAGAAATTCCACCACCAATGGATGACATTGTGAGCTAGTTACAATCTATATGGCTGGCCTCCATCATGCCACAAAAAAATTGGAGGTATTGCACTACATTAATGTTATTTCCCCCATTTTTATTGATTACAAGATTGAAAATGATTGTATTATTACGGAAGGAAACTCAAAAGAGGTAGCATGCATTTCCCCTATTGTTTTTTAAAATTACTATAAGCTCCCTCTTCCCCATGAGGACCTTCCCCAGATGAGGGAATGGACCAATAACCATGACATGGACTCCATCCTCAGACCCTAGTTAAACTAAGGACCTCACATATTTAGAACCCTTGATGGAAAAATCCCTATCATCTAGTTTAGATAAGGTATTAAGGTGATGATGACCTTGTTAAATCGATCTTTTCATGCCCCTTCGACCACTTACATGCATAAGGTTTGGGTCTCATATGTACACTTCTTGGTGGAATAAAAACTTACCCCTCTAATAGGTTATTTGATCAGCATCTTCCTTGCCAAGTAATTCATCACCATCAAGAGAAAGACCTCTAATAAATTCTACATGATGTCTTACCTAATTGATGGCCTTATTGCTTCACTCACCTTCCTTGACATTAGGAATTGGTCCCTAGAAGGTAGGGCAACCATCTCAGACTAATATTCCAAATTACATATCTTTAAATACATGAATCACATGTAGTTATCTATGACTACATTTTCCCAGCAATAGTTGAAGCCATCATAGGTGTTACCATGCCCAGGCTTCACCCCCTTATCAAAAAGTGTGTGGAGATGATTGGGGGCATGTGGTATTTCCTAGATTTCACCATCATCAAGATAGATGGAATAATGTCCCAACCTTATAGACTACTAGTGCATGTCCTAAATAAACTGGTTGAGCAGGAGATTACCTCCTAGATCATCCTTGGCATTAACAAGGCTTGCAAGGAAAAGAGGAAGGGTCTACTTCACCCTTCCCATTAGATACTGGGAAAATCATAATTAAATACAAGAAGTAGGTGGAATATATGGTCACACATAGGATTTCATTTGGATTTTAGCTAGATAAACTCAAAATGTGGGATCCAAGGAATAAAGTGGGAGAACATCTAAAGGACAAAAATATCAAGCTTGAGTATGTACACCAATTAGGTGTACATGAAACCATACACATCAGAGCCAATAATTATGAGGAAGTGTTGGCTAAGATCCAAGGCCACAACATCAAGCTATAGCATAGATTGGCCATGGATGACAAACCATCTAGGGAAACTTGGAATCTACATCCTTTGCAATACCACTTACTACCTGGGCCATTTGGGATAGCTCATGAGCAACCTCAAGTATAACAATTATAGGAGTCTCAATAGTAGGTTGAGAAAATGCAAGATAATCAAGGCAAAGGAAAGGAAAAGTTTAGAGAGATAAGATTAGAATAAAGACCTAGAGAATGGCGCTTACATTCAACTATGCAATAGAAGCTACCTTCCCTAGTCTAATACATTGACATGATAGCCTTGGGGATGAAAGAGACACTTGAAGGTTCCCTCAAGGAACTTATAGAGTCCTATGACTTAGGTGGAAAGGAGGACCCCTCAAGTAAAACAATAAGAAAAGAGTTGATTCTCATGGCACCTCAAGAGAAGAGGAAGTAAAAATTGGCCTTAATCCCAATAGAACCAAGGAAAAAACCTAGATTGACCTTCACTCATCCCACTAGTGAAGGCAATATCTTTAGTGATAAATTTATAATTCATGTACTAGTCATTCTTGACTTTTTCATATATGGAAAATTTCAAAATATCCCATATCTCTCCCACTCATGGGCCATGACAAGGGTTGGTGTGGATCTGCATGATGACATTAAGCCTTGGATAAAGGTTATGATGAAGGAACAAGAAGAGAGAAGGATTCTAGTTCCCCAAGGACTATAAGACCAAAAGATGGATGATCTGAGAGCTTATAATAGCTTAGGTATGGAAGTCCTTAATCCTCTAAAATTTAAGGAACTAATTAAAAAAGTGCACTTCAATGATAAGACAACAAGAGAGAATAACAACTAAGATAACCATGGTTGGGACATAATAATTCACCTTTCAAAAGGTCGAGCCATTTATAGGATTAAATCATATGAGAGGCCAAAAACTTGGTGAAGCTACCATCCATGTGGATGATGTGGAAATCTTGATAGAAGCACAATCACAACAAGCCAAGGCTAGAGTCTAAGGTCTAAAATAAGGGATCTAGAATTTTGAAAGAGAAAAGAAGAATTTACAAACATAGGCCATCTTATTAGTCTTAGAGGCCATGACCAAAATTTTGGATGAATATTTTTATGACATGTTTGAGGCATTAAGTTCAATAAAGATGAGGAAAAGTGCATTATAAGACCAATGTATGTTATCCAAAGACTCAGTCACCTAATGGTAGGCCTTCGAGGATAAGATTGTTCAGCTCCTTAACATTCAAGCAAAGAAGTAGATCCCAAACTTTAGAACCATAAGTATGGGACACCTAGGCACAATCTTTGGGATTGTTATTGATAAGGTTCAAAGCTTGAGTACCTGGCACACCAAGGTAAAGAGACTTCTAAAAGATGACAAAGAGATCATTAGAAAAATTGAGCAACTTCTTGGGGTCATGCTTGCCAATCATTCTTAGCCTACCACCCTTGGCATCATCAATAATGAAGAGTTCAAGCATAGGGACACTTTAGTGACTCAAGAAATCTAAGGGAAAAGTAAAGGCTAGTCTGGGTAGGATAATAGCAAGATCTTGGATATGATATTCAATGCAAGTGAGAGGATAAATGAAGTTAGAAACATCAAGGAGGACTTGGATAGAAATGACAAAGAATTAAATGAGCTAGTAGACCAAGAGGAGGAGTGCATCATGAAGCCTACTATGGATCTTGAGTTGGTTGATGAACAACATGAGCATCCTTCAATAACAAACAAGGGTCCCACTAGCAAGTTAGATCAATATTCTATTCTAATAGAAATTAGGTAACATTTTATAATAGAATATTCCATTGTAAAGGCATATGCTAGTTTTTTAGCATATTTGCCTCTAGGTCAGTATGATTTGGGAAAACATGTGTATTATAGAGCTTGTAAGGATAGTTATCCTTAAATTTGTACACCTATATTTTGTAACTAATCAGTATACTACCTATTCTTCTTATAAGTGCATGTATCACCAATGTAAAAAGGGAGAGATTTCTGAGCAAATTTGTATACTTAAAGGAATTCTGCAAGGATTGTCCATTTTTATGTGTTAATTACTAATGTAGTTTTTGTATCAAATTTTAGTAGAGGTCTTAAATTTGAATAGTGTCTTTGAATTTTGAATAACATTCTTTAATCATAAGGTTTCTGATTTGTGCCTATGCTAGATCAGTTGAAATATCTTAGGTTTTTATTCATTTCATTTTGCTTTATATTCAAATGTGAAATGGATATTTGATTATAGTAGTACATCCCTAAAGTAGACCTAGTTCTTACTTGTGATTCTTAAATGTTTTCCTCTAAATTTTGCTTGATATATAGTGAGATTTGATCTTGGGCTATGTTGCATTATATATTTTTTAAATGTGTAATCAATTTCCATTAATACTTTTTCATAATGTTTTGGACTAAAATTGGCAATCACTTATTTGTTTTTTGCCCTACCCTTCTCTTTGCTCTTTTTTACACATTGATCACTTTAGTTTTAACCACATTATAAATATCCATTTAGATTAGTCTGTGTCTTAAATTAAGAATGTAATTCACTAAGCACCAATAATGATTCATGAAGAATGGGCCAAGGTGGCTCCCAACCACCAAAATTATATAAATATTGTGGAACAATTATCTTACTTTGCTGCTATTTCACCACAGGCAACCAGAATGTCAAAACCTGAAACTCATGCTCTAATTTTTTTAAATTCTAAAATGAGAAGTGTTCTTTAAACACTAAAATCACATGTGGTACATTTAGAAGCATCAACAATACATCTCCTTGATTTTATTTTTAAAAAGTTGGATTCAATTTATTGCCTAGATTACTTGTTGTATTGTAGACTGTATCATCTAGCATAATACTATTATGCATAATGTGTCATAATTTCATCAACCACCCTAATATATTTCCATGTTTTTGTCTCTCTAACTACATTGACTAGATTGATACAATATATTTTTACCATCCTATATCCAATCTATATTGGCTAACCTATTATAATTTCTCTCTTTCTACTAGACTACATTAGTTAGATTGGCACTGTCTATTTTACCCTATCTTCCATACTACATATCCAAATCTAAATAGTCTTTATTACACAATTCCTATTTACCAAATACATCAACCAAATCAATACATTATGATTGACACATTTCATTGTTATTATCTACCATTAATGAAAAAATTTGTCCTTATACTACATCATCTAACTCAATATAATATTTTATCTCAAACTCATAAACTAAATATAGCATCCTACTCGATACTATTAGTTTTGTGTAAATAGTCTCTTTTTCCTATCAACCTTACAAACCAATTAACATCATGATGTTAGCCTGTAATATATTTCATGTTAGCCTCAACCCATTTAGACTATACATGGTTTAGTCCTATTTTCCCACCTGCTCCACCATTGAAGACAACTCTTCATGGTGCAATATTTTCCAAAATCATTCTAGATCAATTGTATGTAATATGGTTGAAATAAACAAAATGGATGAACTATACTCAAATTTTAAAGAATATTTATGATAATACCATTTATAACAAAAATAATAATGGTGGTTTTAGTAAACTTCCCTCATCTTTTATAATAGGTGGGGAATCTAACTTTAATGTTGGGAATATTCCTCCCAATATTAATATTGGTAATCCCCTCTTAATATTTATAATAAAAATACACCTCTAGATACAAATCAAGTACTTACACAAATGGTACATCAAATGAACCTTATGCAATCCTCTAATAGTTCTCAAATTCTCCAAATGTAAAAGCACTTTTTTACACATGTCTAGTCAACCTCAAATCATCATTGCATAGCTAAATCATTATTTTATTTATCCTCCTCTTAGACATTGCAACTGGAATATCATCCCACAAACTTCTATGCATAAAAAAATATTTAACATCTTAAAATTAAACCATTAACACCATTCATTATGTCCATATACATTATAAACATCTCTCCAACTATCATGAATGATGAGACTAAACATCTATATTTCTTCCTAAAATCATTTGGCAATCCAATACCTTTTATATCATAAAACTTCTAGTTAAAACCTTTGTTGGTAATGTAATTGAATATTAAAATCATCTTCTTATATATTTCATTACACAACTAGAGGATTTAGTTAATTCTCTAGTCAAGGAATTCTAACATAAAGAACATCATCAAAATAACATTAGCCATTTCATCAATGCTTAGCAATATCCTAATGAATATTTTTAGGATTTCATCAAATGATGGAATTATTTATCTCACAAAGCTAACCATACCATGAGTAATGATAATATTTTCAAAGAATTTTTTTCTACCCTTAAATCCTCTCTTCAATATAAGGTTAGGACTCTTTCTCCTCATTCCTTAGAAGAGGCTATTGATCAATCAAAAAGGTAAATTTTCCTTATGGTCCAATTTAAACCTTTACAAACGTAATTTTTTTTCTTCCAAAATACAACTAATGAAGTCAACATTAATCCTCTAAATAGTCCTCATCAACCTAAATCAAGAGCATTTAACTCATATAATCAACTACCCTCTACCCTCCCTTCAATGTGAAGAAAATGATGAAGTTATTATCTTTGTATAATCCATTTAATTATACTAACACTACCTATCCACCACTATATGACTCAAACAAATTTTTTTGGTAACATGTCAACATTGGTCACTCTCACAAGACATGTTGTGACCTTCAAAAAAAATTGGTCACTATCATGTTTGTATACAAAATTAACCCTGATGCTATGATCAAAGAGCACTATAATGAGTATGACCAAACTTAAAAAAAATGAAACTATAATTCAAAATATCCAAATAAAAAATCTCAAAAATCTTAAAAATGTTAGATCCCAAAAAATAACGTCCTAATAAATATTTTTGTGCTATCGATGTTGACTATGATCACTATTACAATAATTCCCAATATGTGAATGTGAAAAAGGTCACTACCAACATAAGCCTACTCATAAAGATATTATTACCAAACCTAAGAAGCTTATACAAAATTAAAACTTCTTAAATATACTACAACCAACCTTAATTTATCTTCAAATCAACAAACTAGTGATGATATAGCTCCACCAATATATCCTCAACCTAGTTCTCCCATTATCAGTCTTAAAATCATTACTAATAATAATCCAAAACCTCATTCTAGATCTATCTATAAATAAAAATGAAATTTCCTAGATGAACTTAATTATATGCCTTGAAAAATGTCTCTAATGGAACTAGTGACAACTTCTCATTATCATCATAAGTTTCTCATATAGAATTTAAAAGGAATTGAAAAACTCCCATCTAAAAATCCAAAATTCCTACCCAAACCTCTAACGGTCCTTCACCTTAAAAATTTCATGCTATTGAACCATTTATCAATCCTCTTCAAAAACCTCCATAGAGTTTTCTAAAGAATATATGATTAATAATAAAATTATTTTTTAAGATGATTATCCACCCCTATTTATTAAAATTGAAATAAATAATATCTTAATAAGAAAGGTCTTGGTGGATGAAGGATCCATAATAATATTAATTACCTTTGCTTACTCCAACAACTTGTGGTTGCATTTGGATCCATCTTACTATCTAACCAAAAATAATACACAACAAGCCTATGGTTCATACCTTCCACTTCATAATAATATTATATTAGTTCATGCGTGGTCTCACCATGTTGAGAAGTGTTGTCATTGATGTCAAGGTTAAGGTGGATGTCATTAATATCAAGGTGCATCTAGTAAAGATGCATAGTAAAGTGGTATGTGACAAGAGAGAATGTTAAGGTAACATATTATATCTTAAATGCAACCTATTGTCTCTCCATTGAGAGATAATTTTAAGGTAACCTTATTTTTATTTTGAGGTTGATTTTAAGGTTCAGTACAAGGTAAGCATTTTGTGTATCAGTTCTTGAATACAAGGTTATTGAGAAGGCCTGCACATAAGATGCCTAGTCTGGTACATGAAGGAGCATGGTGGCTCAGTAAGATGATGCATAGAGGCATAAGAGAATTTATGAAGACACTTTATCATTCATATTAATCATTGGAGCACTTAGGATAACTTCAAGGTGTGTCTACAAGGGTATACCCTTTAGGACTATCATGCAACTAGACTAGTCCTAGACTATGCCTGACCTAATGAAGGGTCAAGAAGTGTTTTAAAGACCTATAAAGGATATAAATATATGTTATATAATGTGATATTATTATTGATCATGTGAGTGAGGTGGAGATTGATTGGATAATATCTAAAAGGTATATTTCAAGGCCTAATGTGACCTACATATCAAAAGCTTATAGAACAAAGAGAGAAATAGTGGCCTAATGAGGTATCAAGATCAATTTCCAAGGTGAATATGGAAAAATGAGAATTTTGTAGAGGTATTTAATGTTGTTTTATGTATGTTGACCAAGTCCAAGGTTAAATTTTGTAAGGAAAGGCATGTAATGTGGTTTTGAGGTTTCCTATGTGAAGAGAATGAATAGTTCTCAACCTAAGGAATTTCATGTGGTTATTGGCATGTGTAACCTATGCATGAGAAAAATAATTCGTTAATGGTAGATGGGGAAGGTTCCTATATCAAATTTAAAATCATTGGTTTCATGAATAAGGGCCTAAGCTTTATAAATGATTGTTAAGATTGTAAGATGGTCCTAACCCTGTCTAAAACCCTAACAGTGATTTGATATGAAATATTTTGATGGAAATGACTTAAAATGGATTGAATGACCTATTTTGATGATTGGATCATGTATCAGACTCTCCAAGGTACCTTCACATGGCATTGTTTTGTCATGAGAGTAAGTGGACCCTATAGGAAAAACCTTGTTTCTCATAAATTTGTTGTAACATGCAAAGCTGACTGAGTCAAAGCTACTAAATAGATGGAGGTTGAAGCTTGATAATTATATATTGTGTTCATGGTGGTTTATTATTAGGTTCTATACTTCATATGTGCTAAACTAGTCATGTAAGTTGACATATCACTACGAATCCTAGTGATGTAGATAGTGAGAAAAAACAAGCAAAAGTGAGAATGAGACTAGGGATGTATTATCATGGATTAGGGATGGATAGAAATTAATGGTGTTATTCAAAACTTGTATTACATATTCATGTTGGTTAGATGTTGTGGTGGTTAGTGGATATGTTGAGAATGTTGCTCATGAGTTGACTTATCTTGTGAAGATGAGATAGTGAATGTGTAAGGTTGTGAGATTGGTTTGTAAGATCAAAGTTGTCACTTGAAAATAATATATTTATATCTAAGAGTTACCTAATGATGTCCTAAAAACATCCACATGAATTAGTATTCTCTAAAAGTGTCTACTCAAGAGTTGAAATTCATTCTCACCATGACTGTGTTTGAAGGTAAAGTGACAAATCTAAGTAAACTAGTGGGAGTGATGAGTTGTAGAATCTCAACCCTTATTTGAAGCATCCAATGCATTTTTTTTTTGTTTTTTAAGACATGAATGACATATCCATGCTTTATATAAACTTAAAATTTATTATAATAAGTTTGAAAATTAAATCCAAAATGGTTTGTCTGACTGAGTAAGTTCTATGACTATGAGGAGGAAGAGGAGTATCAATGATTTGGATGAAAGGAGACAAAAAAGAGACGTGTATAGTGAAGAGAGATAGAGAAAGGATCCTAGGTAAAGTAAAGATAGAATGCAAGGAAGTGACAAGGATTTATCATGGATTAAAAAGAGTTGGTAGTATTATATAAGTAGAATAAATGGGTAAACATTCACAATTTATAGGAAGGCTATTATAGAAATAAAATAAAGGATTACTTTATAGTCACAAACATAATATAGGTTCAATATATTAGAGATACATCTTTGGAGATAAGGATCATTTCACTAGGGAGCACACATACCCTGAGCTCATTTTTTTTCAAAATCATAGTAATTCCTACATAGATCTAGATGATGACACTTAGTAAGGACCAATTCTAGAAGAATTTCACAAAAGAACCCTAGAAGTACAAAAGGCTACATATTATGAAGTTGTGCATAGTTTATTAGACCAATAGAAGAAGAACATTACAACACTATTATCTATATAGATAAATACTTTAATTATTATACAAGCTTAATATTTCATTTAAAAACTATAAATTTAAGAAGAGGAATATTATGATGAAGATATATCTGAAACTACCACATCCATAAAATCATAGGAGACATTGTAACCACTGCTAAACCATGAAGCACCCAAATTGCATAGAATCCATAAAAATCAAAACCATTCTAGATGTCAATTGTAATAAATCATCTATGATATCTATAGAAAACCCCACTATGCCAACTCAATTGGGATCACTAACCCACCTAGCTCATTGTGGTGGGTTTGCAGACCCAAAACAATACCTACTCACTTGCACTATCAAATAGAAAGCTAAAGGAATCATTGATGAAGTAGTGGTGAAGTGTGATTTGATTGGAACATTGACTGGTAGAAAAATAGAATTTATATTCAATGAATGTGTTGACTAAGCTATATTACAAGAAGTCAAAATAATGTTGATCATAGAATTTAAAGTCTTGAAATGTTCTAGTTAGGCCATACAAGATCTCAAGGAAATTAGGCAAGGAGCCAAAGTGATTATTTTCAAATATGATCATAGATTTTTAGACGTAATGAACAAATTCAATTTTTTAATGGTAGGCAAGGATAATGTTTCTTTGTTCGTATAGGGACTATGACCAAGGATAAGGTTTTATATTGTACAAACCTAGTTTATTAATATAAAAAAAGCTATAACAACTACAATTTGAGTGGAGTAGATTAAGGATTATAAGGGAGATTTAAATAGTATTTAATACATAGACAACACATTATAAATACTCATAAAAATATTGGAACAACAAAAATAAGAAGCACAAAGACCTAGGTAAGATATTTAGTGTATGGAGTGCAACAAAGAAGGGTACCATAGGAATGAGTACCCGAGAATAAAAACTAAGTTTTGTGATATCTATCATGTAGTAGGAAATGAAACATCTCAATGCCATCTACTAAAATAGTATGTAAGGAACCCATAAAATTTTTACTATAAATTCTATAAATCCCACAACCATGATGAGAAGAATTATCAGGCACTATAAGAATAGAGAGAAGATGTCACCATAAACATCTTTGTAGTAGCTACATAGAAATCAAATATGATAGTGTAGGCTATCGTCACACCTAAATTGACTAGTTTTTGCCCTAATCCATATACTATACCTTGGGTATTAACAATACCAACTTACCAACCTACAGATGTACCTAGTTGAAATCCACTGGTTCATAATTGGACAACCCCTATGCAGAATTAAAATTTGTGGAATTTGGTAGTCTTGTAGCCAATATAGTCTAACTAGGCACCACAACTAACTCAAGATTAATAAGGTAGATATGAGAGAAACCAAAAACCTCAAGGGTGGAATCCTTAACATAATTATGTGAACTATGGACCACAATAGTTTGGTAATTGAGGTTTCCAACCAAATAGAAGATACTATGGAGGAACAGGGGGAGGTTACTAAGGAGGACCATAAGGAGGTAGAGGAAATGAACCTTGACACCCAATTCAATGATATCTATAGGGTGAATTAAACCATGCAAAAAATAATTTCCATATGAATCCACAACATCAATCCTACTATGGCTATTGTAGGGTTTTTAAATAACATAATACATAGGAATGTCTGATATTGGCAAAACAACATGAGGACAAGGCTATAAAAATGTAAATATGGTAAATTCATATATTCAATAGGATGAATTATTATAATCAATCACTCATTATAAACATTCAGATCAAGGATTACCCACTTTGAAATTACCATAGGACTAGGAGATTAGGAAATCACAACCAGACAAGAATCTGGAACCCATCATAGAGAAAGGGTTGATGCACAAAGCAACATAGATTATGAAAACAATTTAGAAAAAATACACCACTAAAGATGATTCTATAGCCATAGATGCACAAATTGATGGCTATATATTACACATCATTCAATAAGATAGTGTTTTCACTACCTTAATAGACTTGATGAAGCTCTTTAGTATACTATAAAATGAAGACATCTCATATAACATCACCAAATTCCTCCATAATTTGATAGAGTATGCATATAAGGACAAAAAATGAGTGGATTAGATGATATGGTATGTACAATCTAAAAAATTATGGGATGTTAATTCAAGAATGCACATTTAAATATCAAGGTATGAGGTACCTAGCATAGTATTCAATTTTGGTAGCACTATTAATATGATCCCTCGATCAACATGGGTTGCTATTGGCTAACCTACTCTAAGTTATAGGCAAGTTATATCCCATTTACACTAAGTCTTATATATTATGGGAATGTTGAGCCAATTGGTTGATTAGAGGATGTGGAGATCAAGGTCATAAAACTGAGCTTGCATGGTGACTTTGAAGTCATATATATGAATATGACTAAGATGCACTATCTTATTCTCATTAGAAAACATGGGTTGATGATGGTTAGATGAACATACAAATAGTAAGGAACTAGTTTGAATCTCATCAAGGAGATAATATTATAGTGATTCCTTTAAATAAGGATGGAAAAAATTCATATTGTATTCCTATAGAGTCTAACTCTCCCTATGTCTATGACAAGAACAGTTGGATGGAGATGAATGTTGAATATAGATAATAGACCTTGTGAGCCACTAAATGTGACTTACTCTATAATCACAAATTATACCCTAAGTATCATTTTAGTTAAGGATTTACCTCTCAAGTATATGTTACCACATGTGGAGATTCCACCATTATTGGTAGATGATGTAAGGTCACCAACTCAATCAAACATAGATGTTTTATATCAAGCTAGCTAAATAAACCAAGATTACATAGAACCAATGAGAGAAGGTGTTCTACCTTGGGATAGGGATTCTTTGGTAAGTGGAGATTATAACACTCACATTCTCAATTAGATGAAGGGTGACCATGAGGTATGAACTCTGCACATGGCTTTTACAACAAAACACCAACTACCCCACTACTTCACCACCAAGGATGTTGGTTATTTTATTGTGTGATTCTAATAATATGTGACTTAAATAAAAAAAGACTTAATTCTCTCACACATACATTTAAGGGGGTTGAAATAAACTAGTGGTCTATATATAAGGATTCACATATACAATGGGATGAATCTTATGAAATCCTTATAGCTTAGTTTTAGTTACCAGAAGGAGTAAGGAAGGACTATCCAAAATTTCATGAAGGAAATTTCCATAAGCTTCATATTTAATGGTAACTTGAGGTCTCAAATGCAGAGGCTATCACCATAAATTATTGGGTAGATATATTCCATTACACTTTGGGTATACTTCCTACTACTTGGTACATACATCATGATCACAAAAGGGAGACAAGACATTGGGCACATATTCAGGGAAATTTTAATCCAAACTTTATTTTTAATGATGACAACCCGTTGACACATTAGGCATTGCAAAATATAAAGATTTCTCTATGCCATGGGATGATTGAAGAATTATATGGACTAACTGATTCATCATCCTCCCATAACATAGCTTATGATTTGAATAAATATCTACATGCCTATAAATTAGATAAAGATAAGGTAAATGTCTCTATTTAACTATGTCATAGAATATAAGATGAAGATGAGTGGATAATAGATTCAAACAAGGAGGATGATATGGATCTCATAGAATTATTCAAACCAAAATGAGACATTAAGACACTTCTAGGTCCAGTCATAGAATCATCTAAAGAATAAAAGTTGTGGCATATTAACATTATAGAATGGGAAGCTGAATGGTTATTGCATGATTCCATTTTTAAGGAAGAATGAAATATTTACCATGAACCCTTGAAAGATAAAATAGATAACATTAAAACCAATGATAGTCTGAAATCGGCACATATTGGTGATTATTGATCACAAGAAGACATATCTAAAGTACTATAGCTTTTGGAGGATTATCAAAACATCTTCGCAACCAAGTTCACTAAAGTCAAGGTTATGGACCCATTTCTAGGGGATATGGGAATTAAAATAAAGGAGTGTGCATGACTTATTAAAATAAGACCATACCATTTGAAGCCAAACATAAAGTTAAAGGTCAAAGTTAAACTAAACCACATGCAGGAGGCCAAAATTATTTTTCCTATGGAGAAATCTAACTAGGTGAGTCTTATGGTGGATAAACCAAAGAATACTAGTGAGATAAGAGTTTGTGGTGACTATCATATTTAAATGAGGCTTATGTTAATGACCCTTTCCCTATCTCATTTATAGATGAAGTTTTAGAACAAGTCACAGGACAAGAGGTATATTCCTTTGCTTATAGTTTTAGTAAGTACCATCAAATTCCAATCACAAAATAAGATAGAGATAATATGACCTTTGAAACAAAATGGGGTTATTTTGAATTTAATTTAATTCCATTTGGACTAAAAAATGCACCTATGATGTTCTCAATGGCTGTTGTAGCTATGTTTAAGGATTTCATCCATGATTTATTATAAGTCTATTGGGATGATTGGGAAACCTTTTGATAGTTTCAAAATCATTTTTCCAAACTAAGTTTGATGTTTAAGAGATGTAGAGTGTTGCAGATAGAAATTAACTTAAAAAAATGATTATTTTTTACAACCTTTGGGGTTTTGTTAGGTTATGTAGCCTATAACAAAGGTATCTTGGTATATCTAGATAAGATCATAGTAATTATGGGATTGACACCCCCAAAAAGTGTGATAGAGGTGGGATATTTCCTTGGAAATATAGGTTAATATATAAAATTTATTAAGGGGCATGTGGTAATATCTTCCTTTTTAGATAAGTTATTAAGGAAGGATACATGGTTCATATGGATAGATGAATTCTAGGAGACATTCATAGATTTAAAATAGAGGTTAGTAACTGCACTAATATTAAATTTTATATATTAGAGTAAGTCATTCCATGTACATGTGGATGCATTAGGAATCACAATTGACATTGTGTTGGTGTAACTAAGAGAAGGTGGTTTGGATCACCCCATTCATTTTTCTAGTCAAAAGTTGTCTTTAGCTAAAAACAATTACACTACCACTGAGCATGAATCTCTTGTGATAATACTCACTTTGTATAAAATTTTCCATTAATTATTAGCTACACCATTTGAATTATTCACCAATCATCAAGCCCTGTGTTACATAGTAAATAAACCTTTGATGGGAGGTTATATATCTCGATGGTTAATGATTTTTTAGGAGTTTTAGTTTTGAATTAATGAAAAACTTGGTTGAGAGAATATTGGTTTAGAACATTTGAGTTAGCTCCAAAATGGTGAAGAGCCAGAGGAAATTCCCATTGCATCACTTGATGCACATTTATTCTAGGTGTCTATGATTCCTAAATAATTATAAGAGATTGCATAGTTTTTGGAATAAGGGACATGTTTGAAACACTAAATAGAGTCAAAAAATAATAATTTTATTAATAAAGACCTTATTATATTATCATTTGAGGATTTATGTACTATCTCATTAAGGATGAAGTACTACATAGAGTAACACTTGAGCATGAATGACATCAAGTACCTTAAGAAGCACATCAAGGCATTGTTAGAGGTAATGTTTTTGGGGATGATACATCAATAAAAATGGCCTATGGTGGATTTATCTATTTTAGGATGCACATCAAATTGTATAATAGTGTGATGTCTATCAAAGGATGGGAAATCCAAACTGTCAGGATGAAATGTCACTCCAACTAATGCTTGTAGAGTAACCTTTTGAATAATGGGGGATCAATTTTGTTAGAAAAATAAATTCACCTATAAAATGTAGTCATTCATGCTATATAATCACTACAACTAACTATTTTACCAAGTGGGTCAAAGTTGCTATGACAACTAGCTATGGTGCAAAGGATATAATAAAGTTCTTATATGATAACATAATCACCAGGTTTGGGTGTTCAATCAAGCTAGTAAGAGATAAAGGTATGAACTTTATGAATTAAACCTTAGAATAAATTACTAATTAATTCTTCATATTTCATCATAAAACTAAATCTTATCACCCACAAGTGAATGGTCAAGTAGAGGCTACAAACAAAGTCTTAGGTAAGATGCTTATGAAAGTATATGATGTTCAGTATGATGACTGGGAGGATAGACTTCCTAAAGTCTTGTGGGAATATCACACACATCACAAAGGTGCATCAATGTTTACCCCATTTCAATTGGTCTATGGTCTATAAGTAGTAATGCCCTTAGAGTATGTTGTACCCAGCTTGCAGATTATAATAATTATGTGTATGGGAAACTAGGAATCTTTAGGGAGTAGGCTATTATAAATAAACAAAATGGATGAAGACCACTATAGAGTATTTTTGACACAAGAGGTAAATAGTGTAGATAGAAATCTTTTCATGATAAGAATCTAGGCATTAAATAATTTTAGATAGATCAACCTATCCTATTGTATGATAGTGAATTTTAAGCTTTTCTAGGAAAATTAAACATCCATTGGAAGAGATAATATATTATTCATGCATTACCTCAGCTAATAATAGTGGTTCTATGGGATTTTAAAAGTAACATTTTACTTGGAAAGGTGAATGGCAATAGGATCAAACCCTACTACCAATAAGTTATGTACCCAAGAAAGAATAGGTGCTCATTCACATTAGTTTAGCATAAGATTCATTTTTATTTATGATGTGTAGATTGGATTTGGGTTTTTTATGTTATGTGTCTAGTTTAAAAGTCCATGTAAATAAATTAGTTATAGTAACCCTAAAAAAAAGGCATTATGCATAGTTTGGAGGAAAGCATCTATACCATAGCTGAAATGAGTGGCAAAGAAAGATAATTAAGTCTAGGAAAGTTATGTATGATAGAAATATTGATGATGGATAATGACTAAGAGATGGGTATTAATACTCCTGCATGTGAGATATGTAGCATATATCCCAAATCATCATCATGATCCACATTAAGAAATAGAATAATGAATTCATAGATTTAGTGGGTCACATCACTCTGCCTATTTGCCACAAAAATATGCCACATCAACAAAAAGTGTGTTAGTTAATCAATCCAAAGATTTAGTTACTAATGTTTTTCAAAAGAATATCTCAAGATAATTTAACTTATTTAAATCTCAATAATAGCTTTGGGTACATGAAGCTTTATATATATCCCCTATAGCTTGTTGAATCACCATTTCATACTTAACTATTTTCAAAACATTTGGTGAGAAACCATCCAAGTCTCTCACACCACTTTGTACTCCTACATTCCAACTAGATTAACCACAACTAAAATATATTCATAATGGATACCACTACATCACTATAATTCATCAAAATTATATCCACTACATAATTACAAGACATTAGGATTGGTTCAAACATATGCTAGGCAAAATTTTCAGATTTGGAGGCATATACTTCTCTCAAATGCATCAAAGAAAGACTATTTGTTCCTGAAGTAGACTTAGATGCAAAACCTTTGGAAATTTTACCACCACATAGGTTCCACAACACCAATGTGGAGTGTTTAATTTGTTTACCTACATTTGGCTAACTAAGTAAAATCATGGAACTTCTATTAGGAAGGTATAATGATGGGAAAATCTATTTATCTATGAACATCACTATATATGTGAATGAGGCCATGATGGCAAGGGCCAAAGGATTGGAACCAGATGGACACTCTTTTGTGCCTTATAAATAAAAATATCCTTTGATTATTACTGAGATTAAGGAGGCCTATACCCATGAAAATTGAGGAATTCCTTTGGATGACATCCTATATGAAACCATATACATCTTATTAAAGTGTATTACTACACATTTATATCAAACCACAAATCCATGAAGGAGGCCATCAAAGGTTTCATTGACATTTCATATCACATGATCCTAAAGGGGGAATAATTAAACTGTTTAAAAATTTTGGTGGCCAAGATTATAATGAATATTTTAAAATTCATCACATTTATGAAATAAACTTTTCAATATCAATTCTTGGTGTTATTGTTTGTATTTACATAGTGGAAGTCTTGAAAAGGCATTGTAAATATAGATGTGGATTACTAGTCAGACATTAAATTCCAAAATCTCATTTATAAACATAGTGAAAGTAACTACCTTACACATAAACAACTATTCAATACATAGTGGGATGAATTCATGGAATTGGTGCTCAAAAACCTAAGAATCCCACCACCTGTGATGTAATTTGTTGGCCAACATACCATGGTTGTGAATCTTCCACAAGGAATTTATGTCCACATTCATGATCTTCCAAAGTATCTGTGTATGAATTTTCCCTTATTTATCGATATACATATGGACCAGAAGGAAGTTGCTTAGTATAAATCTTTGGATACATGTAGAATGACACCTTTGTAGACAATTCCACCTGAT
The DNA here is from genome assembly GCA_037957365.1 of Torreya grandis. Classification (NCBI taxonomy): domain Eukaryota; kingdom Viridiplantae; phylum Streptophyta; class Pinopsida; order Cupressales; family Taxaceae; genus Torreya; species Torreya grandis. The sequence continues at coordinate 298,227 of JARHVA010000276.1, forward strand.
GTTCCCATTCTGGTGGACACCTCACAAAATTCCCTAATAATTTCTAATCTATCCTATCAAGGAAAGTAAAAATCTCACATGATTCATTTATCACCTTCTCCTCTATGAAGGAAGATTCATATCTAGAAGACATGGTCGGATGACTCATATGTACCTTAATTTATTATAGAATGTGAATGGTAACACATTCAAAATGACAAACAAAAAATAGGTTGCTTGAGAAGAAGCATAATAAGCTATCAAGTGTAAAATAAGAAAGGAAGTGAAGAAACAATAAAAGGAAATGTCAAAATGATAGGATTTAAAGGTAAAACAACCTTGGTAAACTGAGGTGCCTAGATAATAAGTGGAGCCATAACCCATTGCTATGTTATAGAACCTTTTGACTATAGAAGTAATTCTACAACCAAATGCACACACCATTCATGTGACAATGGATATCACAATATAGTTCATGAAGATTTTAGGAATAGAGGCCCAACAACATAATCTTGTTGAGGCCAAGGAAGTACACAAGTAGGACATTATTGCTAAGATAGATAAAAAGTAGGCTACTAATGTGGTCTAGTGAAAGATAGCCATGGAAGTGGTAACAACATAACTAGATGATCCTGTTACACACACTTAGGAGATTGAAAAATATGGAGATACAAAAAACATAAAATATATTCCTTTCCCTCCTTATCCTCTATTTATATCTACATAGACTGCCACTATGTCCATGTTTCTTGTAGATCCCCCCACTCTTCCAAATATGGTTGAGGCTGCACAAACTGACCCTCCACAAATTCAATCTATGACTCCACCATCTACCTCTTCTAATTATCAACCCCTCCCCACCCTATGTTAGGCCTCACTAAAACCAATTTTTGATGTGACATCCAAGTTTTAACACTTAGCACTCATGGATGTTCCTTCCACACCCTCCCATCACATCATATTTTCATTCCCCCTCACTCCATTGCAATGCCTTCCTACCATGATCTCCACTATTGTCTCTATTATTCCCCCACCCACTAATGAAGCATCTCTTAATGTTTCTAAACTTTCCTTAGCTAGACAGTTGGAAGGTACTTCTAATTTTTAGGAGTCCATTATGGATACTACTATTTCTTTATAGAATAGGGTAGCCTAGTTATAGCAGGATAACTCCAACCTATAGAGTGTGATAAGAAACACTACTAATTTTATTGAAGATTCATACCCCACCCTTTAATCTCAAGTTATGGTCCCTAATTTTATGTTGGATCGCATGAAAATTCTAAAGCTAGTGGCCTAACTTATGTAGGATTGGGTGAGCATCCAATAGGCCAACTATCTAGATTTATAAAGTTAGGATATCAAGGAGGAGTTGAATGAGTTATGAAATATACTAGATATTTATCAAATTTAACTCACTACTATGATCATCCAAACCATATCTATCACTCATGGTTTGATCGACTTGAAATCTAAGGTGGATGTAGAATGGAATGGTATGCTTCTTGAATTCACCACTATGAGTTCTTCTAAATCCACCATGTGTGATGCCTCTATCACTTTTACTAGGTTTGCATCTACATTTAAAGCATCCATGTAATATTGAGACTCCTTTATGCACCATTTTTAGGATTGGTAGACTCATATGATATTCAATAACTTTTATAGGATCCAAGCATAATGCCATGTTGAGAATCTCACTCATTTGCATGAAGACATTTATGGTAAAATGAAAAGTGCTAGACACTCTCTTTTCTACTACAAACATTAATATTTCATAATTATTATATTCTCATATTCCTTTACAAGTACTTATGCATAAAATTAAAATAATATTTGATTTATTGGTAGAATTATAAGATAAATGTGGCTGAATTTGATAGTACTATCACTCCACTCATTGATGTCCCTACCATTATTCCTCCCAGTCAACTCCAATAACAATTATGATAGATAAATATTTATTCTTTTAGTTATTCATAGAGTTATATGTAAACTTTTCAACCACTAAATGCATCTATTTCACTATCTATTCCTCCTTCATCCAACTAAGTTTTTTTAGTGTACAACAGGGAATTTTACAATTTTGATTCTCAACTTTTTGTTTGCTAGGAGCATAGGAACTCATAGAGCTAGATTGGTGGAAAAACCATAAGGGAGACCCTCTATTTTATCTATTCTATTTAAAACCTAAAAGGGAATTAGAAAGTATTGATTCTTAGTTTAAAACCCATGAGGGTAGCTAAGTAGTGTGTAATGGGTGAAAACCATTAAATGACACCTTGACTGATCTATAGTTTCTATGTGTTTTACATGTTTTTTATTCTGTAGACTCTTAGTTCTTAAAATCTTGCTTTAAGAAACGATAAAAATTTAAGTCCAATAAATTTTTATTTTGGGAATGTTTCCACTAACCACTCACATCTATGAGCATCCCATGTGGATAGGGGTCATGGTTTCTTTTTTGTTAGCGGTTATTCTACTAGATTGTTATGAAGATATTCTATTTTTAAATACAATTAGGTACATGGAATATTTAGCAATATAATACAAGTTAAAATACATGGATTCCAAGTATAGACATTGTGGTTATAAAAATATAGTTTTCAAGATTATATATTCCAATGGATTCTAGTAGAATGAGCTAGATAGTGTTGGGTAATATTGTATGCAGGCCTCTTGAGTATAATTTCTTACTAAATATTTGAAGAAATTAGTATAGTCATTATTATCAGGAATGAATGTGTAAATGAGTGATTTATAATATGAATATTTTAAGTAGATTTATTAATTGATGGTTAATATAACACCTCTACACTTATGATGTGAGATATATCTTTTGGGTACTAATATGTGTTACAAGTCTATCACTCTCAAAAAATGTTTTGTCTTCTATTTGACATTATCTAATCATTTTAAAGCTAGGTTATATTGCATAATAACTCTATTAATTGATAATATTCCTTTGTAGATAATAATTACTTTGAATTGTTAGAAATCTTATTATGTTAATTAAAAACAAAAGTTCTTTTCTATGCAAGTTTGACAACTTTATTGTCATACCTAAGTTTTACCATTAAATCTCTATCTAAGTAGATAATCATGGAATTACTCAAGATTATGTAAACCTCTATGATCTTAGGATAAAATTTGAATACTAAGTAATGATTTGCCTTTTCCACAAGCTTTTCATAAAATCATAGGAGTTGTCCTTGTAATTATCATGTTTTGGTGAACCTAGGAACCTCTGCTAATAATGGGGTAGATGATGCTTGCAAGAGAGCCAAAAAAACCATGGTGCATCCCATGACTATCAAAATTTTGAGAGCCAATTACAAGGTATGGTCATCATTGACCAATGCAATGTCTCCCATATCATCATTTTATTTTCCTAACAATGATCTTAGACACTATAATCCCAATGGCAAAGTGGAAACCCATTTGAGGCCACTAAGAGGAAGGGTCCAAGTTATCGACCATCATGAACATACTTTGGATAAAACATTCATCAATGATTAAGAGGAAAAGGAATCCATTAATAATATGTACATTTTTTGGGGTGAAACTAGAGATATATAGGAAAGTGTAATTTGGAAGAGTATAAGAGAGGCAAAAGTCCCCAAAACCTGAGGAAGTTCATTCCACTGATGAATACTTGAGAAGAAAAATATTTCAAGTACTTCCAATTACACTTGTTTCATAAAGGACAACTAATCCAATTCAAGTAACTCTACCACCTTCTATTGTTCCTCCAATTTAAGCTATTTTAGCTACATATCAAGGAAAAAATTTAGAGGGTGATTCATAATAACAACTCCATTATCTAAACAAACTCCTCTTCATCCTCTTAGATATGATGTTAGTCCCCATTATCCATTCATTATAGAACTATAAGATGCAACCATGGATTCTCCTCTTCATAGTCAAGTTCAAAAACCAAGTGTTGAGGCTATGATCACTAATAAGGACACTCTAATTATAAAAATTTATACTAAAATATGTTTAAAGGTGGCACATAATGCTAAAATTTTCACTTCTGTTAAACCAATTCAGACTAATATCACTCCCCCTTCTATTTCACATATTGAAATATTGTTTTCTTATTATCAACCTTAACATACATTATTATAATCCACAACACTTATTTAATAGGCTTCCCTTATTTTGAAATAATAGTCCCTTACATTGCCTTTTATTACTCCCACCACTTATTCCATAGTTAAAACAAAAGAAATATTGAACATAAAAGCCCCTCTTTAAGGGTAATTACCAACTATGGTTCCTTTCAACATCACTTCTACCTTTAAGGTCACAGTTATATTAGGGCTTCCAAGCATTATCGATAGAATCATTACAAATCATAAGGACATTGTTGGAAAGGGATAAATGGATCCAATTCAATGACAAGCTATCTTAGGAGTAAATAAGGAAATAACTCAAGGATATGATGTTTCCTATCCTTCCACATTGTATTCATTATCCATTTACAATCCACCTATATTCACCATACCAGCCTCTTTATTCACACCACCCAAACTTTTTCCTACCCCTCAAATTACTTCATCATCCACAAGAATTATCTTTGTATATTTTGATCCCCCCACTCTTACATAAGTAATAACATCACCTAAAAATCCATCACTTTTTAATACTCATACCCTTACCTTTCCTAATCAAGGAACATATTAGATATAATAGATATAAATTTTAAAACTACAAGGCAAGATTTAGTAATTATTGACAATATAGAATCAATCATCAAGTTTTAGTAAAATAGAAGGTCCATGAAAAGGGTTACATAAATAAGGGTGAAAAAATCCTCTAAGATAATTATCTCTGGGAGTGAAGAAAAACTCTTCACATTTATTAAAAATACAAAAATCAAACCATGTGAAATATATGAGTATGCAAAAGACCCCAAATCAGTGATTATATCCACTAGGGACATGGATAGGAAGCTAGATAAGGGATTTAAACTTAAAATGGAAATATTATAGACTCAAAAAAAATTTAAAGTCCTTGATAATGTTATTATTTCTGTTGATAAGACATTTGAATTGTTCTACAATGTACTAATTGAAATTGTTGAGGTTGAAAGAAAAATCATTCCTTTAAGGAATAAGGTTAAATTATATCAAGATAAATTGGTGAAACCAGAGAATAGATTGACCAATATCTCAAAATTAGTGACATGGGATAGTGTCCTCACAAAGAGGTAATGCCTCTAATAGAAAAACAAATTAGACATGGGTTTTGGGCATGAAGACATATTTCAAGAATGGGATAACAAAATACATGGAGCAATATGGACTATTGATAAGCTTATTGACAAAAAAAATTGAAACTCTTTAAGAAGGCTAGTATTCATGCAATTTTGATGCCAAATGGTAAGTTAGTCCCACATGATCACTTTTTTTCTTAACTAGTTCTATTTATTAAATGTTTTGAATAAATAATAGCACATGCAAACTAAGGGAGTTGTAGTGAGGTAATTGAGCTAGTCACTTATGCAAAAGATAAGGTCAAAAGAGAAACTATAGTCAAATAGTTATTGATTGATCCTCTCCTAAATCATGAAATAAAAAAATAAAAATTAACGTTATCTTTAAATTTCCAATTATGGACCCAGCTTTGGTTGATAAGAAGTTTCTAGATGTGGCACTAGTTCTATAAAGTTGGCATATAGGCCTAATTATAACTACAAGTCCAATCACTTTGGCATGTCCCTATTCTAGTCAAACATAGAGTCCAATATAGTGATATAGAGTTCTATTTTTATCTATAACAATCCAATTTTAAGTTAAATTGGTAGTTTAATTTTATCCATAAGACTCTTTGATTATTACATGTACTCTATTATTGTCATGGTGATGCCATTAAAACTTATTTATACTTTGTAATTCACCTCCTAATGGGATATATATTTTTGGAATTTCAATACAATATTTTTAATTCTTTGTAAATTCTAATGAGATTATGTTTTTATTCTCTTTCTCAAAGTTATATGTATGCATGAACAATTATAACTAGGCTAATTTTATTTATGAGATTGATATATATGTTTAATTTTAAAAACAATAGATTGAGCATGTAGTTATTCTTATTTTTTTATGTGTCAGGATCTTGATTTACTTTTACCCTGTGATATTGAGCATGTAGTTATTCTAATTTTTTTTTGGTTTGTAAGTACTATCCTATGACTCTCTAATGTGTCTATTTTTCTCTAAGTGATAGTTATAATAGGGTAAAAATTAACATAATTTCATGATTGATCTCACTAGATCATATTTATTAATAATAATTTATTATTTCTTTCATATGACAATCTTCTTTTCTTACCTACTATACTATTTTTTAAAATTTTATTTTGATCAGATCCAAATCACTTTAATATAGTTTTTCTTGTGAATAAATCCATCCTAGGTTTATAAATATTTGTTTTTCCATAGAATAGAGTGAACTATTGGAAGTACTTAGGTCATAATTATCTACCCTGATCAAACTATTATTCCACCTTGACTATATAGGATAATAACAACCTACAACTTGTGCCTTGGAGTGGGTAACGACTGGTCCTAAAAAGAGGGTTTTATCCTATAAAACGATTAAAGTGGGTGTATAAAACCTACATCGACACACTTATCAAGTATATCTTTATGAATTAATTATATCCATTTAAATATTCCATTAAGACATCCACCCTTAGAAATATAAATATATACTTGATTTTGATATTTTTGATTACTTGAAAATATGTGCACATTCTCAAATAGTCACTTTTATTAGGTTCCAATATTTATAGAAATACACAAGGGGTTTAAATTTATTGGATCAAACCCTTCTCCAAAAACTCATTCACTTTCCTCTTCACTTATGAATTTTCCATAGGAGTTAACATATAAGCTACCTTATTTGGGAAAAAATCTATCGAAACTAAATCAATGTGATTATTAATGTCTCTCATATGTAGTAGTCCATATGAAAAATAATTAGACACTATATCATCAAATTATTTGAAAAAATTATGAATTTCAAAAGGAATATCATTCACATTTTTTGTGATCACAAATTGCGAAGGATATAGGATGAAAAAAAAGCATGCCTTCTCCTTCTTTGTCTCCTTCAAAAATTCTTTACCAAAAACCATCAAAACTTTAGGATTGTATTCCTCCTCTACCTTGGAAAAATTTATGCCTATTACCATCTTTCAAAAGTGTTTAAATATTTTCACATATCACATCATCCTAATATTAACCGATCTCAAAATCAGCCATACATTGTTCATTCACAAGCACTTACTAACCCTTAAGTAACCAATAAACTTTGTATGGGTTCAGATTGAATTATATTTTCATCCCAATATTTTTTATCATTTCCTTTGAAACTAAATTATCCTTTTTATAGATATATATAATAAATTTTCAATACTTATTACTTTGATAATACTTTGGAATAATTTATTTATTTTTACTACTTCACCTTCTTCCTTGTCTAGTTTCAACTCACTCTCTTCATCATAAGAGATTCACCACATTTGGGTTCTTCCATATATGTTTTGGAGATATAAATATCTCTTCATATGAATTATCACTATGATTTCCTAATTTATTTATATTTTTGTTTCTCTAAAATTATGTGGGGCATTCAAATTTTTTATTCCCAACCTATCCATATTCATATCACTTACCTTGAAATCTCCACCTATTCCTCTTATGAAGTATCATTTTCCTCTTTGATTTTAAACTCTTATTTGATATTTATAGTAAAAAAATTAAATAACTTATTGACCTTATTTAGTATTATTTTTTATTTTGCCATTGTTGTGTTTGATACCTCTTGATAACCTTCATCCACCTCTAGATTTCATTTTTTACTAGTAGAGAAACTTTCATTTAATTTCAATGCACATTGATATTATTTCTAAACTAAATTCAAATTAAATATTATAATCTCATCTTGAACATAAATACAAATTTCATTTACATACCTTGAAATTTTTCTTTGTCATATTCCATATAACCAATTCTAATGGAAATTTTATAAAACTCTTCCATATACTCTTTTATACATAATTAATTTTTCAAAACATTATTAAAATTATTTAATAAAAAAAGATATTAATATAAATTTAATAACTCATCTTTTAGCATTGTCACTTTATATCCAAATTTTAGATTTTATTTTTTCCCATTCTCTCTTTCTTATCTTCACATGATCCTTCCATAAGGATGCATTGATTTTAATCTTGGTACAAGAAAACTTCACCTTATTTAGATCATCCATTGATTCATAATAAATATATTTGTCCATGTACCTAACCCATTATATGATTTCCTCAAGGCTAAATATTTCATGATAGAAATGAATATCCAAATTTTGTTTACTACACAATTTTGTAACATATCTAAAAAGTATACTCTTAGGTTTATTCAATATCTCTTTTAATTCATCATCTTGAGATTATAATATTTCATCATCACTCACATATTAAACATGAGTTCCTATTATCTATGACTTATACTTTGCATCTAATCTTTATTTTATTCCTCTTGTCATACTTTCTAAGTCTATAAATCTAGGTTTTATCAGTCATGCTACCCTTCCAACATGATTGCATCTATGTGCCATAAATTATCCATAGTGCAAGCATGTCTTTCACAACTTAGTAATTACTCAACAAGATTCTTCACACACAACCCAATAAGGCAAACATTTATCTAATACCAATTTGTGTAGAAGTGAATGCGGGGGGGGGGGGGAGTGAATGGTTGCATTAATCCTTAGTAATGTTATACAACTCCCACTCTCTCAATAATACAAGAATCAAAATGGAAAAATATAATCTCTTTATTAATGTTTAGATATGTTACAGAGATTAAACACAAACTTAAAAAATTCCCTTCCCCTATCATATGAATAAGACTCCCTTAGTTTAATGACTAGGTTAAAATGAGCATACATCATTAAAGAAGCTCTTGGATATACTCTCACTATTTGAAATTATCTAAACCCTTTATAATCTTTGCTATAATATGCTCTACCCCAACGTACTTAATCTCTCCTTAATTTTCCTTAGGTGATTAAGATAAAAATGAAAAACTCTCCAAAAATTTATTTCAAATTTGGTGTCTTGATAGTAACATCCTATCGCATCCTTTGATCTCCATCTATCTGATAAAATTGTCAACACATCACATTTTTTTTATCTATGTAGTTACTTGACATATCTTTAAAAAAAAAATTAACCCCATGGCTTATGTAACCAAGGAAGTGTGTAACCACCACCTACAAAAAATGGTAGCTCTAAAAATGTCACTTACATGAAGAAAATATTTCATATTGTTCTAAATAAAAGGTTGTTTAACCATTCAAACATGGATGAAGCCATATTTTGTGCACTTACATACCTTATGGAAATATTGATGTTCTTTAGTTTGAAATTTGATCTCACTCCACACACATAAAATTTTGATACAATAGCTTGAACCCATGTTTTTGGATATTGTAAGATATTTTGTGAACTTGGATGCATGAACATCATTATTGAAAAAGTTGTGAAGGTGTGTTAAAATGTACAAAAAATGGGGGATAATTTTATGTGGGGGATGACTTTGATATTATTGGTGATTAAATAAATTTAGATTATTGAGGCTAAGTATAGATTCCAAAATAATAGTATATCAGGATCACACATGGTGAAATATGTAGTTCATAATTTCACTCATTATATGACAACCCCATATAAGAAGAAGATTAAGGTGTGGTATGAAATAATACATAAGGCATTAAAATATAATTTTAGGATACTGTCAAGGATGCATATAAAGGATTTATTAGGTTTTATGTCATAGCACACTATTCATTGGTGACATTAATGACCAAGAATTAGAGTTGGTCAAGTTGGGAAAAATCATATATTTTAAAAGTGTAGTATTTGGAACATGTGTTAAATAGAGAAAAGGACATGTAAATTCCAATTTTATATGCCACAATAATCGGTGTGGTAAGAAATTAGTTTAGGTAATATAATCCTCTAGGTAAAACTAAAGCATCATAAGATGAAGATTCTAAGAATGAGATTTTAGATCTCAAACCATAAGTTCTTGAAAATTTGGATAATGATAGTAAAATATCAAAAACGTGTTGAGACATTAAAATAAGAAACATATGCACCATTTAAACCAACATAAGATATACCAATAATTATTGATGGATTTATTGTATCAAAAGGGAGGAATAGAGAAAAAACACTAGTTTGAGGAAGTTGCACATGGTAATGGGATGATAAAATGATAGCTAATCATATTTATATGGTTAACATAAAAATAAACAACCCTAATTATATGTGAACTAAAGGAATACAAGGAATTTATTTTGACTATGAAGGTTTTGTGCTACATAATTGACAATTATTACTCAAGGACGAGCTAAAATATGGATCCATGCTAGAAGAGAGTATAGAACATGAGTTCCAAGTCAAGTACCTACAAGATGGATAACTCTAATATTAATGAAATCCAAGAGAGTGTTGAAGGACCTAGATAATATGAAATTCTTTGTACTAGTGAAATCCCACAAAATCCTAGTGCAAAAATTTTAGTTTGACAATATTGTTTTAAGCCAAACCCATAAGGAAAAGTGGTGTTACATAAGAAAAAATTGATACATCTGTGTATAAATATTCTAGTTTGGAATAGATTTTGTGTAAGTGGGAATTGAATAAACATGGGATGGATAAATCACTGAGACAATAAATGAGGATAAAAATTGGGTTAGACAATAATAAACCAATAGGGAACTATAGGAGACACACAAGGTGAGAATAAAACTAAAGGACATATTGGGAAAAAAGAGACAATAATTAGAGGAAGTTTTGCTAGTTGGGAATACACATTAGGAAATGGGAATAATTATAGTGATTGAGCTATCATCTTATAGAATGTCTTTGGAGATGATCATACATAATAATGTGACTGATGATGCACGTGATTTTTTTTTTTTTAATATTCAAATTAAAGATCCATGTTTTTATGTCCCTATGAAGACAAATTGTGAAGGTAAGGGGAAAATATGAATAATATAGTAGAGATAAAGAGGAAGGTATCATGGTGGCTGACCCAAGAATAATGAAGATGGAAATTTTCAAGGTAGCACTATTGAAATTGGCCATGAAAATTAAAAAAAGGAACTTACTAATAGACATGTGTGTTAGACATGTGAGGGAGGAATTGAATCATTAAAAGGAAAATATAAATAAATGTGAGGAATAAATTTAGTTTTTAATGGATTTGGTAGATATGAAGAAACCAAATGTATTTTATGGTGATGACAATAGGAATGGAAATTGCATACTTGATATTTTGGTTCCTATAAAAAAACAACATTTTGAAAAAGAGCTCCAAGAAGAATGGCTAAAGGAGTAAAATTTAAAATTTGAGGATTACATGAAGATCTTAAAAAATAAGACAAATAATCTCCACTTGAAATCCAAGTAACCAAATATGATATTTATAAGGATTCAATGATGCAGAGGAATCACTTAACAAGTTACTCTCTTATCTCTTGTTTCAAATTATTCTTCCTTTATCAAAGCTTAAGGCAAAGAGTTTAATATGGGATTATGAGCTTCAATTTTTATTTTTGATCCTTATTAAATTAATAATTCTCATTCTAATCTTATTATACCCCTCATTAAACTCACAAAACTTCTCAATACGTCTTTCCCATCCTACACAACTTCTACTTTAGTAGACAACCTTGTAGCCTTTTTTAGGCCTTTTGCAATGGTAGGGTCTAGTACAAACTATTTTCTAGAAACTACTAACATTTTCTATCATTCTATATATTTTTATGCATCTCCAAAAATTCTCTTGGCTATAATCTACTTGAAAGCCACTTTTTAGTCATTTTAAGGCTATGTTTAGGCCTATTTGGTCTCTTTAGCCCTGTCTAGTCACAATTGCTTATATTCATATGCCACCATACTAAACCAATTATAAAGATTTAAAATCCATTATTATACGTGAAAGCCTATAAAATTACATATTTTGGCTAATTTTAATTGGTGGTAAATCTTTAAAAATGATATTTTGTCTTAAAACCCTAATATAGGGTTTACATAGTCTACACGGACCTGAGAAAAACATTTTTTAGGTTTTAGTTCCCAAAAATGGTTTAAAATTACTATGAAGGTTTATAAATCTCTATATAAACCCTTGAAACCTTTTCTAATCATTTTATTCCACCCTTAATTCCTCTATTTAACTATTGTTTTACGTTTTGGCTTCACTGTGTTTGTAAATACAATCTACTATAGGGTTTAAGCACTTAGCACATGAAATACATATCCAAGATGAAATATAAATTCTTTAAAAAATTTAATAACATTAAAAAATTATCTTTCCAGATTATAGAGATAATCAATCAATATTTCGCTTAATCTTCTTTCACACACTATGCATTATATCTCCTTAAACACAGAAAACATGGTATACAGGGTCTGTAGTATTGAAATTTCACAAAGACATTTAAATAAATTAAGTATATATTTTAAAACCATAAAAAGTTTATATCAAACTCACAAAAGACATAATGAGCCTCATATTCATATATTTATTTAGTCTTTCTTCATTGGGCATTCACACATAGTCATACTCTAATTCACATATGCAAGAAACAAGGACTGTAGTCAAGTTTTACCATTATGAGGAATTAAATTCATTATTTTCTTGTATATTTAACCCTATTACATTTTAATTAATCTCAATAAATATGTAAAATACAAAAACTTACAATTTTTGTATAGCCTATAATTACTCTAACAACCTTTTAACCCTCCAATAGTCATAAAAGGTTGCTTACAACATTGAAGGTATACACTAAGTGTATTTGGCCATACACATATGATATGAGGCCCATGGTATATACCCATGGTTTCTTAAATAATTTTCAATTAAAAACATAAATACTGATTCATCCCTTAACACACACAAAACTCCTAAACCATGCTTGACAAATTCAAAAATTCAAATTATTGAATTTGGTGGGAAAATGCAAATTTTGAAATCTAATATACCCAAACACCCCTAGACACTTGGAAAATATTATAAAGTGTGTACTAAGGCTCATAACATCCTTAAAACACCCTAATCATTCTAATTAACCACCTATACACTTGATCAAACCAAAATTTGTTTAAACAAATATAAAACATGTCATCCTTAGAAGGATGCTCTTGCATTATACTATTGAGGTGCAAAAGAAAATTTAAATGAAATTTTAGTCAACTTTTATTGAATTTTTCCATAGAATATCTCTCTCATGTTCACTCTAGCTATGTAATGTTACATCCTCCTATATCCCAAGGCCTATGAGTAACACATACACCTCCTCATTCTTTGACTAAGATTGTATTGGCTCTTCCTTTAAGGTTATCTTTATGAATATTGATCTCCAACATGATCATCCTCAGCATATTTTTATTATCTTACAAAAAACCTACACATGGAATACACATGTTAAACTTAAAATACTCCTTCTTGTCTTCTATGAATCCACACTCTTACACTTGCATGCTTGTCCTTTCTATGCTTAGATCTACTACTTGTTATACTACTATTAATTATTCCATATTCTCTCTTACATTACTATCAACCTATTCAACTTCATTATTCCTCTCTTACTGTTGTTTACTCTCCATCTGATTAGTAACTTCACTTCCATATCAAAATCTCTGAACACACCAATCTTACTAGCAAAATTTTCTAGATACTCCATGCTCCTAATCAAGGACAAGTGATAAGTAAAGTTTACAAATATCCTTTTCAAATTTTGATTTGAAAAAAAATGATAATGTTGTGATGACTGTAACAAATCTTTATTTCTTACAATTAACACCTCATAATTCTTATCAACTGATGCATCCTTTTTTATCACTTCTATGACAATTTATACTACACCTTATTATTCTTGGCAATTGTTCTTTGTTATCACACTTTTGTCCTAAATGCTGAAACTAATTTATTTTGGCAAGTATTCTTTCTCACCAAACATCATTACACTACTATGTACCTCTTTCCATGCTTGAATATCCTTCAATGGTGTAAGTATTGAATCTACCATTATGCATATCTATCTTATCATACTACCATGGTATACCAAGGATGATATGGCACACATCAATGGGAATCACATCACATAAAAATTATGTTCTTATACCCACCAATCTGCAAGTCTACATAGCATTATTCATTCACTAAGACTTGATTACTATTTTGAATCCAAGAAACTTTGTAAGGATGTGGATGTTTTTTGATTTCTAATCCTAACTTAACTACCATCATAGAAGAAACAATATTATCCATACTACCATTATTAACTATGACTTTACAACATTTACCTTTGCTCTTTCACATGTCTTAAACAATGTCTTTCTCTATGGTGGCTCTTTTCCCTTATGGATTGTCTTCAAAATAACTCTCCTCATTAGCAAACTCTCCCCTATTTTATGTTCTTACATATAGTTTGTAAATGAATCTACACTCTCCTATTATTTCTAAACCATTTTATTTCTATTTTCACTCCAAGTGTTTCCACTTTGAATGTATTTTGGAAACTCATATGATTTATGTCCTATAAATTTGTTACACTTGAAACACTTTCCAACAAACCCATTATTGCCTCTTCCTCTAACATATGATCTTCCACCTTTTTGTCCATAGCCACCTCTACTAGATGGACTTGAGATCTCAAAGTTGTTTCTAACTTTTTTATTTTGATGTTGCCATTGATTTTTATTATTTGGCTATCCTTTTCCTTCTTGATGACCTCTACCTATGTAACTTTTAGCACCTCTACCTCTATTTTTTTGGACTTTGCCTTATAAATTTTTTAATTATACCTTAAATTCAACTTGATAATCCTCCTCTACTATTCTTGGTGATAAAATGTTGATCTCATCTTGAATGATAAACTTCAGGCCATTAATGTACCTTACAACCTTTTTACATCATCCTCTACATGTACTTATCTAGTGGCTAGTTTTTATAATTCCTCTATGTATTATTTCACCATCATATCCTTTTATCTCAAATTTTGTATCCTCTTAAATAAGTTGGTTTGATATTCCTTAGGCATGAATTTGCCTTTCATCTTGGCCACCGTTTTATCCCTTGACCTTATCTTCTCTTTTCTCTTCCTTATTTATTCATGTATTCTATTCCACCATAGGGATGCATGAACCTTGAGTCTTGTCACTAAAAAAATAAACTAGTTTTCCTCATTCACCTCTTCATAATCAAAATACTTATCCATAGTTGTGATCTAATCAACCAGCTCTTCAATATTGAGACTGCCCTCATACATTGGCACCTCTATCTTAGGTTTTGATGTCACTCCAAGGATTGACCTTATAAACCTATATTAAACTATATATTCCTCTCCTTATTTTGATACTTCTTATTGAGTACCCTCATCCTCTTCATCACTCACATCTCCCCTATTTATCTCTCTTCTCTAAGCGAACTCCATGGCTTGTAACCTTGCCTACAAGTTCCTTACCTCAACTACCTACAACCTTATTTGGGATGTTTATCCTCCTCATCCTCTAGGTTACATGTGTCCTTAATGACTTCCTAATATCCCCTAATATCTAAGACCAAATTACGTAGAGGAATCACTTAACAATTCACTCTCTTATCTCTTGTTTCAAATTGTTCTTCCTTTGTCAAAGATTAAGGTAAAGAGTCCAATATGGGATTATGAGTTTTAAGGTTGTTTATGATCCTTATGATATTAATAATTATAATTATAGTCTTATTATACCCCTCATCCAAATTACAAAATCTCTCAATACATCTTTCCCATCCTACAAAACTTCTTCCACTTTAGTAGACAGCCTTATAACCTTTTTAGGCCTTTCAAAATGGTACAGTATAGTACATACAAGTTTTGAGCAACTTATAAAATTTTATATCACCATCCATCTTATTATACATCTTCACAAATTCTCTTTCCCATAAACTACTTGGAAGTCACTTTTTTTAGTCCCTTTCAAGGCTCTGTTTAGGCTTAATTAGTCTCTTTAGCCTTATCTTAGTCATAGTTGCTTACATCTGTATGCCACCGTACTGAACCAATTATTAAACTTTAAAATCCATTAGTATACATAAAAAAACATCAAATTAAGAATTTTGGATAATTTTTTTGGCAACTCCTAAAAAAATGAGATTGTCTTAAACCCTAATACAAGGTTTACACAGACTGCAAGGACATGAGAGTAAAGTTTTTGAGGTTTTATTTTTAAAAAAGGGTTTCATATTAATTTTAAAGTTTATAAATCTTTTTATCAACTTATCACACCTTTTCCAATCATTTTATGCCACCCTTAATGCATCTATTCAACTATTGTTTCAAGTTTTGGCTTGACTGTGTTTGTAGATATAATCTACTATAAGGTTTATGCACTTATCACATGAAATACATATCCAAGATGAACTGTGACTTATTAAAAAAATTAAAACATGATCTTTTCAACTCATAGAGATAATCAATCAATGTTTCACTTAATCTTCCTTCACACACTATGCATTTTATCTCCTTCAACACAGAAAACATGGTATACATGGTTTGTAGTATTGAAATTTCATAAATACATTGAAATAAATTAAGTAAATATTTGAGAAACATCAAAAAACATATATAAAAATCACCAATTACATACTGATCCTTAGATTTATATCTTTATTTAGTCTTTGTTCATAGAGCATTCACACATAGTCATATTATAATACAAATATGCAGGAAATAGGAACTATAGTCAACTTTTACCATTATGAGGAATTAAATTCATTTTTTTCTTAGATATTTAACCCTATTCCATTCTAATTAATCTAAATAACTATCTTTAATCCAAAAACTTACATTTTGTGTAAAGCCTATAACTACTCTAACTACCTTTTGACCCTCCAATGGTCAAAAAATGTTGCTTAAAACATTGAAGGCATACACTGTGTATTTGGCTATATATATATGATCTAAGGCCCATGGTAAAAACATATTGTTTCTTAAATAATTTTACATTAACAACATCAATATTGATTCATCCCTTAACACACACAAAACTCCTAAACCATGCTTGATAAATTCAAATTATTGAATTTGGTGGGAAAACGCCAATTTTGAAATCTAACCTACCTAAGCACCCATATATAGTTGGATAATATTCCAAAGTGTGTACCAATATTCCTAAAAACCTTAAAAAACCCTAAACATTCCAATTAACCACCTAGACACTTGATCAAACCAATTTTTTTAAAAAATAAAACAAAACATGTCATCCTTAGAAGGATGCTCCTACATCATTCAACATGCATAAAAATATATAGAGGACAAATGAACTAATATTATAACACACACACACACACACACACACACACACACACACACACACACACACACACACACACACACACACACACACACACACACACACACACACACACACACACACACACACACACACATACCTTATAGAATTAATTTCTTCTAAAATATAAAAATTAGAGACAAAATAAAACCAAAGAAACTTTAGAATTCAAGATAGAAATGAGAAAAAATAACACATATTTTAATGCCATCTATAGGAGAGGAAAGTATAGTGATAAAATTATATGAGTAGTAGAGGAAGTTGAAATAATCCATATTAACAAACTATTGAGGAAATATTGAAAATATAGAGGTAATAAATAAATTATTGGAGGATGTACAAGAGTTACTACCACAAATTTAACTAGTCATTGATATTTGGGATTAGATAAATAATGAATTAAATGTTAAATTGGCCGAGATTTTTATTTCTCTTAAAGGAGAACATACCATAATAGAGTTGAGTTGTAAATTTTCTAAATGAAAATAGGAAACATTGTTTGTGGGAATGTTAACCCCTTATATGCACTTAAGGAAAATAAGGAAATATTTTATAAGACTACACACAAGTGAGACATTATAAATTTTATTATATAAATTTAAAGTTAAAATTCAATATAATTCACATAAGAAGGATCATGTTGTATGGTAAAAATGATGCACATTACGTGGTTTATAAAAAACACATGCTTGATGAAGAAACAAACTTGAAAGACAACCATAAAGAAAAAAATTGAAGGATATTTAAAAAAATAGCAAGCATGAAGACAAGGATAATATGGATTGCATGGGATTGATCTAATTTAAAGGATGTTGTTTAAGATAAATGTAATATTCCAATGTGCATGATAAGTGAATGGATCAAATAAAGAGTATTTTTATGTTTAATATAGATGGAAATCCATAGCATGCTTATGTCAAGGATCCACCAAGACATTTATAACACCAATTTAGTCTAATAGATATAATTATACAAGTGGTTATAACACCTTCATATAACCTTTCATTTACGTTCATGTTGCACAATTCCTTGTAAGAACTTAATCCAAATCAACCACTAAGCACCACTTCTCAATATCTCAAGTGTGCTAAAACTTAGAATATTTCCATATAGGAATTTTATAGCAATATCATATGCTAAAAACCTTGCTCAATTATAAAATAAAAATTCCATGCCAAATTACACAACCATCCAAACTTGCACAAAAAACATTTGTAACATCTTTCCCAACTATATACTTGTGTAAAACACCTTTTTCAAAACTAGATGTGCACATAATTACAATTACATCGATTCATGCAAAATTTTAAAAAATAAATAAAAAATACCCCACTTATAAAAATATTTACATAATGGATCATGCACTCACTCTTCAGTATCTTTGGATAGCCATGCCCATCTCCTTAATGTATAAAGATAACTTGCCACTATCTTGGTCAATGAATCATAAAGTTTTTCTTTATTTTCACATTATCCATATCTATCTTCATTTTTTCCACCATTTTCCTCAAAAATTATATTATGCATCAATTTTATTTGTCTAAGAATGATACTTAGGGTTATTTAATATAAAAATTATGATTTGAATATCAAAACTTATCTCTACTACATTTTTTATCCCAACATTATAATACAACCTTTGAATCCACATTGGTTCCTTAATTACATGAGTAGATATGATGTATTTAGATTTAGTGGTAGATATGGCCATATTGGTCTATTATTTTCTCATCTAACTTACCATTCCACCAAAAAAATTTGAAGACATATACACTGGTATAAATACATTAATAAATATTACCTATACAATCAAAATCCAAAAATACATGAAGACTCAAATTCATGCTTCCATCAAATGTATTTTAATGGAAGACAATAGACTTTAACATTCCTCACAAATATTTAAATATCATATTAATATATGCCTATTTTTTCTTTCCTAGAGTGGACATGAATATGTTTACTATTCCCACTACTTGTGCAATGTTAAGTTTTGTATATAAAATTGCCTACATCAATATTCCCACCATAATCACATACAAAAATTGAATCAAGTCCTCCAACTCCTCTTGAATCTCTGTACATTTGTTAGTTTATATCTTCTACTCAAATATCAAAAGAGTGCACATAGGTTTGATGTCCTACATTCTTAACCTTTCCAAAACCTTCTCAATGTAATTCCTTTGATCTAGCTATAGTTTTTTTTTTCATGATCCCATTTGATTTCCATTCACAAGGTGAATCTTTTAACACTAAGATATTTCATGTCAAATTCACTTGCATGATCATGCCCATGTCATTTATAATTAGTTTCATTTCATCCACATATAGGACTATGATTACATAATTATCTCCATTTACCCTATAGTAGACAAATGGATTAACATCATTTTTCACATGCCCAACTCTAACCATATAAATATCAAACTTATTATTCTATTTTTTGGGTGATTTTTTCAAGCTATATAAGGATTTATTCAGTTTAAAAATGAATTTATATTTCCCCTTCACATTTATTCCATCATAATATGACATGTAGTTTTCTTCTTCAAGATCTCCATGTAAGAATTTTGTATTCACATACATATACACTATCTCTTGATTAAGCTTAGGAATAATATATAAAAGAGACATAATTAAAGTTAATTTTGAAACTATGGAAAATGTCTCACTAATGTAAATTTACTCATTCTAAGATAATCCTTTTGCTAAAAATATATCCTTATACCTTTCCATATTCCCTTGTGCAATCTACTTCCTTTTTAAAATGAACTTGCAACCTACAGGTTTTCATCTAGGATGTAGAGTCGCCAACTCCAAAGTCTTATTCTTGTCCAAATCCTCAATTTTAACTTTCAAACCTTCTTCCAATATTTTCTTTATATGAAATCTATAGATTCCTTCACCATCTTATGTTCATTTCTATTAACCAATAATAATAGTACTTAAAATGAAAGTTTGGTGGGCTATACATTTTAGGCATTATACATATCTATTATGATATCCTCAAATTAGGATTATTGGCTCATCATACTCTTGTGAATAATTATCTATTATATGATACTTAGAAATTGGTTTTTATATCTACATCAAGATATATATATATATATATATATATATATATATATATATATATATATATATGTATATATCTTCTTTTAGTTGCTTCTTTGGTTATTCATGTGCAATAACATTGTGTTCCTCCCTAAATACTACATTCCATATATAGACCACTTTATTTGTTTCAGTCTATGAATTTTACCCTTTCCACCTTTATACTCATTTAAGTTACACTTTATATATTTATATTCAATATTCAATCTCTTTTCCTTTAGGATAATAGAGTAAACTTTATAAATAATAATGTGTATATGTTTCAAACATAGATTATTACTAGTTCACATTTATTGAAAAATATAAAATAGAAATGACGTTAGGGACATATGGCTAAGTAATAGGAAGTAGCCACTATTTTATTACAAAATTTCTATTCAAAATGCACACCAATTAGCATACTCTTGACTTCATCTATCATCATCTTATTCATCTCCTTTGTGATTCCATTCTTGGTGTGGGGTGTATGCATCCATCCTATGTATTTGAATAATAATTTTCATATATAATTTATCAAAAATCTTGGATTATAATCACCCTAATTTTCTATGTGTATCACCTTGTTCCTCTTCTCCATGTAGTTCTCCACAAGAGCATTGAACTCCTTGAATTTACTGAGAAATTTAGATTTCTTCAGAATGAAGTATATCTAGGTTGTGTTAGTGTATTCATATATGAAAGTCACATATAAGAGATATATGCTAAATTATGTGATTTCCATTGGTAAAAACACATCACTATGGATCATTTGAAATATCTCACTTTCCTATGAAACACTTTTATGTAACTTTGCCTATCTCTACTTACCATTTATGCAATACTCATAGAAATTGAAATATGAGGAATAATTTTACATCACTTTCACCATATATTCAGTACATAACATGTACATACATTTCTCACCAATATGGCTCAATCACTAATGTCATAGCATTTTCTCCTCTATCAAAGTAAATTTACACATTCATGCTTCAACCTTGGGCTCTAGAACAACAAAGTTGTTACAGGTAATACTCGTTATAGTCACATCAACCTTAAAAATATTTATCATGCACACACCCCTTTACAACACCATGGATCCATGCATAATTTTTCACCTAATAATTTTAAATTAGACCTAGACACCATCATCATTTAATTATTTCATAGAGATCAAATTATTCATAAATCCAATGAATTTTAAAACACTTGAGAGAGTCTTAGTCCTCTAATATTTGAATATTATCATCATTTTTATCTCTAGATGATCTGATAGGTTTAGTTGTCTCAAAAAAATACATCACCACCATATTATTATACATTTTCAAAGAACCAATACTTTGTATGAATCATATGATAGGAGGCTCTAAATTTTATTAGCCATGAATCATTACATGGATTTGTACTTGAGGATATGAGATATACATCTCCATATGCATCACTAGAGACCTTGTTAATTTAATAGTGCACATTATCCAATGGTTTCCCTCTCCACCTTATTCACTTTATAATCTTCCTTAAAATTCCATATACTTATACAATTCTCACATTTCTTAAGGTATCTCTATAGAGTATTTGACCTACCCTTATGATTTAGGTATGTCTCCCCACTCTTTCACTTTCCTTTTTCATAAAAGTAGTCTTGCATAATCACCACATCATTAGTTTACTAAATTTCCATATATGTTTGCCTCATCTCTTCATATAACAAGGCTTATACTACATATTTTGTCTTTAAATCCTATGTAGTGCTAGTGATAACCATAATCAAATTATCCCATGATTTTATCAAAGATAAAATTACCATGATACATATTTATTCATCATTCATATTCATGTTCATGTATTTTAATTAAATTCCTAAAGTGTTAAAGTAATTCATGTGCTCTACAACCAAGTCAACATCATTCATTCACAATGAATACAACTTCCTTTATAGCTAAAGTTTGTTTACTCATAACTTGGTCTGGTATAAGATGCAAAAATTTCGTCATATAATCTTTTTAGTCTTTTTAGCTAATAAATTAAGTAAAATTAAATCCCAAAAAAAAAACTTGATATAGTTTTACACTTTCATATCAAGTTGTTATCACTATTATTTTTTCATTCCAATGGATGTAGCATCTAATTTTAAAATCCACTAATATTTTTCACGAAGATATAATAAATATTGATCTTCCATAGTTCAAAATTCTAATTGCTAATTTTTTTCAATTTCCATTATGGTCCTTCTAGTCATCTTGTTTTCATAAGGTTCCCTCAAAACTCCTAAAACAAGGAAACCATTTTTTGAAATCTATTCCAACTTATATAAAGCTTATAATTAGGATATAATACAAAATGTCAAGGATATTCTTATATTCATGATAAAGAAAAACATAATATATTCTTACTAATTTGAATATAATGTAGGAAAAGATAAGATGAAAATATAATGCACAAATACGTGAGAATTTTCACCTTGGGAAACCCTTGTAGGTGAAATAATACCATGACAAAATTCTTGAATTATAACATAAACTAGATTTCAATAAACTAGATTTCTTATAATGTTATGATCAAGTGAAAAGGATTTGTAAAATTCATACAAAACTTTACTATATATTTGAATGCACATACAATTGACCATGTGTATTCAACATTCAACAACCTCTATGGCACATATTATATGTAAATATATTTATGATCTCTATTATTTCCCTACATATTCCTTTAAATAACAATGTCTTATAAAATACAATTCAGTTGTAACATCTACACTATAGAAGAATATCCATGTACCAACTAATACACCAAGTTAAAAATGTATAACACTCCAGAACAATTCTACAACAAAGTGTCACTAGGATGTTTCACTTCATTAGTCTTAAAAAAAATAATTATACAAGTGTTTATAATAACTTTAGATAACCTTTCATTACTTTTCATGTTGTGTAGCACTTTACTACAACTCAACCACTAGTTCCTCTTTGTAATCTCATAAAGTGCACAAATACTTTTTAAATTTTCTAGTGTATCTTTTCCATCATCCTCATGTGATGACAACCTTACACAATTTCCAAAGGCAATCTCCATGTAAAACTCTGCAACCATCCCAATTTGTGTAACTAACCTATGCAACCAAGTACTTCCACAAAATATTTGGTGTAAAACCTAATGTGAACACAAATAAAATTGTGTATCTTCATGAAAATTTAAAACATTTCCTAAAGCATGTGGGAGTATAAACACTTTAACTATCTCATAATTGAATGAAAGTTAAAAGTGGTCACCTTGAGCCTGTGGTAAACATCCCATCAAACCTCTTTGACTCTATTAATGATGATTATGATAAGATTAACTTGAAAATAAAAAGATTAGATCTCCCTAATAACACCATAGTTCATTTTTAACCTACTTTGAAATGTTGTTCATGTAAAAGGCTAACTAAAAATACACTTACATTAGTGATTATACCCATGAAACCTATTATTGATACACCACCTTTTAGTGGAATTATTGTTTAATCCTTCAACTTTTATCTCACCACTCTTGAATATGTTACACATTAGATGACCCTTTTTCTTGAAAATGCCCAAGAAAAGAATGTGGAAGTGTTACACTACCATTTTTCCTAGCCAAATATTACAAGTAATTATCACTCACTGCTAGCATGAATATGGTTTATGATTCTTGTCCCAATAGGCCTAACCCTTTAGATTTTTATTTGATGGAAAATATGAATATATTTCTCCATATTTCAATGGGATACCTCATAATTATTATAATTTTTTATCT
>JARHVA010000276.1:327500-380000 GCA_037957365.1 Torreya grandis
TTCCATAGTTGGGCATTGTGTGGGGGATCTATGGTCTATGGTTGGTGTGGAAAAGCACTTTGATGATGCTCTCCCTCTCCTCCAGTAGTTGGTTGATAGAAACTCTTACTCATGATTTTAGTTATTTTCATATAACAAGTTTATGGACACTCATTGGTTCCATGGAATCTTGTATTTATTATATTATCTTTGACGTATAATAATTTTAATAATATACCTAATGAACATAAGTTTGGCTGCTCTTTATTGTATAATATTATTTTATTAACTTTTAGTAGTTGGCTAATTTGTTATTAATTTAGAAATTTTACATTTGTAATGAAATATATGTGTAATTCTATTGGATTTTTTAATATAATCATTATATAAATTAATAATAATAGTTGGCTAAGTTCAAGAAGTTTGGAGGTTCTAAACTGACTCTTAAGAAGAACAACTAGAAAAGGAATAGGAATTCCAAGAACTAGTTAAAGAATCAAAATGATAAGTTTAATAACTTCTCGAGTGGCAAAAAAATGAATGGTGGTTCCAAATTTGGGTCCAAGGGAAACCAATAGTTAGAAAGGAAAGGACCACCTGACTAATGCTTCATATGTGGATATGATAACTTTCCCATGGGATGTACTTAGGGAAATTTTGAATGAAAATCCAAGGGTATTGTTCAGTAATGGAACTTCTAGCAGAGAATCCATGTGGCATTCAACTATCATCAAGATAATTTTCAAGCTTCACCTATTAATATTTCAAGAAATCTTTTTGGTTAACCTATTTTCATTTTGATAGATACTAGAGTTACTGAGTGTTTTATTTCTCCATGTATGATTTATAAGTTTTCTAATAAAATTGGTTTAATGGCAAATGCATAGTTAGTGAAATATGGGAATGATGCTAAGGTCAAAGTTTATAGGTTTTTAGTGGAAGATGAGATTGAGTTACTTGAATTAAATACTATTGTACATCTTTAATGCATCTCCACTAAGGTTATATGATGTAATATTTGGGTTTATTTGGCTTGATAAACATAAAGTAAAGGTAGATTAATATCTAAAAAAGGTGGAGTGTCAGGATGATTTTGGGAATCATACTTAGATTCAAGGTGAGAAAAGGGATTTTAAACTTAGGCATATTTCAGCAATTCAGTGTAAAAAGGCTTAGAACAAAGAATGTTAATAATTTATTATTAAAATAAATGATATAATGGAAACAAAAGATTCATCCATTGAGGATTACCCTTTCTTTGGGAATTTTTAGGTTTTGTTTCCTAAGGAATTTCTAGGATTACCACCCAAGGATGAGTTTGATTTCTTAATTGACATAATACCTAGTTCAAAACTACAATCTAAGGTACCTTACAGGATGACAAACACAATTTTGGTTTATTTTAAGGCTCAACTAAAGGATATTTTATCCAAGGGTTTATTCAACCAAGTATATCACCATAGGGTGCACCTGTCATGTTTGTGAATAATAAGGATGGTACTCTTTGACTATGTATTGGTTACATGATATGTGAAAATCAAGAAGTATCCATTACCTCGTATTGATGATCTCTTTGATCAAATGCATAGGGAAACAATATTCTCAAAGATAGATCTCCAAGTGGGATATAATCAATTAAGGATTTGATAAGAAGATATTCCTAAAACAAAGTTCAAAACTTGGTATGGGCACTATGAGTTTATAATGTTATCTTTTGGGTTAACAAATGCTCTGACATCATTCATGAATCTCATGAAAAATATGTTTATGGAATATCTAGATTAATTTGTGTTAGTTTTTATAGATGATATCCTCATTTATTCTAATAATGATTAGGAACATCTACAACACCTAAAGTTGGTGTTAAAGTGTTTGAAGAAGCACAAACTATATGGTAAGTTATCTAAATATGCATGGTTTAGAGAAAAGGGAAATATTTGGGACATATTATCTCCATAGATGAAATTTTAGTTGATTTGGTGAAGATAAGAGCTATTATGGAGTGGAAATCACCCAAAAAATGTGCATGAGGTGAGAAGCTTTATAGGTCTAGCAAGGTATTATAGGAAATTTGTTCTAAAATTCTAAAAACTAGCTAACCTAGTTATCTCTCTTCAATAAAAGAATATGAGTTTTATCTGGTCAAAAAATTGAAAGAAATGTTGAGAGTAGCTACTAAGAGGTGGGGGTGAATTATTAGTTAAAAATTCTTATTCAATACCTTAAACTCATTCATCATACATGAACATGAAAGCTTATACATCAAAACATGAACAAGAGCATATATCACATGAACAAATCATTTATGTGGGAAACCCTCTAGGGGAAGAAAACACAATCTCAATCCTAAAATAACAATGGAATAATTTCATATAAGATGAATCAAACAAGAGACTTTATACCAGTACTAACTAATCAAGGAGCATCTACCCCTTAATTTAGTCTAGCTACAACTAGAGCTTTAGCTAGCTCTAACTAACAAGGAGGCTACAACCCCCTAGGTGATTAAGGGACCACTTAACCACATATAATTTTATGTCCACCAATACTCTAATTTATTCTACACCTGATTATAACCTTCTGAAGCTCATACACCTATAATCTACTTCTCTTCTCCAAGCAAGCACTCTTACCTTATTCACTCAATCAAGTCACCCTTTAGACTATTAGGTCTAATGACTTGTTAGATCATGAATCTGATTTAAAAAAAATGAATTATCCTCTACAACCTATTATGGTACTTAATGACACATATCTTCTCCATGACTAAGATCTTCCCTTCCCTTCGCTTCAATACTCTCTGCTCTCACACCTACACAAATAGGCCAATTTGACCTTGTATATATATCACTCCATCATCTAACCCATCTTGGTCAGGAAAGATACTTCAAATATTTATCTTATGATTAAAAATATCCTCATACATTTCATCAATACAACACAAACACTCCATAGGTTGTCCATATTTCAAAACAAGCTCAATCCTTCTTTAAATCTCAATTAGGCCTAATGCATTAGCCCTTATAGGTCATTCACCACTATGACCATCTCCATGAAAAATAGACATAAAATTATTAAAACACATAAAAAATGCCTCAAAATATCATTTATCACTCCCATATGGGTTTAAAATATTTGTAACTCTAATTCATACCTTGAACCAAGCCTTTTAGACTACTCGCTAATAGGCCTAGAAACCCAAAAAACATAGTCATATAAAACTAAAGCATAGAGAATATTTTATCAAACAATGACCTAAATAAAACATGTATAGGTAATAAATTAATTTAAAAAACACCTATAAATCCATTTTTCATCTTCACATATCTCACATATGTCCAAACCAACTCACACAAAATGTTTACTCAAACTAGTCAAGCACCCCAAAAACTCAGTCAAAGCAATTTAACTAATCCAACCAAAATAGAGAAAAAATATGAAGATAAAATACATTTAATAAATATTTTAAACTTATATAATATCAAAAATATCTCACTCATCTCAAACTCTGCTTATAATAGCTCAAACTAGCCTCTCTAAATAGGCCACCCTAGACTGCCTACAAGATCCAAAAACCAGTCATGATGAACATGCCATCTAACACTTGTGAAGACACTTCCTTGATATTCCAATGAATTAATGTGATATTAAAACAACCTTAGAAAATTTCCAATCACAAAATTAATATTATTCGAAGTCCACTTTGCTACTACAAACTATTCTCATTGTCATGGATTCCAATATCTTATCTTACATAGACTAGTCATTTTGGGAGCTCCTTATAGATATTTTATAAGAACCATAAACACTTACACATAAGTTAAGTAGGAGTTATAGGTTTTTTAATAATACCCCAAACAATTTTTTTCATCCCTAAACACCTAAAATAAATCCTTAAATAGGTTCTCACTTTGACTAGCTTTTGTTCACTGTTTGCTCCATTTCCACTCTAACGACTAGTCAACTCAATTGAATTAGATAATTTATATAGTGACTATTTATTGTAATAAATACTCTATGAAATTCAATAACAATTCCTAGCCTTCAATCTCCAACAACTCTTATGTTTTGATTTAGTCAACCCTACCTGTAGGACAAAAATCTTTAGAAAAAGCATATTTCTATACCTTTTACTCACTACCCTGACACACCACTACCACTTAGATATTCCTAGAGGAGTATTATATACCTTAAATTATTAAAAATTGGTCAACCAATCCATTCTGGGTTCTTTCTAGCAATATCTCTCTAATCACTCCATTATGAGGGTTTATAAAGGGTTTCTAACCAGTTTACATTCTTAACGAATGTTCATAAATATATGTCCCTAAATCCAATAAAAAATACTTATAAAGTATTCTTAGTTCCATGTGCCACCTCTCCTAAATTTTTTACATCCACATGCAAAGTCTACACATGCCAATGGGTATCACAAACTTCTTCTCAAGTTAGGAAACCTCTATTTTGCATGCACATAATACATCCCAACGTACTAACTTGATTTCTCTTCCTCCTCAAGGCCTAAAAATTGTTTAACACCTTTTAAAAACCATGTAATACTACAAACCATGCTTACATGAGCTCTACTAACTTAAATCTCTTGATGACTTCTCATAAGGACCTCATTAGCCCACCTTGCCTAATAGGCTTAGAACCACCAGACCAACTTGCCTCTTGAAGATATTTGGAAACTTATTCACTAAGATAATATCACTTTATATATATTCAATCCAATCATGTCAAATATTAGAACCAAAAACCAAGAATACACAATACATATACCTCTTACCTTATTAGGTAACCTAGCAAAGTCAACCACACAAAACATATGATGACTTGCACTCCACATGAAGACCATATGAGAAGACTTATATTGATAGGATCATACCAAGAACATATCAAATTATATCTCTCCAAAATCCATGCTATCCACTCATGCCTCCATATAACCAAATGCTCCCACTAGCAACCAAGACTGAACTGAGCACTAAGATCATACATGTTAAACCAAGAACACTCTCATACCACCTTGTCATCAACAATGTCACTTAACATCAATGACAACACATAAATTCCTCCAAACTCCCAATAAGAAATATTTTCAAGAGTTGAATATGAGGCTTATGTCATCATCTGTGCTAATGGTTTGTGATCCTAATGGTCAGTTATCAGTAATCACTGGTGCATCTAGGGATGGTCTTGGAGGATTTATTATGCAAGATGATTCAGTGGTAGCATATGAGTCTAATAAGCTAAAGCCTTATGAGATAAATTATGCTCTATTTGATCTAGAACTTATGGAAATTATGCATGCTTTGTAAGTTTGGAGGCATTATCTATTGGGAAAACAATTTGAGCTCAAGACTGATAACTTGGGACTCAAATATATCTTCACCCAACTGAACCTAAATGCTTGTCAGAGATGTTGGTTAGATTTCCTATCCAACTATGATTTTGATATTAACTACATCAAGGGAAAAGAAAATAGAGTTTATTATGCCCTAAGTCAGATAAGGTATATATTAGCATTGGTTACTATTAGAAGTAACTTTCATGATCAATTTGTTACTCTCCCCTAGAGATGAATTCTCTAAGTGAGTTATCAAAGATTTATTAAAGGATTCTAATTATCCTAAGTTCAAAGGATTCAAGTTGAAGAATTATGGTCTTTTGAGTTACAATGGAAAAATATATGTACCTAATAGAGAGAATTTGAGGAACATGGTGCTAAAGGAATTATATAATGCCCCTAATTCAAGTCATCCAAGAGTGACTAGAATCATGGCTAATATAAAACCTCTTTATTTTTGGAAATTAATTAAAAGGGATCTAATGGATTTTGTTTTCTTTTCTTAAAGTATTAACATTTGAAAGCTAAACATGTGAATCTAACATTATTGTTGTATCCTCATGATATACCATAATGGAAGTGGTAGGTAATTAGTATGGACTTTATCCAAGGTTTTATGTTATCATGAAAATGACATTACATGATTTTGATGGTAGTTGATAAACTAACCAAGGTAATCCAATTCATACTAGGTAAATTGACTAATGATTCACCTATGCTTGTGAAGAGGTTTGTGAAATAGGTGTATCAATTACATGGGTTTACATAGAAGATCATTTCAAATCAAGATCCAAGGATGACATCTAGGTTTTGGTTGAATATAAATTTATCTTTGGGTACATAGTTAAATTTTAGTACTCCATATCATCTAAAAATGGATGGATAAATAGAGAGGGTAAACCAAGTTCTAGAAGATCTTCTTCAAATGTATTGCATGGATCAACAATTCAAGTGGAAAGAGTATCTTCCACTAGTATCATACCAATTGTTTTAAATATGGATTAATTTAAAAGCATTGTATGAAAGAAGGTGTTAAACAATAATCAGTTGGGACAAGTTAAAAGACAAGATGGTCTTTTGTCTTGAAATGCTTTTATAAATGGAAGATCAAGTCAAATTAATTAGACAAAGGTTGGATAAAGACAACAATAAGAAAAAAATCTATGTTGATCTAAAAAGGATAGCAAGACATTTTTATATGGGTGATAAAGTATTTTTGATAGTTAAGCCTTAGAAGAGCTTGATTAAGATTGGTAAATTAGCAAATATTTTACCAAGATATGTGGGACCCTTCGAGGTCTTGTAAGTGATCAATACTTTTATGTATAGGCTTGCATTTCCACCATCTCTAGCTCCCTTGCATAATGTTTTTCATGTGTCCTATCTTAAAAATTATTTATTTAATCCTTCTCATGTATTAGATTGAAATGCTTTATAGGTTTTGTATCTTGGGGTGGTCACAATAGAACCAGTTAAAATAAATGACACTTACAAACTTAGTTTATGTAATAGAGAAGTTTCATAGTGTAAAGTATAATGGGACTAATATTATAAGGATAGTGTCACTTGGGAGGATTATGATGAGTTTTATATGTTGTTTACACATTTATTTTATTAATAATTATTATTGTTAATTGATTTAGGGTAAATGCACAGAGTTGGGGGATAATTCCATGGATATTTTAGGTAACACAATTGTGTTAATAAATAATGTGATCACATTATTTAATTAACAGGGTCATGTTATTTAAATTATGGATTAGTAAATACCTAGCCATAACATGATCACATTAATGTATAATGTGATTATGTTAATAGATAATGCAATCATGTTATTTTAAAAATAATAATGTGATTGTGTTGCTATTATTTTTCACATTAAAGTAAATGGAGTGAATTTTGGCTAATAGGTAACATGATCACATTATCAATAACATGATTGCATTATTGATAATGTGATCATGTTCATGTCATTTTGTACATAAAAACATGTGGGAGTTATACATGAAGGTAACTTTTCCAAAAGCTTATATTGACTACTTGAAATGTTAAGTTACATTTATTTTCTGATACTTTAAATTTATTTCAATAAATATAAGAAATTAGGGTCACTCAACATATAATAGAGTTGGTCTCATAGTTGTATGCCTTATAATGTGGAAAATAGTTTTTTAAAATTTAATTTAGTCAGTACTTAGGCATTTTTAGGGTCTAATTATTAAACCTATGGATTTTAGGACCTAATTTTTGTAATTGATGTTCATTTTTGATAAACATATAGTCATTTTTTAAGGTTTTTATGCCTTCTAGATTAATTCCTAACATTTCTAGGAGTCTTAGGTTTGTCAAAATTAAAGTTTTCAAACCACTCACTTTGAAATTAATGTAAAGTGGTGTGATTTGGTTATCATAGGTCACATTGATGACCTACACACATCAAATGACCACTTTGTGTTAATTTCACTTGTTTATCATCCCTCCCTCATCCCTAATCACTTCCTACTCATGAATCATCACCCTTAATCACTCTCTCATCATTATTCATTATTCCTAATCACTCCCTCATTGACCCTCACTATCACTAGTCATCTTTAATCACCCCTTCATCATCCTTGATGAGTACTTCATTGACCCTCACTATCCCTCATCACTCCCTCATTTAGCCTCACCATCCCTTATCATATTTAATCACTCCCTCATTATCTCTCAACATCCCTAATCACTATGTCACAATACCTAATCACTCCCTCCTCATCCCTAATCACTCCTTTATTGACCCTCACCATTCCTCATAATTTATAATCACACCCTCATCATCCCTAATCACTCCCTCATTAACCCTCACCATCCCTACTCTCTGCTTCATCATACCTCATAATCTCTAATCACTCATTCTTCATCCTTCATCACCCCTAATCACTCCATCATTGATCCTCACCATCCCTCACCATCCCTAATCACTTCCTCATTGACCCTCACCATCCTTCATCATCCCTATTGACTCCCTCATCATCTCTACTCAATTCTTCCTCATCCTTAATCACTCCATCCAATACCTTGATGGTGTTATTTTTTTGAGATTTAATAATGTTAGGAGATACAAGTGGAGAGTTGAGTGTTGGAATAAAATATAAGACATAGTGATAAAAATGATGTGGAGGAAAATTTGAAACATATATATTTAACACCTATTAAAAAATATGGGCCTATTATAAACGATGTATAATTCACAATTGAAAATCTACCAGAAAAAGAGAAGTAAAACCACTATAACACAAATATGGGTAGTAAATACATGAGGATCACCAAACTATGTGATTTATCAAAACTAGTCAATTGATTTCCATATGAGGATATTTTATGATCTAAATAATTACATTTAAGGCCTTCTATTTAAATTTCTATTTATTGACTCATCATACCAGAGAGTGGAAAATAATTTTAAAATGATAAGAATAACTAGTGCAAGATTAGAAAGTGGTGCTTAATTCATAACTTGAATATTAAATCCAATCAAGAGGGTCACACTATGAGCTATTTTCTTGCACATATTGATAAGTGGGTACAAGTTATCTAGCACTATAAAAAGGTAAGTAGTTAATAGGTTATAAACCCAATGATATAGTCGGTACTAAAAATATCTCTACTTCCCCCAACAAGAAATTATTTGAATTAAAAGTATTATTTCATTAACAAATGTAGATAAATCATGAGTCAATACACTTCATCATTTCCAATAGAAGTCAAAATAAAAAAAATATCCTAAATCATATTTTCAAAAATTGAACTTGAAATTTATACATCATCCATAACCATATGATAGTGTATAGTCTAATGTAGGCCTTGAGAAATGGATCACATAGTAGTGTCACTTGGTGTATAAAATCAAACTTTTTAAAGATACAATACTTTGTGACATCTCACCATTAGAGATGTGTGGTGTTTTACATGTGGTCAACCATATATTTACCATTGAAATTTAGTCTATGAATTAAATAATTGAAATGTTTTGATAGATTGTCATGCTATGAAATACCACATATCATAGTTAGTTCATAATCTTTCAATCATTAGTGCTAGGAAGTACAATAATCTTACCAATTTTAGTAATAAGTATACTCTTGATGGTAAGAAATAAATTTAATAACATCCTTATGTCACCATATCATAGTGTGTTTTATCCAATAATAACAAAGACAAAATAATTAAACCATAAACTAGAGAAATACAAGGATATCTTTCAGTCACCTAAATAAGTTCTTACATACTGTACACTAAACAATGCTATTGATTTGATCCCTTAACTACCTCTACCTCAAACCTCTTTATACAACATATCATTTTTAGATAATGAATAAATCAAGTGGCAGATCCATGAAATCATGGATAATGGACACATCATGCCCAAATGATTACCTTACAGATTCCCAATTATGCTTGTGCCAAAGTTGTGAATCAATTAAAAAAATGTTAACAAGATTAAAGTGAAGAATTATTATCCACATTTAAATATTAAGGATTTTTTTTTCCATATCCATGGTGTATAATTCTTTTACAAATTTATCTTAAGTTTGGGTATCATCATATTCATGTTAAACCTCTAGACATTTGGAATATAGTCTTAAAAACAAAGTAATGATTAATTGACTAGTTAGTTATGCCTTTTAGGTTAACTAATGTACCAAATTCATTCATTTCAAGATGTTAAACAACATCCTTAGGTCATTTACCTATGCCTTTTTTTAAATCTACCTTGATGACATATTGATCTTTAGAAAACATGGGATGAACATCTATACCATGCTAAACTAATGTTTCACATTTTGCAGAAACATATTTTTATGATACCATGAATAAATGTTCATTTTTCATGCAAGAGATAAAATATTTGGGACACATTACACATAGAAGGAGTTCATGTGTGAACCTCACAAAGATTCAATTTTTATAGGAATGGGAAACACTAAATAACTTTGCATCTAATTCAGATCTTATCAGAATTAGAAAATTATACAAGAGATTTGTGTTTAATTTTTATCTTTTAAACCAAACTACCAAAGGTGAAACTGAATAAAGTTTCATCTAGTTAGATGAAAAAAAATATAATTTGATGAACTAAAATTCAAACTCTATTTTGTGTAAGTACTTATGTTACTTGACTATAAATTTGGAATATCATCCAATTCATTCAGTAATAAAATTGACTATCACAAATGGGTATTGACAACACAAGTCCTAGACAAGAGTTAATTTTTTTATAATGGATTAAAAAACATATGATTGGAATCAAAGATATATTTAGAGTATATAATTACGTCAGGTGATGAATGAGTGATTATGGATGGTGAGGGTTAATGATGGAATGATGAGGGATGGTGAGGGTCAATAAGGGAGTGATTAGTGATGATGAGGGATGAAGAAAGATTGATTATGGATTATGAGAGATGATGGAGGAGTGATTGAGGATGATGAGGGATGGTGATAATAAATGAAGGAGTGATTAGGGATGATAAGCTTGAGTGATTAAAGATGATGAGAGACAATGAAGGTCACTGAGTGAGTGATTAAGGATGAAGAGGGAGTGAATAGGGATGAGGAAGTGATTAGGGATGATGAGGGATGATTAAAGAGTGATTAGGGATGATGAAGGATGGGTAAGGAGTGATTATAGATGATGAGGGATAATGAGTGTCAATATAGGAGTGATTATAGATGATAAGGGAGTGATTGAGATGACTAGGCATAGTGAGGCTCAATGAGGGAGTGATTAAGGATAATAAGGAATGATGAGAGAGTGATTAATGGTAATGAAAGATGAGTAGAAAGTTATCAAGGATGAGGGATGGATGATGAAAAAGTAAAATTAACACAAAGTGGTCATTTGATGTGTGTAGGTCATCAATATGACCTACACTACCCTGATTACACTACTTTGGATCAAGTTCAAAGTGAGTAGTTTTCAAACTTCAATTTTGACAAACCTAGGACTCCTATAAATCTCAAGAATCAATCTAAAAGGCACAAAAACTTTAAAAATGACTATATTTTTACCAAAAATGGATATCAATTACAAAATTTATGTACTCAAATCCTTAGGTTTGATACCTAGACCCTAAAAATGCCTAAGTACTGACTAGATTGGATTTTGAAAAACTATTTTCCACATTGTAAGGTGTATAACTATGAGACAAAATTTATTAGATGATGAGTGACCCTAATTTATTATATTTACTAAAATAAATTAAAATATAAATGTAAACTGATACTTAATATTTAGGGTAGTAAACATAAACTTTTGGCCAAAGTTTCCTTCATGTGTAACTCCCACATGAATTTATGTACAAAATAACATGAACACAATTAATTTATCAATAACACAATCATGTTATTGATAACATGAATGTGATTACATTACCTGTTAACCAATACTCACTCCATTTACTTTAATGTGTGAAATAATAGTAACATGATCATGTAATTGTTTTTACAATAACATGATTGCATTGTCTATTAATGTGATCATGTTATCTTTTAACATGATCACATTATACATTAGTGAAATCATGATATTTGAATTTGAATTCAATTCTCATGCCTTTTGGATTGAGAATGGCTTGGATTCCCAATCCAAATGCTTGGATTCTCAATGTATAGTCAAGATTTGAGAGTTATGATAAAAAACAACAAAAATCAAATTTGATTGATAAATACACTAAGAATTTCAATGTGAAAATTTAAAAACTTAATACCATATCTATTATCATGCTCTCTTCTTTCTGAAAATATGATTTTTATAATTTTTAGACTAATTTAAGGTTTTAAACTTTGTTGATTTCTAACTATACCTTTTTGAGGCCACTACATGTTGTAAACATACATGCCTGCACATGTTCATGTAATTTTTATTTTATTGATCCAAGTGAAAAACTAGTTATATGGTCAAAAACTAGGCCTAATTCTACACACATTTAAAAAAATGTTTTTCATTTTTTTGAGGTAGTTAGGTGCATCACATGGATAGCTGTCCATTTTTTTGTCATTTTTCAGGATCTATTTTATTGTAAAATTCATAAAAAGTTACTCATTGAAAAAATAAAAGAATATAGATAAAAAAATAGAAGATCTTATCTAAATTTTCCCCAAAAGGTTTCAAATAATATTAAATTCTACTCAAAAAAATTTGCACCACACGACCATCTATCTACTATGTTTTCTAAAAAGATAGGAGTTCCTCTTCAAATTTTAGATGTTTGACATAGTTATAATTAACCATTTTTAAAACCATTTAGTGTTTTGGAAACTAGACTCAAAATTCTACATTTCATGTTCTTAACCCATCTTCATATTTAGAGTGTAGATATCACAAATTATCTATAGAAGTTTAGATTTCTAAAAATTTAGGAAAATCATGCCCATGGGTAGGCCACTTTTTTTCCCCCCCACTTTGTGCACTTACCCTTTAATACTATATGAT
Source organism: Torreya grandis (assembly GCA_037957365.1). Taxonomy (NCBI): domain Eukaryota; kingdom Viridiplantae; phylum Streptophyta; class Pinopsida; order Cupressales; family Taxaceae; genus Torreya; species Torreya grandis. Next base: position 340,304 of record JARHVA010000276.1, read on the forward strand.
TTTTGATTTCATAAATATGGTTTGAAATAAGTGTCATCATTATGATGATTAGTTTTAGGGGGGAATGATGTCACATCCTGATTTCTTCACTAAACATGATTTGATTATTAAATAGATATTATAAGGTTCATGTTATTTAATTACTATTATAGCAAACTATTTTTCATGATGTTGATATGTGTAAAAGCATTTAATGATTATTTTTTGACTCATTACTTGAGCTATATATGATTTTTATATGCATTTTGATTATTTTTATTTAATATTTATGTGCTTTAGTACCATCTATATTGTTCATCTTGGTTACAGGATAACTGCTATTTGTATTTGTGAGGTGGATGCATGAGAAATTACTCTTCAGTTAGATATGGAGGGAGAATATCATTAGGGAGGATGTTGTAGATGGGAATGTTGGAGGTGTTGATAATCAATAAGAAAGCCAACAAACACCACTTAACACAATAAAATGAATGTTTACTTTAAGTTTCAGTGTGTTTGATTGACTCGTGCTTGAATGAATTAATATGACTTAGATTCATATTTGATAATATTTAATATTATTTGCATTTGTGATTATTTTTTATGATTATATTATTACTAACATTATATATTGTTTTTAATGTATATTTGTCTTTGAATTTTTATACTCTGTATAGTTGTATGCATAATTTTCTAGGTGGGTACCTACAAGCATTCAACAAATAAATTGTTAAAATATGAATATATAAGACATAATTAAGTTTATTTTTGAACTTATATCAAAATTATTTTATTATGACTAACCTATACCTAAGGGGTACATAGGGGGACTTAAGTTTAAATAACTAATGCTGACCTAGATATGTGGTGATGACTATTTAAATGTCTTGATTATTGTTCAATGCTTAGGCTAGAATAGGCATTTAAATTATTTTAAAAACATAATTATTATGTTAATTGACATATTACTATGTCAACTCTAATATTTATAAGCATAATTTTGTCTTTTTTGGCTTGGTCATTCAAACCATGCTTAGCATGGCAAGGGTTGACTATGATTTGGAGGAAATACAGGAGTCTATTATTTTGATAGTCAAGATGGGAAGTTTGGAAGGCATGCCAAGAATTTATATCTTGTTGGCGAATATTTCTAGTAGTAATGAAGAAATGGTTGTCATTATCTTAGGGGTTTTCAAATGTATGCAATGGTTTGATAAAATAATAAAGAGGAGAGTTTAAGGATTTGGGGTGATCCATGGTAGATAGAGAAAAGAATTAAAGGAAGGAGAAGAATATTAAGTTGTAGTAAAAGAGGTAGACTACATCAGTAGCTAAAGAGGCAGGGTTTTGTTTTGGTTCACTCTAAATATTTTTATTATTTTTATATCATGAATAAATTTTAATGGGTTAATAAAATGAGTTTATAAGGTTTTTAACCATAGTTAGAATCAAGGTCTTAACCCTGTGGGAGAAAAATTTCCCCCATAAAATTGAATCCAATTATTCAACTTTTTATAACATGTATGCAAATGGTTAGGGTAACTATGAAAACCATGTTTTTATGGGTTTACTATTTTTGAATGGTTTTTTCATTATGTACTTAGTTATATGGATTTAAATGGATATGTATAATTTTATGTGTAAATGAAATGTTAATGTGTTAAAAAAATGATTTAAAAACCTTGATCAGGTATAGGGTTTTGAGTAGGGTTATTTGATGTTCATTTACTCATTGGAGTTTTGTTTATCTTGTGTGTGTGTAAATAGTTGTTTATTTTTAGTATAAAGTCTTAGGGTAAATAGGGGTTTGAACCAGGGTTCCTATAATTAATATATTGATTGTGTATTGTTTTGTTTAGTAAACTATAACAAGATTGAATGTGTATGCTTATTTATGAGTAAATGGCATAACTATTTTAGTGACTGAGTAAAAAATTGATATAGGAAAATCACTATGATTTCATTATCCATATGAATTGAATAATAGTTATAAGTTGGGTTTTTGTTGAATAATATTATGGCTAATTTTTATGGCTATGTTAATGTCTGAGTTTAAAAGAATTATAAATGAGCTAGGTATAAATGAATAAAGGGTTGACTAAGAATAAATAGTTTCATTTTAACTTTGAATTAAGGGTTAATAGTTAGATAATGAAGTTGAATGTTTTAACTCAAGTTTAAGATTATTTTGGTGATAACCATTATACATGGTTTGTCATTCTCTTCAAATCTAAGTAAATAAATAATAGAAAAAATATAATTTAATCATACCCAAGTTATTTTATTGATGGAGTATATAAACTATAGTTAAATATGAACATGTTATCCAGAGTTGAATTTGATGTATAAAAATATATAGATGATTATGGATATATCACTATATGTCTCAACTATGTTAGTAGAACTTGTAATGTTTGAAAATAAATAGTTAAATCTTGACTATGTATAAACATTTATAAATTGATTAGTATGGATACTTATATTGACTATGTTTTTTGGTTTTGGCTCCTTGTGATTATTTTATTAAGTGTTGACTATGTTCTTGGTTTTATTGTTAATTGTGTATAAAATAATCTATAAATTGATTTTTGGAATATGATCTTTGTTTAAGACTAGTCTAGTGTTTATAATGAGTCTTTGAACATATTAGATATTTAGATTTTATAATAGGGTCTGGAATATTTATTAAATGATCGATTCAATTTTTTTTAATTGATCGAGTAAACAAATTGGTTTTACAATGATATAGGAACCATAAAAGTGTTATACAAAAAAGTAATAGGCCACCATAGCTGAGTATCAAAAATTAACAAAAGCTAGCTAGATACCCCTTAGTCAAAAAAACAAAAATGGAAAAAAAATAGATTAGGAGGGGGGAACCTCCTATGGTTACTTTTCCTCTTCAGACATATTCTCAGGTATTTTCCACTTGTTCTTGGAAAATTTGGCCCTCATCCTGTTAATGGGTCCTTCAGCATCATCTCAGGGGGAGAATCATATGTGGTCTTTTCTATCCTTGTACATAAAGAGGGGTTTTATTTATAGGGGTCAAATTAGGGATATTGGATGGGGTAGTCTCTATCACCTTTAGTGTTTGATTAACAAGGGTCTATTTCATCATGTTGGAATGGATAAAAAATTGAATAGCCATGTTCACTTGCCTATGCAAAGCATTCCATTCTTGAACGAGACTAGCTAGGTTTAATCTAGCTTCCTGCACCCTATTATTAAAACTATCTAACTTATCTTTATTGTTTTCATTTCATCAGATAGGAGGAAATTAACCTTCCATATGACCTACATGAAGGTTACCTCATCTAGAATAACCAATTTATTCTTAGGGACAAACAACTTCAATAGTAGTTCATCAACAGGGGTTTTGGATAGGCTAGCTTGAGGGGTACTAGTAGAGGGGTGGTAGGATCCTGAGGTGCAGTCCTCCTCCACGGAATCTTCCTTGGTGGAGGACCCCTCTAAGGGGACCTCCTTCCCTTAAAATGTTTGACCATGTTTAAGTCCTTGATGTAAAATGGTGTTGGATTCATTAACTTTGTGGGAAAGGGTTGTGCATTCCAAAGACTTTAACAGGTAAAATAGGAGGATGATCTTATAACCTTGGAAATGGTTTAATAACATAAAGTGGTGTAAGAAAATTAAAGTATATTTACCCTCTGGAGTTAGGTATCTCATCACCTGGAGGAAAACCTATGGCCATTATCATGGGAGATCAAATCAAGGGAAACTCTTCTTATCCATTTTCATGAACTCATTCATGTGAAAAAATCACTAAAAGAGTTATTGATTTTTATTCTAGTCTTTTTAAGCCTTCACCCCTTCGCACAACATGTCCATGGCCTCACCTATAAATTATTTCATGACTTTAATATTAATTCCTTACATCACCACCATATGCTTATTCCATTTGACGATCAAATATTTTTTAACCTTAGCATCATATTTGGTAATCCACAACATTAGTTTTGTGAGACCCCCTACTATAACTTTTTCCATACTTTATTTAGACCATGCACCTGAAAATAGGAGGTAACCTCTAATTTATCTCTGTCACCCCCCATTAGCTCTATACTAGTTTACCTAAGACAATCATTTATGAGGTTCTAAAATAGAATGGTTTAAATAGTTTAAAATAGGCTAGGGAAACACATTGCCTTCATCCTTAGGCAATAAATCAACCTCACTCTTTCATAATGATGGTTCATAACTTTTAAAATGCATCTCTTGATGAGATATGCTTTCACATGTGTCAACTTAATAACCCTCCAAGGCCACTATACTTTCATTTCATATGGCCAATTGGATGCTATCAGAGATGTGGCTTCTTTCATGCCACATTGGGAGATGATCAGTTCAAACTTAGTTTTAACATTATTAAATGTTTAAGTGAACTATTTAGGGTTTTAGATGTTTAATTTGGGGATTAAACATTTGTTGAAAGACTTCATATAATTAAAGCACCATATGGTACATAACTGACTATTTTATATTAAATGTTTATGTTTAATGCATTTAATGTGGGCCTTGAACGTTATGCGAGTAAATATGAATTTATATTCTTAGTAGAAAAATTGAGTTTTGAGATTACTCAAACATATATAGATATTTATATAAGTAATTATGGATTATACTTATATACAAGTATATTCTATATGAATAGTTCATAAACACACACACACACATATTTATATGTGCGTGTTTTATCACTTCAATTGTATGCATAAGTATATATACATAAATGTAAATATATATATATATATATATATATATGTATATATATATATATATATGTATATATATATATATATATATATGTATATATTATTCCATTTGGTTATAAGTGAAAAAAGGTTTATATGTATATAGATATAAGTGGACATATTAGATATACATTTTTATGTAGATAATTTGATATATGAATAAATGTTTGTTTATAGTGAATATTTTTATTCATATGCAAACTGGATTTATATCATTAATTAATAATATGTTGTTTTAGTTATTAATTATGAGTGAATTGATTATTAGCTTAATAAAATAATAAAGGTTGTATTTATTATTGTTAATTTGATTAGAAATTATTAAGAAATTCATGAATTGTGTTATTTAATATAATGCATGTGAACATGAGATGTTTATTAGGAATTGATAAATTCTTAGATTTTATGATGATTGTTAGAAATAAATTACAAATGCAACATTGTCTTAAAGTAAAATGGACATTCGTTGTATTGGAAATTAGGAAATATATTTGTGAAAATAAGTTGTTATTATTTAACTTAAGATCATTTCTATAGTTATTGTATTTAATTATCATGGTATTAAATACTAAATTTGTATGAGAAATATGTGGAATTATTGTATATGGATTATTTATATATTTGGTATTAATTTCACTAATGATAATTATCATGAGATAGATTCTCATTCATATAGTTAGAGGATTTAATACTTAGATTATATGAGATTTGATTGTGTGTGTGATTATTATTGATCTAATGGATCAATAAATTATATGAAAACTTTGGACTTCGTAATGTTTATAGTTAACATTATCATTTCACCTATTTGATTATTTATATGTACTCATAATGTCATGTTAGAAATGGAATTCTTTATGACATGTTGCATGTAGTTAGAATCTTACAACACATGGATTCTAGTTGACTTCTCGATACATGCATCATTATCATCTACTCATCCGTAAAGGGAGGGTCATTCCCTAGTTGGAAATTATGTGGGGGATCTATGGTTTGTGGTTTGTGTGTAAAAACACTCTAATGAGCCTTGCCTCTTCTCCAATAGTCAGATGATAGAGACTCTTAATCATGACTTGTTGGTTTTGTGGAACCTTCAATTAAGTCCATAAACCATATAAACTCATTCCATAGGTAAATCATGTTTATGGACACTTGTTGATTCTTTGGAAACTAACTCATTTCTGAAGGAAGAGTTAGTTTCCAAAAATATAATAGGTATATATGAAGTGATTGAACTCTTCTTTCACTTTTGGTATCTCCCTAACATAATCCATACCAAATTTTCAAAATAGTTCACAATAATCTATAAAATTTACTAAAGGTAAGATACAATAGTGGGTATAGGTGTCACATAGTAGTGGCTACAAGTTGGCAGGTAAAATTAGCAAGTCAAACCATTAATAATATCAAATGATCAACACTATAAATCATACTAATTTATCAATAAATCATAAAAAAAGAATATATATATATATATATATATATATATATATATATATATATATATACACATACATACATATATATATACATACATATATACATATATATATATATATATACATATATATATATATATATATACATACATATATATATATATATATATATATATATATATATATACATATATATATATATATATATATATAATGGACAAATATGGATAAATGGATATGGTAGGCTCATGAAGTAATATAATAATAAAAGGTTTTAAGGATATATAAAATTCAGATGATGTAATTTTCTAGGACTCATCAACAACCATATTTATATTTTATCATCTTTATAGTTCATCTCAACTATATTAGCCAAGTCTATATTGTATTGGCCAGTTTTATGAACATTTCAACTATATCATTTATCTATTATGATATCTACAATTATAGATAGTTTCCAGCACATATATTTACTATCCAATCCCTACATTATTGGGCATGTTTGATATTTCCTAGTGCCTAAATATATCAACATGGTTGATACAATTACCTAATAGTGTAATTTTTTTCCACAAGGAAAACAAATGATCTCCCATACATTACCTATCAAAAATTTATCTACATACCCATCCCAATATTAATTACATCACCTACCATAATTTCTCATGTAACACCTCATTGATGACCTCTTATCCATATTACTTATCATCCTTTAGACATCATCTCTCATCATGCCAAAAATGGTATTCCATAGCTTTCTATATTCTCAAAATAGCAAATGAACAAATTATTTACATTTTCTCTTATTTATATTTATTAATATAAAATTGAAATTCTTCTCATATTATCATCTTGATTCCTTATTTTTATCATATCTTATTTTTAGATCCTTTTAATAAACCAAAAGAAGTGATACAATCCTAGAGAAGAAAGGAATTTTGTGGACCTAATGGAAAACATTTGTATAAATTTAAAAATTTCTCTTATTTCTTAGATTTGCCAATCATGCCTATAGATTGACACCTTACATCATAACTATACATCATCATCTCTATAATCATCATGTTAAGTGAAGTTATGTATTTATATTTATTTACTTTCATTTACTAACATTTATTAAATAATTTCCCTTTATAACATAGTGACAGACTTGATGATAAATGTGACCTCAAAAAGATAATGTTAGCCCTACAAACCCATAATTTTATGTAAAAACAAATAGTAGTTGAATTGAAAAGTTTTCTAATAGTAGCACCCTTTTTGGGGTTTAAATTAGAACCTTTTTCAACCATGGCCTTAAAAACCTATAATGTTGCTAACAAAAACCTTAAAATCAACATCTAAATAAAAAATTATTTCTGCCAATATCACCCTTTTTGGGGTGGGGCGGTTGAAATTACAACAATTTTGAAACCATGGACTTAGTAACAAGTATCATTCCAACCAAAAATTTAAAATTAGCCCTCGAACTGAAAAGTGGAAATACCAATAACACCCTTTTTCCAAGGTTAAAATTTTAACATTTTTGAGACCATGGTCATAACAATCGATATTGTTGTAAAAAAATATATAAATAAACCCTTAAATTAATTTTTAAAAATAATATAATTACTTTATTTTAGGATTAAAATTTCCAAAATAACCGTGTCTAAAAAACCAATACTATTGTAAACAAAACCATAAAATCAACCCTAAAATGTCCACTCTTTTAGGTTTAATTTATCACTTCAAGCACCAACCAATTAATATGTGCATGAAAATATCACCGTTTAATTTAAATATTCAACATTACTTCCAAATATTTTATTTACGTATTAATTAAAAATACTCAATACAATTTGTATTAAATAAAATACAAAATATTTCATAAAAATAATGTTGCATTATTTATATTCGAATCAAATATGCTAAGAAATATTTTTATATTATTCATAATCAAATAATATAATCTAATAAAATTATAAATGATTCATAACTTCATGGAAGATCATATGTAAGTTCAACCACTCCTTCATATGGACTATACAAATATCATAGTAATTAAAAATATTTTAAAAAATGATATAATTACTAAAATTCATCCATGGATTATGAGACAACATCAAAACCTACATTATCTTCATATGAATGATTGGATGAAAATGTAGATGACCCACATTCTTCCCTATTATTGATCAGTTAACTATATGAATATACATGTTTGTTGAACATTTCATATTTATGAAGCCCTATAAATCTATGACTTGGTTAACTAGACTCCCATCTTGAAATATTTCATATCCCAACAACATCTTGATAATATATGTAGTCATGGGAGTGAATATTTATTTTTAAAATGGATTTCAAAAAAAAAAATTAACTTCCCCTAATTTTAAGATGCCAATGTGTAAATTATTTATATTTTGACCCTTTCTTTTTCTATTTTTGCTATTTTTTTCTCAACTACCATCCATACCTTGTATACACCATTAAATGGGTTTATATATGTTACAAAACAATGTATTTATATTGATATTAATTATTCATTTCAATTATTGGTATTCATAACATTTATAATCCATAATTAATAACCACTGATAACTTCAATTTCCAAAATTGTAATCATGTAACCCTCCTTAATATCTTGTATTGATCCCTTATAAATGTTTTCTTTTGGATTCACATTATGCACATGATATTCTATACCCAATATACATTTCTCTTGTCTTTGGTCATGAAGGCTCAACAACACCTTGCAATTCATGTTGTTCAACAATTTTTTTCCTCATGTTTATTTGGAATAAATTTTTACACAACTAAATGGAGTCTTAAAAAATATATCTCCATTCATTCTGGTTGAAATTATGTCACTTTGATCATTGAAAAAATACTCCCACCAAATCGAATTAACAACATCAAATTACTCATATGTATCTTTAATAAACTTTTACATTTCCTCCAATTTAACAATAATGTGAATATCTATTATGTCGTCATACATTATGTCTTTTAGTATGTTTTTAATAATTATTATTTTGATGCATACATTTGATTATCTAGGATGAACTGCATAAATGAAAAACTTGATGGAAGCCACTATTATGCATAATTTGATAAGTGTTCTCCCATAAATATTTTTGATATATAATTGATGATTAAATATAATGATATTAAATTGTTAAATGTAATTTTATTCACCATACAATCCCTAAATAAATCTTTTCATGTCGAAAATTTATTCTAATGTGTGAAAAATAGGCTCTATATAGTATGATTTCTTAATAGTTTCAAAAATGATGGAAAGATTTCAACATTATTTTTGCTCAATGTTACTTCAAAATTCATAAATATTTGATCAATATTATCATTTTTTTACTTAAAATAAAGAAAACAAATTAAACCTTATGAAATATTCCTAGTTTAACAAACATGGTTATATATCCAAACATAACTTGCTTTTTATTTTCATGTTTAATGTTGTCTAATTTTACATACAAAACTATAGTAATATTACCAAACTAGTGAGTAATTTTAAACATTGAATTAATCAATAAATTCTTGAAAATTATTATCCTTGAAATATTTACCTTGTTTGTCTAACTTGACATTCTTATAACCATTTATTGATATGAAATATTTTTAAGTCTTACAACTACTAAGAACATATTTTGGACTTCCCTAATTTATTCGCATTCATCCTTAACCATAATATACTTCATTGTCATTCTATTTTATAAGCCTATATCTATTCTATACAAGTGTGCACTAAATAGACAAGGATGCATTGTGCACTTGTACACTAGTGTAGACTTGTCCCATATGTTTCCTAATGGATTTCCTATGAGTGATAATAAGTGATTATCAAAATCAAATTCAAATATTATCCTACAATATCACATAAAATGTCTCACTTAAAACCCCTAATTACTCTACTTAATAATCATCTAGCATTTTATTTTCAAAATCATTCTATCTTGAGAAAAATAACATTATTCTTTCTAGTTTCAATTTTGTTGCTTTCTTATAGTCACAGACCAAGTTTAACAATGTTTTTATTTTAGGTTAATGTCATATATTTTCAAGAATTATAATACAATGTTCTATTTATATCTATATGATATTCCCTAAAGAAAGAAAGATAATGACCTGAGTTCAATTTGGACTATGTAAGAAACACTTAGTCAACAAGGGGCTTTCTGAGGATAGTTCACTCATACCCCACATCCCCACTTCCCCCTATGAATTTGATGTTGTTTGTGTATCTTTGCACACTAAGATTTTACCTTTTCAAGTGGTTTTTGTATCCAAATAGACTATGCACAGACTCAGATAGTATTTGATTAGAGATAAACCAATTAATATTTTTAGATCCAATTCACATTCAACATAGAAAAATTCACATTAGTAGACAATGATGCATTGTGACCCTATTTGACCACTGCACACTTATACAAAAATACAATGAAGTATTATTATAAATTAACACTATTTTTTAATGTTTTCATAAGTAGTTTTAGACACTCATAGTTAGTTAATGATTAATGTAGTTTGAATAAATCAATTTTCAAGGACATCTCTCTAACCCTAACCCTAGTTTCCCTTTTTATAAATTTACAACTTTTGTAAATTTTGTATATCACTATATTTTTATTGTAAGTTGTCTTATTTATCATCCTATATCAAATTTCAAGTTTACATTAGTTTAGATAATTTCATTTTCCAATAAATTTTAAGGGTAAACATCTTGGTGAACCCTATTTTATAATAAAACATTGTTTTTATTGGTTGTTGATATTTCACCTAGGGTTTCAGTTTAGATCTATAAATTCCTAACACTTAAATAATATAGTTCCAAACATTGGATATTATATATAACATAATGATTCAACTTTATCAACCTTGGAGTAATCTGACACTCAATTTTTTTTTCATGTCACCTTAGATAAATATAGACACATAGGCTCTTTATTTTAACCTTGGGTTGAATTATGTTGTCTCCTATACATAAAAATATTTCAATTTTTCTTTTACTTTATTTTTCATTTTCATTTTTATATTTTATAAATTATGCTTTGGTAGTTTTAAAACTACTTAGCTATTGTCATGAAGGGATACTCGATGTTATATTTACAGACATCATTGTGTGAGGGATTTTTACTCCAATACTCATATACATAGTACATGGACAAACATAGAATTTAATTTACACTTACCTCATTGTATATCATAAATTCCTAGGATCCCCTTCTTTACACTAAAAGGAAGTTTTACCATCTGTATGATTTTGTAGTGCATCGATAAGTGCTTAGTAACCTAGTTTAGTATGGGTATGGTTCCACCTCCATATTTAATGCTATAAAAATTTGGTAAAACATTATCCAATGTATGATAAAGTATATGTAAGATCCTATAAATCATTAAAAACTCTTTTCTAGATCACCTAACATACTTTCATTTTTGCTTGTATTATGTGATTAATCACTAGTTACCTTGTATATGATATTTTTATTATTAATTTTAAGCATTTTAAAATGTATTAAAAATAATTACATATATTATAAATGGATAACATGCTAGTGCCCCATTTATTATTATCAAGTTGAATGGACGAATATAAGTAAATAAAAAATTATTGGCAATGATAACTACTTTCAACAAACATATAATGTTCAAAGTTATCTTAGTGAGCCTTGGGAACCTCTAGATACCTCTTTGGATCATCATTTGGACTTATCTTTTGGTCCTCTCATACATAAAATTATTTATGCCTTTTTAGATCCTCCTTTACAAACCTCTTTGGATTATTCATTAGAATCCTCTTTAAATTACCATTTATAATTGTGTTTGGTTACACCTATTGATTCCTCTTTAGACACACCTCTAGAATATTCTTAAAGTTCACATTCATCCTTACATATTAATCTATAACAAAAATAGAAATCCAAGAAAAATTAATTTATGTTTAAAATTTTATTTCTTAATAAATTCATTAAAAAGAAACATCGAATCTCCAAAATAACTACTACTAATAATTTTTTCATCTCCTCTTATTTATAAATAGTAGATATTGAGCCAAAATGTTATAACTCTTCTCCCTTGTCAACCCATGATGATGGACCTTCTTCCTCTTCCCTTAGAACATCATAAGTTACAATTGAAATCAATGTTACTCCTTATAACACATCTTGTTATGTTTCTCTTACTCTATCTTCATGTGTGTCTTCACATGATGTTACTCTTGATGTAAAATGTCATAATATTTCCATAAATTCATGACCTATGCCAATTCATCTCTTGATAGTGATAATTAATTCAATGTTATTAATACAAAAGAATAAAATAACTCATATATAATCAAATAATCTATTCATTTAAAGTAAAATCCTACCCATCCTTCTCCCATACCTCATCAATATTTTATTTATATTCAATCAAATATATCTAGGACTTATGCTTGTGAATCCCTTCAAGATCAAGTCATCAATATTCAAAATTCAATCAAAGAGTTTAAAAATAGAAATCAATATTTAAATTTAAATATATGAAACAAACACAAAAAAATTATAATATCTAGATATGAAAAATGGTGCAAGGAAATAATCATATCTTAGCATGAAAAAATGTACTAAGATCCATAACTATGTCCTAGCCAAGATAAGAACTATATCAAGCACATAACTTATAAACAACTTCATTAGGAAGAATTTTAACCATTTAGTATTCAGACATAAGTTAGTGTAAATACACTTACACACACCTATCCATGTATTATTAGTGTGGCCTTTCTATAAAAGTTGTCACTAACTTATATACTTACCTAAGTACCTGTACATGCTATAGCTCTGTATGTACCTCATAGGATAAATAAAAAAAGTTTAGTAATCAATTGTAGGAAGTAAAATAGATCCAACAAAAGAATTATCATACTAAGCTTACATAAGCAAGATCTACCAAACTCATAATAGTAGGCAATGTTCATGGAAAAATGACTATTTCTAAAAGTAATACCAACTTTGGAACACTTTATGAAATTCACAAACAAGCAAGGCCTGATATTGACACCATACCAATAGGTAGGTTAGGGAGGTTAGATCAAAGGTAAAAGTGTATTGATTAAACCTCTTGATATGTTTTAACAACCATTCTCATGTTCTATTTTAGAACATCTTAGCATTTTAAAAAGTAGGGTTAGTCTCAAGGTACAGGTCAATATGTGCTTGATTAATGATCTTGTTAGGTTTATGATAACATTATTAAAACATCAATGTTTTAATTATTGCATGAGTTATAAGAACTAAATTCACTTCTATTAGGTTTACATTAACCTCATTCTTAAGTTAATTAAACTTCATCTTAGATCCATGTCTTTTAGACTAAGCATAACATTGTTGTTTAATACTCTAGGTTAGAACTTTCTTGTGCTTATTTTTTGAGGAATATTTATCAATTAAAAATTAAGTATTATAACTCAAATCATACATCTTTTTTATTATAATGATGTAGATTAACTTTTTATTATTCCAATGATCAATTCCAAATCTAAAGCAGATGATCCTCAATCACAACATGCCTTGATTAGAATAACTATTTGAGTTTAAATCATTTAATGAATTAATAATTTATAAACTTATTTGATAGATTATCTTCATCACATGTATAATATTTGAATATCATTATTTGTATCTTAAGTTCCAAGTGAATATACCAAGTTGTCCAAAATAGTCCTTTCACTTGAACAACAATATAATATTTTCCAATTGAAATGATTGTCTTCTAATAATCAGTAGAATATATTTAACCTTGATTTATTTTTATGTTCTTTTAATTTAATCCTTAACAAATATTCTATTAGCAATTACATCCTTTCATAGCTCAATATAAATCTTATGTTTATTGTAGTCCAATTAAGACACCATCTCATAAGATTATATTATTAATAATCCTTAAGATTATATTTGACTTAAATGTCTTTTTGTGAAGTCCTTAAAAGAATCTTATTGATTAGTATATCTTTTGAATGGAGATTTGGATAGTTTAAGGTAATTTTATAGTCTTTATATAGACTTAAGGTTAACATGTCATAACACAATGGTGTATAATAATATCTAACATAATTTGACTTGAATGAGTAGTATACTTGTTCCTCTTAAGGATATATGTATAACTACATATATTTATATTGTCTCTTAAATGAACCTTAATAACTTAATTCAAAACCAGCCAATTATCTATTTCAAAATCTTAGTAACTCAATTCCATTTCCATGAGATTAGAAGACTGATAGTATTGAATAATCATATGAAATTTAAAAATCTTCATTAACAACTATTCATAATATAAGGTAACTAAATGAAATTGTTCAACTATTCCATTAAATGCATCTACATTTTTTAATCAATGCCTAACACTTTGAGATTCAGAAAAGAAATCCAAGTAATATAAAACTAATTAATGAATTAGTTTGAATCATGTAACTATAGGTTAATGTTATCTATGCATAATAGATATATATTATAAATTAATGAAATTCCTTATATTTAAAAGCATCAACTCAATAATAACCATAAGTCCACAATGAATGCTCAACATAAGAGATAAATTGATATTTATAAGATCAAACTCCAATCACATTTTATAAGTCATCTTGCATACACTAATATGATTATGAAAACATGACATTAACCTTATGTCTCATAAATAATGAAAATTAATATCATTAATCAATTAATTATATAATAATGAACCAATTCATTTTACAATCAACTATTAAACAATTCAACTAGAAGAAGTAAGACAAATAATCTTCTCCATGTAAATCCATTGATTTACATGCCCACCTTTCCAATACTAATGAACCCAATCATAAGTGGCCCTAAACCACTACATCCATCATCTGTATGTGATTCTATGAAAATGGGAGAAGTGAGTAAGGTACAATGATTACTGAGCTTGACTTAATATAACTAAATGATGAAAAAATTTAAAAAACACTATTTATATTCTTGGATAACAACACTAACACATTTATAGTTATTCAAATTACTAAAGCTCATTTTAGATCTTTATAAGATTAAATATTATGATTACAATCCATGGCATTGCACCCATAATCCCCAATCCATCATTAGGGTACAATACCCAAAATAAATAAAATTATATTACTACTAGTAATCCTGAATATAGATAATATTCTTTAATTATTTTCATCTAAGTAAAATGAACTTAAATGACTCACACAACTTTCAAAAAAATAAACTAAACCACACACTTATAAAAAATTATAAAAAATTTATGAAAAATATTATCAAACTTTCAACACTCTAATAAAGACCTTCAAAACTCAACTCAAGTAATCCATATTACATAACATAAAACTATAGGTCAAATTTGACCAAAATAGACTTTATCAATCATGAGTAAATAATTAAATGTCTTTATCTACTATCATGATATAAATATTCAAAATAAAACATAATGATATAATAAGTACAACTATCAAATATTCTCAATCTCCAAGTCAACCAATCATGAATAGAAAATAAATCAAATGACCAAATAAGATTACCTCCATAAGTCAAAACCCTCAAAGATAAAAATCACAACTTAAAATTATGACTTTTTAATTCATGCAAATCAAAATAATAATCAAATATTATTTTTCTCAATCCCTAATAATAATTTTTACCATTGATGAAAACCAAAAACATCATTGTTTTCATTCATGGTGGTGGTTAAATCATGCACAACTCATGCTTACGCAAATAGAATGACCCTAGTAAAAACCTAAGTATACAACTAACTTTTGAAGATTTTAATAAGAGTTTTACTCAGTCCAAAACCCATTAAAATATATGCACGACCACAACATAAGGAAGGCATAACCAAAACAAAAACATAGATCCATAATAATAAAATGGATTTATAAATTCAAGTACACATAAATCATCAACTGTTGCCATGGTTGAGCCATAATGGCCACCATGTTTTTTAATTGAAATTAAACACAAACCCATAAATAAACAACAAAACCCTAAAGGGTTTATTCATCAATTTCAAGTCATCAAACAATCTTATCTTCATGCCAACATATAATAAAATGATTATATTTTATTTTCATACTACAAACCCAATTCGAACTAGCAAGTCTAAGTCACAAAACAAATCATAATTTTAAATGCATTACTTATTTGAGGGCTAGGCAAAATAATGCAAAGGTATGGTGTAGAAGAGTGATTCCTTAACTTCACAAAATAATTTATATATTCTACCTCCTTTCACACATGATGAATGAAAAATACCAGTCAATCCCTTAAAACTAACTTAAACCACCATAAAACTCCACATAAACTCTCACATGGCTAACAAGACAAATGACTCACTGTAGTTCAAGCTTCGATAAAAACTCATGCAACTAATTGTATTCTTATTTCCCATGACCACCATGCCCAAATTCTTGTACAATTTCCATAAGCACATGGATTTCAAATGACAAGAAAAATGAACATGCAAGAACCCTAATAGGGTTGGGAAGAGTCTCAACCTTCTTGCATCGAATGCAAAACTAATGCCAAAACCCAAAGTCACAAACAACAAAATAAAAAATCTCAACTAATGACATGCCCCAAGGTGGGTCATGACCTTTTTACCTTTCCAAAGCCAAAATATGACTTGGTCCAAAAAAAATTGAATGTCAAAAAGAGTTTCATCTAACAAAGACCTCAATGCAGTTAAACAAAGTGTCTAAGACCAATTTAAAGTTAAACATGCCTTTGAAACATAATCATAAATTAATGATGTTAAATCAAATTCAAATAGGACTGTGACAACAACTAAATGCCACCCAAGACCAACATAAGACATGTCTTTGACAACAAATTAAACAACATAAAAAAATAATGAAATGTCGGTAAGCATCAGATTAGGCTTAAGAATTGAAATTAAAAACTAAGTAATTAATGATTGAATAAGAAGTTAAAATTGAATAGCAACCAATTCAAAAATGAAATTGATCTTAAAAATGATAAACACTCAACATTATAAATCAAACTTATAAAATGAATCCAAAACATAATAACAATCAAAGCTCAATATTAAAATTTTAATTTCATTGTTTTATTTTCACTCACTCTCTCCACCTCACCTAATTTCTCAGAGTCACATCCCACCTAACTCATATTTGGTACCTACACTCATAACAAACCATCAATAGTATTTGTATTATATAAGATAAATAAATTCAATAATAGCATTAAATGTAATAATAATATAACTAAAGTGAATAATGAATTAGGAACTCATTAAGCATGAAATATCCAATGTTGTAATAAAATGATATCAAATAACTATCTCAAAAATAATCAAAATAGATCATAGAACTATATCACAACAATAATCCAAACAAGTATGTCCTGAATAGTTCATAACTAAACCATAATAGTAAGTGAAATAAATACAATCAAAAAGGGTCTTGACATCCTCCCCCACTTAGAAAAGAACCATATCAATGATCAAAATAGGCAAGGATAGTGATTCTTGAAAATATTCTTGTCTTCCCAAGTAGCACTTCTTTCAATCAAAAGATCCCATTGAACCAAAATATGGGAAATATCATAATTTATTAATCTAACACTATAATGGTCCAAGATCTTCATCAGATCCAATTGCATCTTTTTCTCTCTTGAAACCTGAAAATGAGTCTAATTCAAAACCTAAGAAGGATAAGGAATATACTTTCTCAATAATGCAACATTAAAAATATCATGAATTTGAGATAGAGAAGGAGGAAGGGCTAGTCGATAGGTAATAAGACTAAGTTTCTCTAAAATTTTAAAGGGTCCTACAAATTAAGAGATAATTTGGATGAATTTACAAACTTAATCAAACATTTATGTAGTTTAACACATAGAAAAACTTTATCACCAACTTTAAATTCGTGTGGTGATCTATTTACATCAATAACTTCATCTATCAAACCAGGCTAGTAATATAGCCTTTTCAACTCATGTGTCATATTTGTGATACCAAGATGAGAAAAAAGAGGTACTTCATGCACTTGTTTTATAAAAATGTTCCTTAAGTCACCAGACTCATGCACATAAATTTTGTTTTTATGTCTGATTACATCATTAAAATTAACACATAAATCATAAAATTTATTTTCTATAGGCTCGTTAGCCACATTTTCACTTACATCTTGGAAAAACTTAAAAACATTAGAATGTTATTGTTCTAAAATTTTATTTCTAAAATTATTATGTAGAATAAATAAGGATGCTAGATACGTGTATCGACTAAGTGCATCATCAACACAATTATCCTTACCTTTCACATATGAAATATTCATATCAAAATTATTCATAAATTATAGTGACCTATATAATAATGAATTCATATATCCCTAGGAAAATAAATATGCAATCATCATATTTTACTTTAAAATACTTACCTAGTAAAAAGTGTTTCCATTGCCTCAGAGCATGTACAATAGAAGAAAGTTATAGATCATGAGTGGTATAATATTTCTCATGGTATTTCAATTTTTTAGACTCATAATCTAGAACTAAACCATCTTGACTTAACATTCCACCCAAGCCTTATTTAGATGCATCGACCCATATTTTAAAATTATCATTATGATCTGGTACAATAAGTATAATCGATGTAGTTAACAACTCTTTAAGATTCTAAAAATCTTGTTCATAATCAAAATTCCAAAAAAAATTATTACCTTCACATTATAATGAAGTTATAGGATTAACCAACTTTAAAAATTTTAAACAAATATTTTATAATAACTAGTGAGCCTCATAAAATTATGTATTTCATGTACATTTTTAGGACTAGGCCACTCTTGAATAGATTTAATCTATGTTGGATCAAAAACAATGTCATCCTTTGATATTATGTGACCAAAATACTGGATCTCAATTTGAAAAAAAGCACATTTAGATAAATTATCAAACAATTTATGCTACCTTAGCCTTTGCAACACTAAACACAAATATTATTCATGTTCGACTGCATTAATAGAATATATCAATATATCATCAATAAAAACTAGAACAAACTCATCTAAAAATCCCTAAATACACTATTTATTAATTCCGTAAATGCATAAAATTCATTAGTCAAAACATAAGGCATTATTGTAAACTTATAATGTCCATGCCAAGTTTTGAAGGTATTCTTATGAATGTCTTCATTCTTGATTATCAATTGGTGATAGTCTGATCTCAAGTATATCTTAGAAAACATAGTTGAATCCTTCATTTGATCAAATATATCATCTATCCTCAACAATGGATAATGATTTTTGATAGTAACCTTATTAACCATGTGATAGTCAACACACAATTATAAGGTTTCATCCTTCCTTTTCACAAATACCATAGGTACACCCCAAGGTGACACACTTGGCCTAATGCTGACATTTTTTATTAGCACATGTAGTTGAGATTTTAGTTCCTGTAAATCTAATGCATTCATATAATAAGGCACTTTATACATAGGAGCTACCCCTAGTGTTACATCAATATAAAAATCAAACTCCCTCTTAGGAGGCAAACTAGGTAGTTTTTCAAGAAAAATATGAGAGAATTATTTCAAAAATGGATATTATTGGAATGCTATTTATTAAATTTGTACAACATATAATTTATAACCTTTATGCACTGATTTCTTTTGTTGTAAATCTAATGATAGCTTGTGTACTTTAGGTTTCAACAAACCTTGAATTATTACTAATTTCCCATGTCATCACAACATTTTACTAGTTTATTATAGTAGTCTATATTGGCTTTATGTTGCTTCAACCAATCCATGCCCAAAATAATGTCAAAATAACTAAGAGGAGCTAAAAATAGGTTAACTTGGGTTTAAAAATTGTCTAAGTCTAAGCTTACTTATTCAAGACATTTAAAAACCAACAGTATTTTGTCTAAGCCAAACTCAACTTTCCAACTATCCTTCAATGTCACAAGATTCATTTTATAGTTACTCATTAATTTTTTATTAAAAAAACATTTATTTGATCTAGAATCAAACAAAATAGATACTGAAACATCATTTGGTCTTCAAAACTAAACACAATTTCTTCTAGAAAAGATTATTTTTTATTTTATGGTCTATGGAAACATTAAATCTTTGATCATTTAATTTACCTTTGAATTCTAAGGGTTGCTTGAAAATCTATGTTTCTATTATCCACATCTACATACACCCTGTGGTTGGATAATTGACTTGATTTTAGCTTAGGACAATCCTTATGATAGTGATTATCACCACATTCTCAACATACTACAATTTTTTGAGGTGGCATTGGAATGGTATTACCTCAGTGGTAGGTATATTTTGACTACCTTGGGTCTAATTTATTCTAAATTTTAAAGACTTAGAAGAATTCAACAAAATTAAGTTCTTATGTTGACCTTTAAATTTATTAAAACCATTGGCACTCCTAGTAAATCTATGGTTTTGATCATATTTTTTAAAATTCTTTAGCGAAGGGGACACTTTTTTATTCTTAAGCTATTATTTATTCTACTTAAAATCTTGACTCACCTTTTGAAGATATTTATCTTTTTGTTCTACCCTATGAGTATATTCGATAATAGTATTTGGAGTCTTAGGATTAGTCATATTGACATCATGCATCAATATCTCCTTCAACCCTAGTTTTAACTTGGTTATTTTGGTTTCTTTGGCATGCATGTAGTTAACATGGTATAATAGGTTTAAAAACTTATTATCGTGCTCAATTACAATCATATTATCTTTATTTAAAAATTAAAAATTAGTTAATTTATATTCCTTAAAGTTTGATCTAAGATACCTCTTCTTAAACTACACTTCAAAAGTAGGCCAAGTAAGAGTCATTGGCTAGTAACACTCTAAAGCATAGAGATGGTTCCACCAAATAGCTGCAACACCTACTAACTAATAATCACCACTATTTATATGAAATTGAATAACATATTGTGTATATTAAATTACTTATATAGGTGAACCAACCATGCATCAATTACATCACCTAATTGTTTAGTTGAAAAGGTTGGTGGAGGTAGATTTTTTATTTCCATAATGATAGGATCAACCACATTATTAGGGTTATCTTTAAGTTCTTGCTCATCAACTTGCCCTTGTTTTATATGAGGAAGTTCTTTAGGTATAACACCTTCTAATTTATTCAACCTTCATTCTTTTATGTCCTTTTCTCTTTGAATTGAATTCAATACAGTCATTATTCCATTCAATACTACTTCCTAATTATCAATAGGATTATTTTCCTCATGGTTAAGGGATCTAACATTAATACCAATACTTTTGGTAGGAGGTTCTATTGATGCCTATAATTACCTCACAAGTGAATTTTAGTGTTGATGAACACTTCTCATTTTAGGATTCAAAGAATCCAAGGCATGAGTTATACTTTGTGACAATTCTATGATGTTTGTGGTGGAATAGAAGTAAAGTATGGGAATTGTCCATAATATTTATTTAATTTGGTGGTTTGGAGCCACCAAGGTCTATATCTTTTTGATAATTCAAACTAACAAGTTAATCTAAATGGATATTAACAATTATCTTTAAACTAGGTGAGTTGATTATGAAAATAAAAAAAGGAAGGGTAAGATAGAAAAGAGAATGTGATTACAAATTCCCCTCTCAAATATTATGACAAAGTTATAATTATTTTGAGCATACATGAACCAATTTATGGTGTAAAATAGTATAAACTTAGAATGCATCATAAACTAGACAAGATTTAAAGAATATATATAAACTACAAGCAAGAACCAGGTTTACTTTGAAAGTTTTCTACTATAACCTGAATAACATATGCACATCCAAATGCAGAGCAGATAAAATAAAGTATACCTAAGATATTTTTATTTAATCTAGCGTTAGCACAAATTAATAGCCCTATGATATAAAATGTAGCTCAAAATATAGAGAACTATTCAAATTTAAGACAATAACATGCAATTGAAAGACAACATTGGCTTTCAACAAACTATTTAGACAATCTTTTTAGAATTACTTAGTTGTATTAAATGCTCTTTTGTATACAAATTACTCAGAGTCTCTCCCTTTAAAAATTGGTAACCTTTACCTATTTATAGGAAGCATAGGTGGTGTACCAATCATCTTTTCAAAATATCCAAGGTATGATAAGGACAACTATCCTTAATACAAAGATCAAAATGCAAAAGGCTTTCTATGCAAATTTTGACAAAATGACTAATATATGCTAAAAAATTAGCATATATATTACAAAATAATATTTTTTTATGTTAAAATTGGTGGGTCCCTTGGGTTACTACTTGAGGATGTTCTTCACCTTAGTATATTATTCTCTAATTAGATCAAAATCTACTATAGGCTTCATCAAACAATCCTCTTCTTGACCTACTAATGTGTTAAATTATTTGTCACTCTTGGCTTTAAGTTCTTGAATGAATTGTACCTCTATAATTTTCTTCCCTAATGTAATGATGATATCAAGGACCTTATAATTATCCTTGACAGGCTTTCCTTGGTTGTCCTTGATGTTTTGGATGAAGGTACTGACCCTTTGCTTGGAATCTTCATCATCCATTAGGCTTGTGGCATTGGTATTATAAGGGTTTACCAATAATGCCTTTAAGAGCTCCTCCATCCTTGATATCAAACTCTTGTCCTCCTCCATGAAGCTATTGAAACTATCACACTAGTTACTCAGGTGTAATATATTATCTTTAATGACTCCCAGGAGGGCATACAAAAGCTTCAACTTGATGATCTTGGTGCATTGGACTTGCTTGGTGTTATGGGCATTAATTAAGTTAGTTGCTTGATCTCTATATTTTTGCCACTAAGTGATTAATGCCTATGCTTTCTCAATTTTATGGGTCAAGGTATTTGATCTAAGCATTAAGGCCTTCAACCCTTCAAATGTGTCTAAGAAGGACTTATTCAGTAGTTTTATTATATCCTCAGGGACTAAAAGTGGAACATGTGATTCCAAGTCTTTCTTATCCTTTTCTAGATTGGTGATCCTATGTTGCATCCCTTGGATTCTAGCCAAGGTCATTGATGATTAGGCCACCACCAAACTTGCCACATCATCTTGATGGATGGGATGATCCCCTATTACTTGCCCTTGTATAGGAGTTAGGTCTACAAAAGGTTCCACCTTTTGAAAGGTGAAATATTCAATGCCAATGGTGGCTTTCTTGGTTGTCACCCTTTCAAGCCCTACTATATCCAGATTATACATGGTAGTGACTACTGGTTCAGAGGGTTTAGGTATC
Organism: Torreya grandis; assembly: GCA_037957365.1. Taxonomy (NCBI): domain Eukaryota; kingdom Viridiplantae; phylum Streptophyta; class Pinopsida; order Cupressales; family Taxaceae; genus Torreya; species Torreya grandis. The sequence goes on from JARHVA010000276.1 coordinate 363,767, forward strand.
TTTGGGGTTTTAATCCTAGTTCCACTCAATTTTCCTTGGTCTTTTATTTTCTTTCCACTTCCTTTGGTTTATTGAATAATTCTTCTTTCTTCTTTCTCCTCATGAGCTCCTTAATCTATGGTTTGACATTATCAAGAGGATCTCCACCTACAAAGCTAGTAATTACTAGTGAGTGTGATTGGGAAGGAAACTTTTAGAGTTTCCCATATATGAACCAATCAATAATGATAGGTCCATGTATGGGGAACTCATAACTAAATAAATTTAATTCTTTGGTGGGATGTGTCTATGCCACTTTTGGTCTTTTAGAAGACCTAGGGACAAGGGCTAACTCAACTTCCCTCTTCTTTTGTGTGATAGGGACCAATTACAATGCCAATTATTTTCCTTTATCTTCTTCACCTATTTGAGTTCCTTTAATTTGTGCCACCTTAGCTATGGTTCACTCATCTTATTTATCAGATCCATATACCTTTGTAAGTTCCTTGAAGAATTCATCCACTATCTCATATGGTTATAGGGAAACCATATCAAAGTGATCCACAATAGAATATGGTTTTGGAGGTTAGACTAATAATAAAGGGCCTTCTCTTTGCCTTTCTTCTAATGTATTCTCACCAAGTCCTTAAATTTTGAGTGTTTGATGTTGTGGCTGACTTGGAGGTGCACTAGAAATGAAAGGTAGTAAATTATATTGTAATGGGTTCATTTACCATCTCTTACCAATTGCTTTCTCTTCTCTTTGTATTCTATGTTCAAGCTTGAAACCATGCTACCCAAACCTAGTAATGACTTCCTCAAAGTCTATAGCTTTGGTGTAAAAATAGTCATATGGACCAACCCTATGCTCATAGGTTACTTTGGTTAGTTTCTTTGACTACAAATGAGGGACAAACTTTCTATTGGGGTCCCATTCCTTTAGGTCATCCTTCTAAAAGTAGAAGGCATCCCTATGTCTAGACATGATGTCTAATTATTTCTAATCTTGGATCAAAGTTCTCCCAATCAAGAATTAGAAGGGATGCATAATGCCCTTCCTCTTCTCCTTGTAAACATTATCAATTCCTTATGAGATTTGGTGAGCAATTTCTTGCTCAACCAACCTGAGGGGGACATAGATAGGCAACCTAAATGGTTGGGTCATGATCCCTTCTATTCTAATAATGGTGCAGTCTAGATGGTACAAAATATCTCCCATGAGTTCAACATACTTCTTGACAAGAGGGTGCATCATGGGCATGGGGTTACCTATGATATTATTGACCAAAGTAGGGTATATGCAATCACAAATGAACTACATATGAACTCTATACTTGAAGATGTGTAACTTTTCATAGTGATGGGAAATGGTAATTTTATTGTAGGAGGACCAATTCTTGACACCAAGAATATGAGTGGATGCCATTGATAAGGCCAACAGATAGGACATCATGGTGAATTGTTGGATTTTCCTTTTCTTAATGCCATAAAATTGTCTCCCCAAGTGGATGCTAATCAACTCTCTAATAGGTGGAGTTAGATTTTATTCCACCATGAAATATATGTAGGAAACACATCTAGGGTCAACATAGGTTGTGGTAGTTGTCCCTAAATCTCTACACAATAGGGTCATAATAATCCTAATTCCTTCTTTAAATTTAATGACAAGGATTCTACCTTCATGGTTCCTAGCTACATGAGTTCCTTAGATTAACCAAGGTCTTAGGATAGCAATTAGATTATGTTGGGTAGTCCATTCTTTGATGGAGGGGAGGTATATATGAGCTCTAGGGAGCTTGTAGTAGCCTTCAAAAGACATTGGGGGTAAGCAATTCTACTTGACCCTCCTTCTCTGATAATCTAGTCATTGTCTATTCTATAATCAACAAAAAGGGGTGCAAGGATGTTAATGCAATGTAATACCTTAGATTTAGCAACATCTTGATGAAGATATATCATTTGGATTACAACTAGGTCCTCAAACTTTCTCTTGGTGACTGCCACCCTTTGCTCACTAAATGATAGAGGTTACAACTCCTCAATTGCAAAGAAAATCTCAAATCAATTCTTCATGCCATTGGCCAATGCTCCTGTGTCTAATTCAGTATCTCCATAGCACCACCCTTCATGGTCCATAGATAAATACATGCCTATCTCTTCTTTCCATTATTTCCTTGCCATTGCCATGATCTTAATTTCCTTAGAATATGATTGGTCTTGATTCTCAAGATGACACTTCAAGCTTGCTTAATGCAGTTATGTCCTTAATAGTCAAATTTTGAGGCTTTAAGTCAAGTTTTAGGGATTTAAGATGGTCTGGTAGGGTTTTTGAGGCTTTGATGGTGAAGGTGATGGGTTTCATTAATGTATTTATGTCTCATATCTTATGGATGGCACCACTTATGTAAATCCTATCTTTTTGAGTGTGCCAAATCTTAGGGTTGTCCTTTAGTGCTTACATGGACCTCCTTAAGCTTATTCCCATGGCACTCCCATAGGAATCCCTTTGAAAATTAGTTATTGGATTTTAAATAAATCCTTTTATGTCTCTCTATTGGATTAGGATTTTAGGATGACCATGAGCCTTTGATTAAGATCTCAAGGGTCTTTTATGATTAGTCACTTAGATCTTGGATGGCATAGTTATGCCAAGTGGTGTATTCTGGCTTCTTTGGGAAATGATTTGATGTAGTTCATCCACATTTCAAGTTATCAGGATTTAGGGTCCTTGGTTGAAAATTTCACCTTCACTTCACACCATTAGATCAAGATCAGTAATGGAGTGAGAACTATTGATCATGATCTGTGAGGTTAAAGTTGGTTGAGAGGTTGGTTGTGTTTAAACTTTATGGTCTCACTAACATCAAAGACATCCTTGTGAACGTCAAATGATGGGATCATGATTGCCAAATTTAAGATCACAAGGTTTTTTGGCCAAATTATAGTGTGCCATGCATCCCATTCTTAATATTCTTGAGACTTCAAGGTTGACCAAGAGGCTTCTCTGATTGGCTTAGCTTTAGGAGGATCTTTGATCTCATGTCATTGGATCAAGGTCATCAGGTGAACATATATAGTTAGATACTATAAGATACACAAACATTAATTTAGTTTGAGAAGCACATAGGCTTAAGCTGAGGTGTTAACCTTAGATTAATATTATTAAAAACACTATGGTCTAAGTTTTAATGTGATAAGCCTAAGTTTTAAACATTTAGAAGGTCCCCTTTTAAACTAAGGATAAAAGTTTGGATGGGATTTATTTTGAAGGCCTCACTAATGTCAAATACATCCTCATTAATTTCAAATTATGGGAGTGAGTTCATCAAAATAAATGATGTATAAACTTTTATAGTGAGTGGGGTTTAGTTCATAGTCCATCCTAGGATGATCTCACATCATTAAATCAGGACTTCAAGGAAGTGAGGGCCGTTAGATCTACATCCAAGTTAAAACATCAAATTAGAGCATGATACATGCAGTGATTTAGGCTAAAGTTTAAGATCCTTGAGGTGTTGTCCATGTTAAACAAACACTAAGACATTTCAAGATTAAAACATAGGCTAAATTTTGATAGGGTCTTAGTCTAGGATGAAAAGGGGCTTGTGGACATAACATTTAATGATGTTATGAGGGATTTAAAAGGGGGAAGGAACATAGAAGGGGAATCAAGTATAATTTTATGTTAAGGTTCAAGAATGTTTAAAAACATAACTAATCTTTAATGTAAAATTAGACTTAGGATCTTTTCTCTTTTAAGGACCAATTCATGCTAAATTTTATCCCACAAAAATTTGAATTTGAACCCCACCTTCCTCCATGAAACTTGCACTTAGCCATCTAAGGGTAATAATTATTAGGTTTATCTCATATATCATAATTAAAAATGAAAGTACCCATCCCTTTTTAGGTGGATGATCTTCAAATTCTATAAAGAATAACCTCATGAAATCTAGACCAAGATATAGATGTTTTGAAACATTTACAAGGGTCCCCATTTTGCAAAGTAGAAAAAATGGGCTATGTTGGTCCCAACAATAGGTTCATCTCAATAAATATTATTAGCCTTATGACTTCTACCTATACCTCTAACTCTAGTAGGGTTAACATACCCCAAGTTGTTTTTTACCATTCCATATCTTGTTCTCACCATCATCTAGTGAAACATGCAACAACTTAGTGGAAAAAACAAATTTTAATATCCCCAAAGTTCCCTAGAGTAGTATAACTTGGCTCTAATACCAATATGTAACAACCAAAAATTGTTTTCTAATACTAAGATATCAATAATGGTGCAAGGAAATAATCATATTTTAGAATGGAAAAAATGCAATGAGATCCATAACTATGTCTTAGCCAACACAAGAACTAGACCAAGTACATAACTTATTAATGAATTCATTAAGAAGCATTTCAACCACTTAGTATTTAGATATAAGTTAATTAATGTAAATAAACTCATGCATGACTAAACACGTACTACTAGTGTGGCCTTCCAAGAAAATTTGTCACTAAATTATATACTTACATGAGTATCTACATAGGTTATAACACTACCTGTACATCATAGAGTAAATAAAAAAAGTTCAATAATAAATTGTAGGAAGGAAAATAGATCCAACCTAATAATAATCATACTAAGCTTATATAAGCAAGATACACCAAACTCATAATATCAAGAAGTGTTCATGGAAACATTACTATTTTCAAAAATAATACCAACTTTGGAACACTTTATGAAGTTCACAAACAAGCAAGGGCCCAGATTGATACCATCCTGATAAGTAACTTAGGGAAGTTAGATCAAAGGTATAAGAGAACTAATTAAGCATCTTGAGATGATTCAACAACCATGTTTATGTTCTATTTTGTAACATATTATCATTTTACAAAGTAGGGTTAGTCTCAAGGTACATGTCAATATGTGCTTGATTAATGATCTTATAAAGTTTTAGTCCTTATTATTAAGGTTATGATAACATTATTAAAGCACCACTATTTTAATTACCACATGAGTTACAGGAACTAACTTAACTTCTATTAGTTTTACAATTAACCTAATTCTTAAGTGAATTAAACTTCATTATCTTAGATCCATGTATTTTAGACTAAGCATAACGTTGTTTATTAATTTAGTTATAAATTTATCATGATTATTTTCCAAAAAAGATTTATCAATTCTAAATTAATAAATATAACTCAAATAATACATCCTTTTAATTATAATGATATAGATTAACTTATTATTCTAGTGATCAATTCTAAGTATGAAGAAAATGATCCTCAATCACAACATGCCTCAATAGGAATAACCATTCAAGTTTAAAAAATTTAATGACTTAACCATTTACAAACTCATTTTTTAAATTATCTTCAACACATGTATAAGATTTGAATATCATTATTTGTATCTTAAGTTCCAACTAAATATACTAACTAGGTTGTCTAAAATATTCCTACCACTTTAAAGGTTATTTAATAGTTTCCAATTGAAATGATTGCCTTCTAATAACCCTTAGAAGATATTTAACCTTGATCATTTTTAATTTATTTTAATTTAACCCTTAACAAATATCCTATTAATAATTGTATCCCTTTATAGCTTAATATAGATCTTTTGTTTGTTGTAGTCCAATTAAAAAACCATCTCACAATTGCAAAATATTATAGTCTTAATAATCCTTAAGAGTTAGTGGACTTAAATGTCTTCTTGGGAAGTCCTTAAGAGAATATTATTAATTAGTCTATCTTCTCAAAGGATATTTGGATAGTTTAAGGTAATGTTATAGTCTTTATATAGACTTACGGTGAACATGTCACAACACAATGATATAAAATAAAAATTAACATAATTTATCTTCATTGATTAGTATAATTGTTCCTCTTAAGGACATATGAACAACTACATATATTTACATTATCTCTCAAATGAACATTAGAAAATTAATTTAAAAATAACCAATTATCTATTTAAATATCTTACTAACTCAATTCCATCTTTGTGAGATTAGAAGACTGATAGTATTGAATAAACATATGAACTTTACAAAGCTTCATTAAAACCTATTCATAATATAAGGTAAATAAATGAACTTGTTCAACTATGCCATTAAATGCATCTACATTTTTAATCAATGCATAACACTTTGAAATTTAGACAAGAGTCTATAATTAGTTTAAATCATGTAGCTATAGGTGCATTTATCTATGCATCATAGATATAAATGATAACTTAGTGACATTCTTGATATTTAAAAGGATTTACTCAATCCTAACCATAAGTCCACAATGAATGTTTTAAATAATATATAATTTGGTATTTATAATATCAAAATCCAATCATATTTTATAAGTCATCTTACATATACTAATCTGATTATACAAACATAATATAAACCTTGCATCTCATAATTGATAAACATCAATATCATTAATGAAGTAATTATACAATAATGAACCAATTAATTTTATAATCTACTATCAAACAATTCAATCAGAAGAAATACAACAAATAATCTTCTACACATAAATCCATTGATGCACACACCCACCTCTCCAATCCTAAGGATCCCAACCATAAGTGTCCCTATACCACCCCATCCATAAAGTTGATGTGATTCTAACTATACAAGATAAGTGAGTAAGGTATAATTATTATACTAAGCTTGACTTAATACAACCAAATGATGAAAACATTTAAACAACATTGTTTACATGTAGTTATTCCAACTGTTGAAGCTCATTTTAGAGATTTATATGATTTAATATTATGATTTAAATCCATGGTATTGCACTTATAAGCCCCAATATATCATTAGGGTATAATACCCAAAGTAAATCCAATTATATTACTACTAGTAACCCTAAATACAAACAATATTCTTTAAGTATTTCAATCTAAATAAAATGAACTTAAATGAGTTAAATAACTTTCAAGAAAAAAAACTAAATTATACACTCAAACAACATTATAAAACCTTCATTATAAAGATTATCAAAATTGCATCAGACTAATAAAGACCTTCAAAAATCAACACAAGTAATCCATATTACATAATGTAAAACTTCAAGTCATAGTTGACCAAAATAGACTTTATCAATCATGAGTAAAGATTCAAATGTCTTTATCCACTATCATGGTATTAACAATCAAAAATAGAACATAATGATATAAGAATTCTAACTATCATATCTTCTCAATCTCTAATTCAACCAATCATGATTGGAATAAAATTTAATGACCAAATAAGAATACCTCCATAAGTCAAAACCCTTAATGATAAAAATAACAACCTGCAAGTATAACTTTCTAATTCATGCAAATGAAAATAATAATAAAATATTTTTTATCAAACCCTAATATCAATTTTTACCATTGATGAAAACTCAAAAATTTCATTTTTTTCATTCATGGTTGTGCTAAATCATTCATAGATAGTGTTTACAATAGAACAACCCTAGTAAAAACTTGAGTATATAGCTAGGGTTTCAAGATTTTAATAAGATTTTTACTCATTCCAAAACCCATTAAAATATATGCACAAGCATAGCATAACAATGACATAACCAAAACAAAAATGCAGATCCATAGTAATAACATGGATTTAGAAATTCATGCACATAGAAATCATCAATTATATGCCATGGTTGAGCCATAATGGCTGCCATATTGTTTTATTAAAATTAAACACAGACCCAAAAATAAACCATAAAACCCTATAGGATTTATTCATCAATTTCATGCCATCAAACAATCTTATTTACATGCCAACAAAAAATAAAATGATTGAATTTTAGTTTTATAATAAAAATTTGATTCAAACCAACAAGTTCATGTCACAAAACAACTCATAATTTTGAATGCATTACTTACTTGAGCGCTAGTCAAAATATTGAAAAGGTATATTTTAGATGAGTGATTCTTTGCCTTCACAAAATAATTTCCATCTTCCACATCCATTCACACATTATGAATGCAAAAGACTGGTCAACCCATTAAAGCTAATAAGAACCACTAAAAAACTCCATAAAAACTCTTGCATCATCGAAAAGATAAATGACTCATTGTAGTTAGATCTTTGAGAAATAAATCATGTAACTAACTAAATTCTTGTTTCCCTTTGCCATGATTCCCAAAATTTGGTAGAGATTCCCCAAGTGCAATGATTATAAATTATAATAAAAATGAACATACAATGACTCTAATAGGTTTGGAAAGAGTCTTGACCTTTTTGCATTGAATGGCAAGTTAATGAAAAAACCCAACAAAAAATTAAACACTTCAACTAATGCCATGCCCCAAGGTGGGTCATGATATTTTTACCTATCCAAATCCAAGCTATGACTTGGTCCAATAAACATTGAATTCCAATAAGATTCTCATTTTAAAAAGATCTCAAAGAAGTTAAACAAAGTGTCCAAGACCAATTCAACATTCATGATGCCTTTGAAACATAATAAAAGATTAATGATTTTAAATCAAATTCAAATAGGACTATGATAAAAACTAAATGCCACCCAATACTAACACAAGACATGCCTTTGACAAAAAGTCAAACAACATGAAAAACTAATGAAATGCTAATAAGTTTTAGATCAGGCTTAAGAATCAAAATTAAAAAAATGAGTAATAAATGATCGAACAAGAATTCAAAACTAGATAGCAACCAATTTGATGTCAAGAGACATTATTCGCTACTCTCTCTATACCTTTGATACCTACATTTATCACTTCTTGCATCCAATCTTCTATTTGATCTTTTATTCTATATCAACTCCCTCACTAGGCTTGATGTCCTTCTCATGCATTATCTTGTTCACTAGTATTTTTTTTAAAAATTACTTATTTCTACCTCTAGACTCTCCATAAACCTCATTCTCATCCATTCATTTCATTCCATCCATCAAAGCCTCTCATCTCTTTTCATGTTACTCTCTCACTAGTTTCACGTCTCCTTAAGGATCAAGATCCTAAAATATTATTCATGATATCATAAATATAATATATCATCATGGTTGACCTATTTATTTCATAATAAATTTGTCTCAACCCATCTCAAATTTTGACTCATTATCAACTACCTCCTATACTTCTCAAAATCACAATCCAACTCTCTTCGTAGCATTCTTTTAGAAAAATTTCCTTACTTTGAGAAATTTGATTTTTATAAAAAAGTATCTAATCCCATATTTATGAACCCTCTATCTCCTTATTTATTTCCAAGAAGTTTCACAAATTAAATCCTTATACAGATACCCTTTCCTTTGTAATTCTTTAACCAATTAAGCCTCCTAAAGGACAAAGCTTATTGGTTTGAATTCACTAAAGATCCTCCATATAAATTAATCACATATTATTTTACCCTTTTCAACCATTTTACTTATCACCAAGTCTCACTTCTCAACTCCTCAAGCATATCCACTTTCTCATTACCTCTACTAGCCTACTTAAGTCTTTAGGCCTAATTACCACATAGTCTGTAATAACTATACCATAAAATGTTATACAGGTTTAAAACCATAATAATATTTTTATACTTTTCCTAATACACCAAACTACCAAGTTTTATAACTTTTCATTAATTCAAACTATTTTTATTCAACTTTTTCTAATCTAGGGTTACACAATCTACAACTAGTCTGAGGGGCTTCAAATTTGGTTTTAACAAATATTTTATTGCTTTCAAACATTTAAAAGGCTTGGATAAGGTCTATATTATAAAATTTAAACTCCTTAAACCTATAAATTCTCTTTAATCACTTATAACACACTTAAATCAATGGTTCTATAAGATTCTATTAACATAGTCTAACTGGAACAAGCTAAAACAAGGTTTAATTTCACCTCAAAATATAATTTAGGTTTGAAACATTCCATAAAGTTTATATTCCATTATGTTTTATTTATCCACCATCTTCACACCACTATAACCTCCATCCATACATATAATACATTATTGAGATCATATATAAATTTCTTGACTATCTCTTATGGACAGAACACTCACAAACTACTATCTTGAACCCATATTCTTATTAGAATCAATCATAGTATTAAATTCATGAAATACAACTTAAACACATAGTTTAACCTTAAACATCACCTTTATATGCATAACACTTTATTTAATAATATTCCTTCTTCATTAGTCTCTTGGCTTCAATGAACATACACAAAATCCTTATCACAGTCCTGCAAGACACCAACCTTTACATCTTACACTATATAAAATTGATCCAAAATATTTAAGTATTTAAATAAAATAAAATAAATTAAAAAAATAAGATCAACATAAATTATAGATTTATCTACTTCAATCATTCTAACTTTTATTGATTCCTTTCCTTTACATTGTCAACTTTGTCACTATGGATAGGATATAGAGTTCTCTTTTCACTCATTCCTCATTATCCTCCATAAATTTTCCTCCTACCAACATCTAAGTGAGTTTAAACATGAATTTACCACCTTAATACTACTAAAAACTCATTTCATTCTTTCCTAAATACAAAAAAAACTATTTTCTTGACAACTACCTGTTATGACAACTACCTTGATGTGGCAATTATATTCAAAAATCTTGGTTTATTCCATTTTACTCATGATATGCATGTATAAAACCTTCCTACACTATCCTAATCCCATTTATGGACTCTTAAATTCATTTCCAAACATTACATAAAACTTACCCAATATGCTTCAAAACACACACTCACAATTCAAATATTCAAAATTCCCATTTTAGTAGTAAAATGCCAAAGGAATACTAAAATACACCTATAGAATTTTATAATGACTCAATCCCATTATAAAGGATGATATGATATCAAATAAACTCATTCGTCACCTAAATACTTACTCATGACTATATTTTCACTGATTGTTTTGATGCCCCTACATCATACTCCCCTACCAAGAAAAGATTTGAGCTCTACTCAAATAGACTACACTAATATTATTTATAGTATTCTAAATTTTTCTCCTTTGATCTTCCTTATCTATTTTTTCTCCATCATGATTCAAATTTTCTTTATCTATGCTCTCTTACTTGCCTCTATCAAAGATAATTTTGCTTTCCTTCCTCCATCATTTACGTGCACCAACTAGTACTTGATGTGCACTCATACTTTGAACTTTTCCTCTATCATATGGATTATCTATGCCCAAAAACACTACTAGTACATTTATATTCTCATATTCCCATGATATGATCATCAATCCTCTAACAAAAATAAAGGCAATTTCATGCCTAGGTGATTCATCACTAAAATTTATACTTACATATGACTCTTTGTGCTCTAACTCTCTCATTGTCTCCATAAATGTTTCCTCTAATGTTATTTTTCCTCCCTCATGATCATCTCAATTGCTGTACCTTGTACCTTCTCTTCTTGAGCTCTCTCAAGAGCTTATTTATTCATATACATCATCACCTCCATGACCAAACCTACATATACAATGCCAAGAAAAGTAAAACATGTAAAAGGTTAAGACTCTTGAGTCCCATTAACTATTTATTCTACCCATTCTGCTCCTTTAAACTAACAATCTGAGTTGTTTTCTATTTTGACTTCTTCTATCTCATCTTTCACTCCATGCTCTATCTCATGTATTTCTTCTTCATTATTCATCACATCACCATTAAAGGCCTTCCTCCAATTGCTCTTGATTCTCATAAATAAACATATAATTGGATTTCTTATCTTTGTCAATCAATTGTACTTATTTTTCCAAACCTTCAATGAGACCTATAAACTGATCTTCCTCTTTCTCTTCACCTTTTACACTTTTTAAATAGATGCAAATTATTTCTTTCTTCTCACTCAAGTTCATCTCATCCACCCCAAGGTGTTATTCACCTTCATCTTCTTGTTCAATTATTCTATACTTCATTATCTCTCCTTTGAGTTTCTTGAAATGCAACCTTTTTTGCTCTCTTTCTCCTCTCACAGCTTTCCTCTTTATTTTCTTCATTAGTAGTTTTATTGGACACTAGATTGTCTTTTTCTTCATGACCCATCCATAGTATGGGTTCTCCTTTCCCTTCATTTTCTCTATTATGAGCATCAACTCATCTAGCTAATGTCTTATCTCTATCATTTCTTCTTCCATTTTTTTCTTCTTAGTGTCTTCTTTCACCTTCCTCTCTTTATGGTAACTCATCTCAGACATGCCCTATTTTCTATTACCTTTTTCTATCTTCATCTTTCCTATCTCTCAATATTTTGGTCTCACTTGAACCTATTTCTCTTGACAAGCTTCATTACTTGCCTCTCATGACCTCACTTGGGTCTTTCTCACTCTATAACCTCACTTGGATCTATCTCTCTCTTTTCCTTTACCTAGGACTCCTCTTTCTCTCTCCAAGCTCTCCTTGAGATTCAAACAACTCTCTCTCTCTCTATATCAAGCCTCAATAGTTTTAGGGTTGCTTACCACACTCTCAACCTTTCACTCACAATTTAACACTCTTTTATGAACACACCAAATACATAAAATGAAAAACAAAAATCAAACATGTACCTTGTTATTATTGAAGAATAATTTTCTATTTTTAGAACTTGTTGTTCTGATACCAAATGATTTAGAGAGACATTATTATTTTCTATGCACAACACTTTACTTATAAATATTCCTTCTTCATTAGTCTCTTGGCTTCAATGAATATACATATAATCCTTATCATAATCCTACAAGATAACAACCTTTGAAACTTACATTACATAATATTTTTCACAAATATTTAAGGCTTTAAATCATGTCAATTAAATTAACAAAATAATATCAACACAAGTTACATAGGTATCTATTTTAATCAGTCTAACTTTTATTGATTCCTTTCCTTTACATTATCAACTCTGTCAACAAGATATAGAGTTCTTATATTTTTAATCATTCCTCATTCTCCTCCATACCTTTTCCTCCTAAAAACCTCTAAGTGACTCTCCCCATGAATATACCACCTTCCTCATACCAAAAACTCATTGGATTCTTTCCTACATAAAAGAGAAACTATTTTATTGACAACTACCTTTTATGATAACTACCTTAATATGGAAATTATACTCAAGACTCTTGGTCTATGTCATTTTCCTCATGATATTCATGTGTAACACCTTCCTACACTCTCCTAGTTTTATTTAGGCACTATTACATTCATTTCCAAACATTACATTACATAACACTTACCTAAGATGCTTCAAAACACATGTTCACAATTCAAATGTTCAAAATGCCCATTTTTGTAGGAAAATGCCAAAGGATTAATAAAAGAAACCTATAGACTCTTATAATGACTCAATCCAATTATAATGGATGTTATGATACTAAACACACCTACTCATCACCTAAATACTTACTTATGACTACATTTTCACTATTTGTTTTGATGGCGTTGCATCACAATTCAATAATTAAATTGAGCTTAAAAATGATAAGCACTCAGTATTATAAATCAAACATATAAAATGAATCCAAAACATAATAATATTCAATTATTAGTATTAAAATTTTAAGTTTGTTGTTTTCTTTTCATTCACTTTTTTCAACTCACTAGACTATTGAGAGTCACATCCAACCTAGCTCATATATAGTAACTACAATCATAACTAACTATCAGTAGTATCTATACTATATAAGATTCATAAATGCAATAACAAAATTAAATTTAATAAAAATATAAATAACTTGAATAATTAATCAATAAATCATTAAGCATGAATTATCCAATATTATAATGAAAATAATATCAAATAACTATCTCAACAATAATCAGAATGGATCAAACATAGTTCATAGAACTGTATCACAATAGTGATTCAAATAATTATGTTTTGAATAGTTAATAACCAAACCATAACAAAAAGTGAAATAAATGCAATCAAATAGGGTCATGATAGTATCATGTCTCTTAAAAATAGAAACAAACTTACTACAAATACATAAAATGCTAGTGTTAACTATATATCTACATCTTCATCTAGCTATTATTTTACTCATAAAAAAATACATCTACATTTAATGTTTCAAAAAGTATATAAAAGGATAATAATATTCCAAGTGAGATTCTAAGATAAATGATTTGAAATAATTTAATTAATTTACTTTATATGCCTCCTCTGAAAACATCATAATACTATTGTGTATATCATATAATACATGGGAATCACATATATAATTAGTGGGATCTAAATAACAAAATACAAATTCTCCTTAATATTGGTGATCCTATACAAGATAAACCTATTATCCAACCCACTCATATTTCATATCCTAAAATTCAAGTACAAATATAAAATAAATATAAAATATGGATACCAAGATAATTAAAATCAAGAAAAGATTCAAGATAAGAAAAAAGCCTTTATTATGCAATAATTTCTTGATATATATCAATTAAATATATAAGGTCAAAATTACAAAAGTTATGATTGCATCTCCAAGTCAATAAGTTAAAGAATCAATTACTTCTCTTCCTAATATTCAACCAATCACACATGATCCATATATATTTCAAGATAAGATGAAATATCTTAACAATGATGCACCTAAAAATATAATTAAAATGACAATCTCAAACACAACCTAAGAAGTTAAATTTTTCCTATGATAATGATTACATCAATGGTTATGATCCTAATTCTAAATAAGATTGGTATGATCCTAATTATGAAAATTATTATTATGGTAATTTAATTGAGGATTATAATACATATGATACAAAGTCTATATAGCTGCATCCCTTTGATGAGATCCTTGGCTTATAATTACAATTTCCTTGTATCTATCTTATTTGTTACTCATATTTTATTTCAATTTCTTCTACACCCAATCCAAAATTATTCTAACCCTTGGATTTATATTTTCATTTTAGGGAACTCATTCCTTTGTTTCCTTCAACCCCATTTGAAAAAACCAAGACAACCATTTTATTGAGCTTTCAATATACATATCTTTCATGGAAATTCATTTGTTTATTATTGTGCGTGCGTGTGCAACATGCTTTAATCTCTCATATGCATTTCCATGCTCTACCTACTTTTACATGAGTTTAAATGGTCATGTTTTCCATCTTTGCAACACTACATTTACATTTTGGGTATCTCACCTGACTTCCTCCTTGCCATGCTTTAATTTATCACCATTGTCAAGGGTTTTGTATTTTCAAATACATGATTCTTATTTTAATTTTCATATATTTTTAAAAATTTCAAGTATGCATGTTTATCTTTTAAAATATGTAAAAATACATAAACATTCATATATTCTAAAAATACCAAAAAAAGAATTATTAAAAAGTGGGCCTTATATAAATATTTTCTTGTTGTTGGATATGTCTTTTATTATGTTATCTATCTTTATATTTAAGTATATAGTATATTTTCAATACATGATGATTCTCATAAGGTATCATAGTGTAAAACAAGACAAATTTCACAGTGCAAAATAGTCTTCATACATAGTAAAATATTTCATGATAAAAAATTTAGTTATACAATCAATATGAAAAGACTCATAATAGGAATACAATGATGCATTGTGCATTTTTCCCCTACTACACCCCTATTAATTTGTATCTTCACTCTCTATTGTCAACTATAACATAGTCACTTAGACTTCTTACACATTTTTTTCACACAACATAATTCATATTTAGACATTTGTTAACTTTAAATCTAAGGCATACTTTTATAGGGTTTTGATGTTGGTCAAGCCTTTCACCTAAAAACCTTGATTATTTATCAAAATTAATTTTTTTTATATGAATGACTTATAGGTTTTATTTATCCATAACCTCTTTCCCATATTGAGCTATAAGTGAAAATACATGCTTTAATATTTAATTCTATCTTCACATATGTCTTGGTGAATATGTTACTTGCTATACTGAAACATAGATACATATGCTTAACTTATTCTAGATTTATTTATTGTATTTTACTATCATATTCTTATTTTAGTTTAATAAATTATTCAAACATGTTTGCTTATTGTATGTGACCCTTACCTTTATGTATGTTCAATAGACACCTTACTTATATGACACAATCATGCCTTGTGTGTGCGACCTTCAATCCTTCTATGATTTTGAAATTTTTTTCATGTCCCCTTTTTTCATCATTTGGGCTCAATGTATGATATTTTTGCAAACTTTTTACACTCTTTTCAACATCTTACATATCCCTTGCATGTGGATTCTAGGTCTTCTTGCATGAAAATTGTGTGACTTTACTTGCATGATTTATATTTTGGATA